>JAJJWX010002910.1:0-177164 GCA_023529315.1 Papaver bracteatum
AATTTCCTATCTAGATGAGAAACCGTCGCACTTTCTCTTCACTAAGCTTCGGCATTGCTGACAGCATGCACTTGTCTTTCTCGTGCCAAGGGTGCATCAATCAGGCTCATGCGGTACTTTCCTTAAGCTTATACAAGCTGCGCTAACTTGCATATCGATGTAGATTACCTCTGAGGCTATGCCCAATGCGCCATTGGTACATGCCTAAGTCGAACGACTTGATAGGAAGTATGAGCATCTATTGTCTGGCATGCAACTTTCCTCATCAAGTATGGCCACAATCATCTTTTGTATCAAGCTACCGATCTTAGATAATATGAGGGGCCAAAGTGTCGCAATCATCTCACAATTATTAGATATGAGTGATAATGTGCTTTACCAAAAATGATGCAACTCATTGCGGCTGCCTACGTACCCTTCCCTACTCTAAAGGGATCAAGAATAGACCATAGTTCATCCACGAAGGGACAACAACTTAAACCATCTCGTTTGAAAAGCCGTGGTTAAGCAATAATGGTAATGGCCTGGTCTGTATAGGCCATTCCGTCAAGATGCACAATGATTATGCATCATCGGGTCTGCGGCGTGGCATAGTGATGCCTAAGCGTCAAACGTTCTCTTTGCAAGGCTACACAACTACAAATGAGCCTTAGGCATCATTTATACTCTTCCGGATAAGATATGAAGCTTACTTGGCACATAGTCCGCATAAGCACGTTCAACCAACTACCCCTCCTTATATATGTCTTAATGGAATTTCTACATGTTAGAATTAGGGACCAAACTGACATGCCTACTTCACTATTCATCCACTATGATTACTTTTATATGCAATGATTTCTTTCGTACACCATGATCGCTTACTTTGATTTCACACAGTGATTGCATACAATGATTTTGCATAATGATTGTGCAATATTTTTGTCCGGCCATCCCTCTCTGTCCTGATGCATAATGATTGTGCGATATTGGATTTAGGCCAATAGCCTTCATAATGCGCAATGATTACGTTGTGCGAGCTCCAGGCCACCTACCCAACTGGCCTAATGCATCATGATGATCCAAAATTGGCGCTTGGCCAATATGCTTACGCGATGTTCCTTAGCACCAAATATGGCCCCTGGCAAAATGCATCTTACTATGCAAAGGAAGCTTTGGATGGAGCTTCATCTCGAGCCATGGTGCATCTTTTAGCATGCACCATGCTAAAAGTGCGGGTGTTACAGTAACTCCCAGGTTTGAATATGTACCTGGTCTTCTCAATAACTGATTATCCCTCTTTTTGGAGATCTCTCCATGTTTGAATATGTAGCTGGTGTTTTGTTGTAAAAGGATAATTGTTGACTGAGCTATAATCATCATTCCATTTTTTATTACCCAATGGCCCAATACTAGGAAGAATTATTGGGCTAAATCACTTGAGCCCATATACAGACTATATGGTACAAATACTGTGTTTATCGTGCTCGCCAATTCTTACAATCCGGTTATATAGTAAGTAATATGCATTGGTTCTTGGTGTTCTTCGTAAATTAAAACATCAACCCAGAATCGGTATACGAGTGCATGAACGTCTATCGATTCTGGGTTGATTTTTGTTAAAAGAAAGAAAAAAGAAAAACCAGAAATTCTCATGTTTTGATGATAAATAAACATTGGTTGATTACAAAGTTAACTTAGTTAAACATTTTTTTTTTTTTTTGAAATGGAAGGATGTATTAAAAGAAAAGATAATTACAGAGTATGAACAAGTGCAAAGCACCAACGATCCCACAATAAGCATTATATCCTCCCAATGGTTCACAAGTTGATTAACTGAGATGTTCTTGAAGATGTCAGCAGAAGCACTCCACATCGAGATATCCATTATAACAACACACTCCAATTCATACTTGGTTTTTGGCCTTCCCCCATGGACTCTCCTATTTCTTTCATTCCAAAGTTCCCAGCATATTGCAAATGGCAATAAGTGCCAAACTAATTTAATCTTGGCCGAGCAGTTCCAAATCTTCCAACTTTGCATTAACTCCCGAAAATCTCTCGGCATTACCCATCTCACCCTTATTGAATGTATAAAGAAATTTCACAGTGAACCCACCCAGCTACAAAACATGAATAAGTGATCCAAAGATTCCACCTCCTCGTTACACAAAGGACACAAATTTGACTGAATAACCACACGTCTTTGTTGCAGCATGATTCGTTTTGGAATAGACTTATGCAGGGCAGCCCAAAATAAAAATAAGACTTAGTTAAACATTTATTAATCACTTAATCTGGAATAAGTTAGCCATTAAAGAAAATAATTAACTAAGAGGTTTTTATTTTACTTCAAAATGTCCTATTCTGTCACGCGTAGTAATACACCCCAAATAACTCACTTGGCCCCGAACTAGCCAGGTAAACCAACACCGATATATTTCAAGAAAATATTTTACATTTTAATTGGTTTGTCGAAAAAAATGGACTAAAAGGTTTTAGCTGCTGGATAATATTACCTTTCACTACATATAATTGCCCCCCACCCAAAAAAACCTTGTTCCGTCGTGGATGCCAGCATGAGTTTCTAGTTATCGTGTTCTTGAGTGATTTTGTTTGCTGGGATTCACAAAATGCACATTAGTAGAGAGGGGCTCGTGAGAACGTTTAATTGTCAACTGGACATGTTACATCAAAAAAATACATCATACATAGAGTGATTCTTTTCTCTTGTTTCGGATTGGTTGAAAATGACATTAATGGCATGTTGATGTTTGCATCCCTCTTGGGTAGTGACGGTAGCAAGTTTCCACCTCGTTTTGGTCCTTCCATACTAATTTTCGGTCAATTCAAGTACAAGCAAGCTCAACTTGGGTACCTTTTCGTATACACTAACAGGCGTGGGAGGTTTCGTACGTAGAGTTGTTACAATTAAATCCCACAATGGAGATTGCCGCGAAATCTCAGCAAATATCTGCCACACGAGATCTTACAATTAAAGTATGCAGCGTCTCATATTGCTCTCCTGAGCGGCTGAGCTGAGTTGCTCCTCAAATCCACAGTGCTTGATCTACGTATACTTCAAATGAAGACGGATCTTTTTATTTTATGTCACGCTGCTCGGTCAAATGGACTGGGTTTTATCGAGATCATCCTACTCGGTGAGCATTTAATGTTATCTTCGAATCTTGACTTTCCAGATTACTTCACCTTTTCAATTGACATGATCTCGACATGAGAGTATTATCTTGAATAAAGCGAGAAAATTACGAGGGCTGGATTCAATGACTTGTTTGACTTTGACCCTCTTGCATTTTCTTTCCCATAAATGCTACATGTACCGTGAAATGGTACTTCGTTTTATACCGAGTGAGACATAAATGAAGGCCAATTACAAATCTTGGTGGGCCCCTCTACTCATGTCTTACTCGTACCAATGGTGCTTTTTCCACGGTGAGTGTAGACTAGGGGTGAGCATAAAAACCGGAACCGCGGATTTCACCCGCATCCGTCCGTAAAATTGAGGATTAGACCCAAACCGCAAGACGTATGGGCCGGACACGGGTGGGATTCTCAAATCCGCACATTTTAGCGGTTTGGGTGCGGTTGAACTTTCAAATCCGCGGATTGATCCGCATCCGCACCTCTTGTGTCATCTTCTATAAAAGATGCCAACTCGCTCCAACCTCTTGTGCTAATCGCTCAGTGATTCTTTTTTCTTCCTTGTATCCTTCCTCATCCATGTTCTTTTCTGTTTGTTAGGATTTGTTCTTAGAGTTCTAATAGTTCAGTGGAGCAGAACACAGAGTCATTATCTAATACTCACAACCATCAAGCCTACAACATGATGAATATTATTTTGCAATGAAACTCTTCAAGTTCCTCAACAGCGCCGTGTATTTCTTAACCATGGACTCATGGAGTTATAATATTCATATATGAATTTGTAATTGCTAGGTACAATCCCTCTGACTTCTAAGCATGTCCATAAAGCTGTCTTCACTCTATGATCCAATTCCCTTCAAAACGAAAAAGAAAGAAAAAAACAGCTATGGAACCCAACAACAAATATCAAGAAATATAAGCAGTCAATTCCACTTACCAGGAAGAGGGTGCATCCAAAGCATCCATATGATTATCTGAGCCGTAAATAAATCTATCTACTGATGCAACCGTAATATCGAATTCCAAAGTTACATCCATATCAACATAATCAGCGGAGAGACATGTAGTAACTCTGACTATAATCTTCTCACATGGTAATTGCAAACAGGCGATCGCGGAGATAATAGCTACGTTCCTGTTAGTTTTTATTTTATTTTATTTAACCCCTAACCCGCGGTTAATCCGCATCCGGCCCGTACAATCCGCTGATCCGCGGTGGTCAAATCCGCGGGTGATTGGGCCGGTCACGGTTCCATTTTCCAAATCCGCAACTTTGACGGTTTGGTTGCGGGTGACACCTAATCTGCATCCGTCCATCCGTTGCTCACCCCTAGTGTAGACTAATTCTAGGAATCTATATAAATAATCCTCACAAGTATATATACTTTGGGCCGTCAGATAAAGGCAAAACAAACAAATAAATAAATGATTCTCTTTTATAATAATAGATACTAGTTCTTGATATTTATTTATATATCTTACTGTAACTTGTAATGTCTAACCATGATTTCGAATCTTTTGACCGCAGATATTGTGCTGATCGGGGTGTAGTTGCCAACTTTCCAACTAGTCTATCTCTATATCATGTTATGTACATTGTTTTATATATGCATGTTTTTTTTTTCCCAAGAAAGAAAACTCTATATTAAAAAAAAAAAAAGCAAAGCCAATTACAATGCAGTCTGAGCTACAAATTACATATGCAGAACCATTTCTCAATTGTGGATGATCTGATTGCTATTAATATACTTGAAAGTGCTTACATCAGAGCTCCATAAAACAAATGTTTGTTTTATGAGAACTATTATCTCATAAACAGATTTATCTCTCTCCCCAAATACACGACCATTTCTTGCCTTCCAAACATTCCACAGAACAGCGTAAGGAAACAACTTCCATAGCATCCTCCTTATGCCATTGAGAACATTCCATTCCCAAGCTGTACGAAAACCCTTTATAGTAGCAGGAAGTGGCCAGGAAATTCGAAAAGCTTTAATAAAGTAATCCCATATCTCAAAGGTGAAGCTGCAATGCAGAAAAGCGTGATCTGCAGATTCTTCCACTGTGTTACACAGAACACAAACATAACTATCCAACTTTATTCCTCTATGCCTGGGCATGTCTCTAGTCGGTAGAGAATTATTAAAAATAGTCCAACGCAGGAAACTTACTTTAGGAGGAATATATTTCTTCCACAAGTACTTATGAAAATCACAATCCGGAGCATCACCATCCAGAAGATTATAACAATCTTTATTGCTGAAATTTTCCATGATTTGAATCTCATCTTCTCCCTCCGCCAAAGTTGGAACAACACCTAAATCTATGCATAAGAGGTCCCACTGAAGTTGTGCATTTCCATTAAGCGTACCTATGAAAACACCATGCCATGTTCCTTGAAGAATCATATCTGTAATATAATCCTGTCTATCTCTAGTAGCTTTATAAACTTCAGGGAATAAAGCCTTCACACAACCTTGAACTAGCCATTTATCATGCCAAAAACGAATACCTTTACTGTCTCTTAAGGTAACATATATATGTTGTTGAAGTTGAGGTACCATTCTGGTTACATTCCTCCATAGAATTTTGCATTGAGAAGAACCATCATCAGTAGGCATGATAATCTCCTTAACTGTCTTGAATTTCTCTTGAACAATCTTCCTCCAAATCATCTTTTTTTTCTTAGAATACCTCCAAACCCATTTTGAGAGAAGTGACTTATTAGAGGTTCTAAGATTGTTCACTCCTAACCCTCCACACTTCTTTGATAAACATAATCTTGGCAAAGCAACCCAAGATATCTTCTTCTCTCCTTTAACTGAGCCCCGTAGGAAATTCCTCCACACTCACAGAGAGATAAAACAAAGAAAGATAATAAATAGGTAAGCTAGATAAGCAACTTTTTATAAGAGTTAGTCTACCTTCCTTATTAAGATATTTTTTTCTTTCAGCTAGCCAGCTTCATTCTCATTTTCTCTAAGACATAATCCCAAATTGAAGTACTTCTAAAACTAGAACCAATAGGCATTCCAAGGTACTTGAATGGAAGTTGCTTAGTTCTACAACCAAGTTCTTTAGCCAAAGTATTTACCACATCAACTGCACCAATACTGACCATTGTACTCTTTTCATGATTGAGTTTCACAACTGTTAATGCTTCAAACACTGATAAGATTATGAGAAGTCTAGTTGCTTCATCAAATTTAGTATCAATGAATATTAAAGTGTCATCTGCAAACTGTAAGTGAGAAATAACACTTCCAGTTTCAGCCACTTTAAATCCTTGAATCTATCCTTTTTGAACTGCATCATCCATTAGCTTTGATAAGATCTCCACCATGAACAAGAACAGATATGGTGACATAGAGTCACCTTGCCATAGACCTTTAGAAGGCTTGAATTTTTCAGTAGATTCTCCATTTACCAACACAGAAAGATGTGAAGAAGAGACACACCATTTAACCCAAGAAATCCACCTCTCACCAAATCCATGCTTATGTAAAATACAAAACAAAGCTTGCCAATTCACATTATCGAAATCCTTCCCCATATCTATCTTGCAAAGAATTCATGGAATCTTATGTTTGAGCCTACTATCAACACACTCATTAGCTATCAGAACACCATCAAGAATTTTTTTCTTTCAAGAAATCTCCTTGAAAATCAGAGACTAATCTTGGCATTACCACCTTCAACCTTTATGCAAGCACCTTAGAAATAATTTTACGAGCACTTCCAATAAGACTTAGTGGTCTGAAGTCCTTTCTTAGTATTTCCTTAGGATGTTATGTTTTACCACGTTCTGATCTGTGTCAAATATTGTATTGTGTCACTGTGCCACTTAAACTTGCCCAACAAAGCAGATGAAGCTAGTATGCTATGCCGTGATGGGTTAAATCATGTGATGTCATGGGCTCAAAATGTAACTGGTTTTGCTTGACAATGCGTTCAATAGTTACACCACTAGTTTGGGTACAGATTTATCATCCTACCTTATCTACCAAAATACAACTTTTTCTTGTCAGAAACCCAAACCGAACAATATATTTCTATGAGGTGGTCTTTTGATTGTGCTACGTCGCACTGTTAAAATTTGCCGGTATCCAACTCAAAAACAATTGGAAACTAGTGGAGCGGCCTTTCCATAATATATTTGAGTTAATTATGCAGAAACTAGCAATGTGAGACTATTATCCTTTCACACGCCCCCTCAGTGTAGGGACAGCCATTCGGCCTTACATGTGGACCTACGTACGTTGGGTCATGGGTGTGCAGGTGATATTCGGTCACGGTACACCCAATGTACAAGTCATAAGAGTGCCCAGTCATTCGGATTTAAGTTATTTATGCAGAAACTAGCGATGTGGGATTATTATGCTTTCACACTCCCCCTCATGTGTAAGGGCAGTCATTCGGATTTAAGTTAATTATGAAAAAATGTAAGGCCAGTCATTCGGATTTAAGTTAATTATGCAGAAACTAGCGATGTCGACTATTATCCTTTCACACGCCCCCTCACGTGTAAGGCCATTCTGCCTTACATGTGGACCTACGTACGTGCGGGTCATGGGTGTGAGAGTGACATTTGGTCACGGTACACCCCACTACATACGAGTGACCAGTCATTTGGTCACGGGCATACAGGTGACGATCGGTCAGATTGGCCAAAATCGGGTCTACACCCACGTAGAGAGTATAGATATGACTCTAATACCATGTTAAAGTCTACGGCCATCCAACTTAAAACCAACCAATTGGCAATGAGTAGAGTGGTCTTTCCATATTATATTTAAGTTAATTAATAAGATATTAGTAATGTGGGATTATTAATAGTGCGTCCGTTCGAAAATTCTCTTTCTTCTTCCTTTTCTCCTCCCTTCTCAAAAAAAAAACCCAAGAGTTGTTTCATCTTTCTTGCTCAGATTTGGTCTTTTTAGACCAGATCTGAGCAAGGATTTCTTTTTCTTTTATAGTTTTAGGTAATAGTTATCGAATAAGATGTATCTACATTATTTCTTGTGTCTTTCGACATGTTTCTTCGCCGTTTTGAGGCGATTTTTCTTCGTCGTTGTGGGGCGAGTTTTTCAATCTTTGATGGTTGGTTCGTGTCTTGCTTCTCTCGATTCAAAAACATCAACGATTCAACACTCCTTCCTTTCAGGTGCATATCTTATCATAGAAGAATACAATCAAATCAAATGGTCGGAATTATTTCCGGATTATACCATCATCTTTCCCTTCTACATAATGAAAAATTGGGTATCTCTGCGGTTTATCGCTCTTTCTCTTCGCGATCTACTTGTAGTTGATATCCTTATTTGTATTAGGGTTTTGATTATCTTGATATTTTTTGATGTTTTTGTTAATCTTGTAAGCGAACATGTAATCAATATTTTGATTTGAATGAATTGAAATTTGTTGATTGGACAAAAAAAAGCAATGTGGGATTATTATCTTTTCACAAAAGCATAACGATTCCTATTAGTGGAATTTAGAAATACAATATAATACAGGTTCTGATGTAAATTATATTGATGACCCTTTAATTTGAAATGGGTTAGTGGAAAGATAATTAGAATTTAATAGAGGTTTTGATGTAACTTGCGCATTATTTAATTGTTTGTCTTTTCGCTTAATCCAGTCGCTTCGGTGTTCTAGTCTACCAAGTATACCAAGTAAGTACCAACCCCATATGGGCCAATTGGCCATCTCCTTGTTGCAATATATTAATTTCTGCTTACGACTAATCTATTCCAAGTGGCCGATTTTGTAGCTTCGTAATTGTTGAATTATACACATAGACCTCTCAAGCCAGTAGCAGGTTTTATGTGGGGGTAGATTTATGCGCTACAGTCGTACGAACCAAAACATTAGACGTCTCTATAAAAGTACACCTGGATGGCGGCGTCTGATCAAATTTAAGAGTACTGTATCTCCTTTTGATTTTCATCTTCAGCAATCAAGTTCATTAAGCTTAATCGAACATAAAGAATCAAGCCTAGCATGTCAAGTAGTAGTAGTAATGGGATCATAGGCGGTTTTTGGCCTTCATGGTATGCAAGTTCAAGACCTCCATCAAGCATACCCACATCTCACTACACTCATCTCTTCTATGCATTTGTCAACCCTGATCCAAACGCATTTTTCACACTAAAAATTACTTTGGAGGATAAGGGATTGATGTCTGAGTTCACCGATCGTCTCCATTCAAATAATAGCTCCGTGAAGGCTTTTCTGGCGATTGGAGGTGCAACTGATGAAGAAGCGAAGAATCAAGCTTTTTCTGCAATGGCTTGCAAACAAAAGAACCGTGAATATTTCATACAGTCCGTTATTGAAGTGGCTCGTAAGTATGCTTTTGATGGTGTTAATCTGGGTTGGGAGTTCCCATATGGCGAAACGGGCATGAAATATCTAGCCTCCCTCCTCACTGAACTGCGAGTGGCAGTTGATCGGGAAGCTCGTCAAACGGGAAAAACAAGGCTTGGGATTAGTATATCTGTTTTCTTTGCTCCTGATTTGAGTTTAATGTCATCCAAATGCACCCTATATCCTGCTACAGCTATAGCATCTAACGTTGACTTTGTTAACCTAATGTGCTATGACTATGCTGGATATTGGGATATATCTCATACCGGTTCAATTGCCGGACTTTACAGCAACAGCGGTCCATACAGTACTAGCTACGGAATTCACAAATGGATAGAAGGGGGTGTGCCACCAGAGAAATTGGTCATGGGACTCCCATTGTATGGTCGGACATGGAAATTGAAGGATAAAAATGAAAATGGTATCGGAGCTCCTGCTGTCGGCACAGGTCCTGAAGATTCTAAATACGACAAAGGGTACATGTTGTACCACAATGTGGTTACTTTCAATGATACCCGTAACGCAACTGTGGAGTATGATGAGGAGACAGTATCGTACTATTCTTATTCTGGAACCAATTGGATCTCATACGATGGTGAGAAATCCATTGAGGCCAAGGTAAAATATGCTAAGAAGCAGCGCCTGGGTGGATATTTCTTCTGGGCTGTTGGACAAGACTCTCGTGACAGCCTATCCACGGCAGGTAAAAAAAAAATGAAAATCCTCAATCATGTTTTATTTGATGGTGTATTAAAAGACTTTCAGTTACACTTCCACATCTGATTGATTCATACTAAGCTTTTTCCCTTGCAGACAAAAAAAAAAAAATCGCTTTTTGTGGAGTTTATTTCACTGCTTGTTTAGACTTTTTTGTTTTCCGAACTCATGATTTAACTTGTACATATTAATGTTCTGACATTCAGCTTGGAACGCATGGAGGAATTAAGGAAGCAAATGCGTGGGGTTTTGAAGATGTCCGATCCAAGATCTATTTTTCCATGTAATCTTTGATAATGTGTGGGCTTGTGATTTTCTTTGATACCTAGTTTATTTCTCAACGATGTTCTAGTATATATGCTGTATGTTTGTTGATCTCGGAAATATGAAGTCTTCTTCATCTTATCCAACAACCGAAGGAAGTCCTTCTATAAAGTGACTCGAAGGCATTCCGTCCTTCAATTTCATCCCAGTTTGTTCTTTTTTTTGTTGCTAAATCACAGAATATTATTACTTCAATAACCCAAGAAATTGTTGGTGTCACTATAGAACAGTGTTAAAATTACTCGATGAATTTTTTAAGTTCTACTTAATACATAGCAATAAAACCCATTACAACATAACAATACATAGCCCTTTCACCCTACAAGCTCTCACCCTGCTGTTGCAAAACCTGTAAATCATAGTTTTGATTCCACATCAGGCCCTGTGAACCAATACCCAAGAACCATCCCCAACTATCCATCTCACATCTTCTTTCATATATTCTCAGGCCCACTTCAATCCAGACCATCCTGTAGAAATTTTCATATCCAATATCTAGGTGTGATTCAGGTGCAAGGGAGAGTGAAGTCTGCAACAGTGTGGCCTTTGGTGAGCAACTGAGCATGTTACAGAATATACTATCTAATTGGCAAGGGAGGTTGCTATCGTTTCAAGATAGATTGGTGCTTGTTTAATCCATCTTGTGAAGCAATCCTATTTACAATATGTCAACGTACAAATGGCCGATATCTCTGTCATTTAAGTTTGTGAAAGGATTGTGTGAAACTTTGTTTGGCGTGGGAATGGAGAGGTAGGAAAGTTTGTTACTCTGAAACGTAAAAAAGTCCGTAGTACTTTCAAGGAAGGGGTTTGGGAACAAGGAGGTTATGGGCTCGATTTTTTGCTCCTAAATATATAGATAATAATGGGCAATCGAGTTCTAAATGAATGACCACATAGACATAATTTTGGAGGGGACCATCATTTCATTTTGGAAAATGTATAAAACAGTCATTGTATTCGAGAGCTAAGTGGTGACTCGAAGTTAAATATGTTAATAAAGATACTTAGGTGTCCTTCCTATTTATCCTTCTATACAGAATTTTAACTTTTGTCCTCATTTAATTTTATTGACGGTGGTGCCATTTGTAGGTGGTGGTGTCGTCGCTTACATATCCTTACACCGTGTTCAGGATCGTAAAATCACATCCAGGTTCGTTACACCGCATGCATGATTAGTACACCGCATTCACCCAAAGGGTTCATCGCTTCTCTTCTGAGGTTTAGCGGAGATTCTTAAGCTTCCACCACCGCGTTATCACCACCACCTCAACCAATTAGTTAACTGGAAAGGGTATTTTGAGGAAGGGTGTTTTCGGAAAATATAACACTGTTTTATTCAAAAGTATTAAATCAGATGAAAAAAGATCATTTTGTAAATGAACTAGATCTTAACCCGTGCCGTAACGGCACGGGATGTTTTGTCTCTAATACGATATTGTTCACATTCCTCTTGCTTCATTTTATTCGTGAGTAATTATTTTGATATTCAAATAGGTTTTGGGAAACAAAATGGGTTACCCGATCTTTTTATTTTTTTACTTAAGCATGTTATTCCAATTTATTATCTGGACGGAGTAATAATGTTGTGCCAACATGAAAATAAAATAAAAAATACAGTAAATAAAAATTTTCCCCATTTATTGTTCCATCATACCATAATTTCAAACTTCAAAAAGAATATTTTATCTAACAGTACTTATACCTAAACTGCCAATCCAACTCCATGATGTTTATGAATACATTTGTTCCGAAATTATTGATAACTAAGGCTCTAAGGAGTGAAGCAAAAACCCATAATATTTTCCCTACTATAGATAAACACTATTTTTTTATTTTTTGCAAATGTCAGAGTTATAAAAATGAAGAATACTTGGCTATTGGAAGGCTGAGATATACACATGTGAGTTGAAAAAATAAACTTATAACAGTAAATCAAAACATGTGTAAGATTCCTTCTAAATCATATTGATATCATAAAATTGAAGAAATTCGTGTATAAAAAGATTTCACACCAACTATGCTAAGTAGTGCATGAATGACGTTCTCACATCTAGTGTTACTCAAGTAATTTGGATTTTTAAAGAGCATAGTCATATTGATATTTGTATCTACATAAATTCAACTACCCTTCCGAAGAAAAATTATTAGTTTCAAGGTAGAGCCGACACAAACTTTTGTCTCCTTCAATGTACACAACACACATTGGGTTTAATCGGCCTAGAGATTAAACAAATCCCCAAAAATTAGTCAAATAATGTCTACAAATACGGGATCGAAATAAAGTGCTAACGGGAAAAATGAGAGACTAACATCAGTTCTACAAAGAAAATACCCTATATGTATCAAAGTTTGTTAACCAAACATGTATTCAAATTAAAAAGTCATCAACTTAACACAAAAATATAAAAGAACCCAAGTTAAATCAATACTTGCATAAACAAAACTTATAAGAGAATTTTGTAATTATTAAATACCTTTAAAATCACTATTAGAGATTTAATTGCATGCCTCGTTAAAAACTACGGTAGGACGAAATCACCAGATTAATCTAGAAATTTCACTGGATATGTAGCAATTCAGAGAAGTTTACACTGGTGGTGATGCGTTCCATCTAAGTGTTGTTTGATTGATTATTTTTTTTAGAAGGTTTCGGTTTTCATTGGAAAACCGAGAGGGAGCGTTTCATTATATTCGTTATCATTCAGAAATCCAAGACCAACTCACCCTTTGCATACGGGATCTCAATACAACCTTAGATTTATCTATTGGACGAAGAAACCTTGATACTAAATATGTAGTTTTTAGTGTTATTTATTATATAACGTGACATCCAAATGTTTTTTTCTTCTTCTTAATTTTCATGTATTTTAACCGAGTTTATATTAGCATTAAGATGATCAACCACATTTCTAATTTATAGTGTTATCCTTTTGTAGCAGCACATAATTAACATAGTCAATTACTACTCATCAAAACCGGCCAGTACCACAAACCACCAGATATCATTTCTTTATCCACCACCACCATTTTCCATCCCTCGTAGAATATTGGGCACACTTATAACTTTTAATCCCACACGTCATGTATAGAGTTTAGATTTAACAAACTTAGGTCGTCAATTAATTTATTCAACTATATGTTTTTTTATTAATACTGAAAATCATGCGTACGAACGGTTACCAAAGATAGCAGTGGTACCAAAAACAACCATTTTGTCTTATATGATTTGGTATCATCCCAAAAGTATTTTTTATCCGCTTTTTTTGATCGTGTCAAAAATAACCAACTATACTTTTCACAATACAATGTTACCCGTCATATAATTTTTTTTATTATTTTTGATTCAAAAAGAAAAAACCAATACCACCGCCATTAAAACCATCCAGCGCCACTATTTCTTCCACCAAAACTAATGTTACCGCCTCCACCACTTAGTAACACCTTCCACCGCTTCCACCACTTACTTCTTCCTCTACTACCACCACCACCATTAATATCTATTGAAATATTTTTTGTCAAAATTATTATTTATTGATGGAGATATGCATTAATATTAATTAAGGGATATTTATGATGTAAAATTAATAAATCATTTATCATGAGAAATTAATGAGACATCAATTAATAAAACACTTATACTAATTAATATTTAAGTTGAACAAACCATAACCATAGATTTATCTTCTCTGTAGACAAATCACTTATACTAATTAATAAAACACTTATACTAATTGATATTTAAGTTGAACAAACAACCACTGTTGATTTATATTTTCTATCAATTCCAACCAAGGTGGAACAATAGTTAGAGGCCACTCTTATGACACAATAGGTCATGAGTTCGAACCTCCCCGTTATAATTTTTGAAATTCCATATCTTGACTTAAGTATTCATTTTTAATTCATAATATTGGAATGAGCACCACGTGTGCGACTTGTAGGGTGTGTCACGGAGAACCACAACCTTTAATTTATCTTTGCCAAGGATAAATCCTAACCACCACTCAGATAGGCAAAGTTATCCAACTCTGCTTTATACTATTGATTACAAAAGTATGACCATTCTGTGAACAAATTATAAAAAGTATGACCACTATGTAATTGGCCCTTTCGTTTTTAGTATGATATTAAGAAGTAAATTGAAGCCACACCTGACCAACTATGTATGTTAATGGAAAAAATTCCCTTATTAATTTTTATTATTATTTACTTTAATATTTCTTTAATTTATAACTCTTCCTTAATTTTTCTTTTTAATTTTCAATTTTATTACGAAATACACATTTGAGAGTCTTTAATAAAAATATACAAAAGAGTCTTATTACAATGAGTTTGTTGGTAGTCTCCCTACAAGCTGACCATCAATGCTCTTTTGAATAGTTACATCTATTCGATGAAAAAGAAAACTGCTAGTGCCACAATTTGCATTATTGTGGGTGAGACAGTTCTTCAATCACTTCACGAATGCCATTGTATCTTCACCTAATTCTCCCAATGTAGTAAAAGCTAAAATTTTAAAGCCATAACCATGCGATTCATACATATCGAGATACTTGTTGCGCTTCCGAAGACTCTCGTGGGAGATTGTTTAACCTGGAATGAATGTCACCCGTGAAATTCCGTGACATCAAAACAAATATCCTCACCGGTTTCCTAATCATAAACCAATAGGTCAGCTGCTCTCGAAGCATTTCCGTCAGAC
This sequence comes from Papaver bracteatum, assembly GCA_023529315.1. Lineage (NCBI taxonomy): Eukaryota > Viridiplantae > Streptophyta > Magnoliopsida > Ranunculales > Papaveraceae > Papaver > Papaver bracteatum. The sequence goes on from JAJJWX010002910.1 coordinate 15,263, forward strand.
ATAAACCCAAAGGTGCTTCTTGTGTTCACTACAAGAAAAGCAGTCTATAGCAGCACCACCTGTTTGAGTGTATGTGGCAAAATGTTTATATTGCTACACTTTCATCCTAATGTGGCAAAAACGTCATTCTAGCCACATGAGGCAAAATATTGGGTTTTTGCCACACCAAGCTTAGATATGCAGCAAGAAAATGGGTATATGGCCGCAGGACACAATGTAGGTGTGGTAAAATCCTAATAATTTATTTTCCATTATATATTAATTATTATTATATATCGTAAAAGGGAAATTTGTTTATGCATGGAAAGAGTCAAAGTCCACTCTCTCACCACGTGCATATCCCCCTCAATCCTCACTTTCGCTCTTTAGCCTCTTGTATTCCCTCTCTGGGTCTCTCCATTTTTATTATCCAACTGTTTATAGGTGAAAATATCTTCTGCAGATTTTGGTAATTGCAGGTGTGAAGGTGAGAAACTATTTAAACCCTAAACAATGTACTGCAAGGGAGTACTTTTAGGTTCGAGAGATCAATCTGTACAAGTCCGGCCTAAACCGAGAAATGGCCGTTCCAGACTTGCTTCGGTCACAAAGAGGAGGAGAATGGGTTGGTTTTGGGGAGGGAAGCAAGGAGAGTGTGAGACCAGAATAGTTTATTCTGGAAGAGCAATTGAGTTTCTACAACTTGTTTTCAGAAAAGTAGGAGAGCTCACGAGGGGAGATAGCAGGTAAGTATTCTGAGTGTTATCTTGTCCGAATGAACTTGTTGTTCAAATGGAAATAGGTAAGACCTATTTATACAAGCCGTAGTAGAAACGTACCCTGGTCTCATTAAGGAGTGAGGAGTAAATGGGAGGAGGTGGTAACCGTATGCATGGACTTGATTGTTCCGTAAAGTGGTTAACGCATGAAATTGATTTTCATGAAAGTGTTAACGTTATGGAATTGATGTTTCATAAAGGTTGTTAACTCACGGCTTTATGTCCCCGTATTTACAAGGAGCCTCACTCTATGACACTTCCTTATGAAGGTCGTAGTGTACGCCGCACGTTGTAGACCACCAAACCAATACCCAAAAAAGATCCCCCAGTTTGTGTTGATGTCTCTAATGTTCTTGGAGAATATGTAATACGTTGTTGTGGCTTGGCAAGTCGAGCTCAAGGAACTTGCTAGCCTGGTGACCTCGACGGTCGAGATTTTGCATCTTGAGAGGTGAGTTGCACACCTTAGTTTTGGTAGTGAGGTCCATCGTGGTGGCGCGACCAGGTTGGCATGCCGTTGGCATGGTATGGTTTGGCGTGGCCAAACATAGGTTTTCGGACCCAAAAGTCATGAGGTGACTTTAGACGGCCAGGATTCGCTCCTGGGTTTGAAGGGTGGCCATTGATGGATGCATGCCTTTGTTTTGGTGGACACATAGGGAAGGTGCGACCATGGTGTTGTTTAGACTTGGTGCGTGGGGATAATGGTCTGCCATGGGCATATTTCATGGCTAGGGCCAAGAAAAATGCGCTTGGCTTGGCATAGTAGGACAAGCATAGCTAATTCCAAGTCATGGGTGTTTGGCTTGCTGCGGCTAGCTTGGATAGGTGTGGTTTAGTTTGGGCGCATGGGGCCGAGGGTTTGTATGGCCACATGTCATAGCTAGCTTTGGTCAGGTGCGTGACCAAGCTAGGGTTTTTTGGGCCAAAGTCATGAGGTGACTTTGGGTGGCCAGGATTTGCTCCTAGGTTTGAAGGGTAACCGTTGATTGGTGCATGCCTTCTCTTTAGTAGACGTGCGGGAAGGCCAGGAGGGTGGCACGACTAGGGTGTGTTTAGACTTGGCATGAGTGGCCAAGGGTTTGCCATGGGCGTATGGCATAACTAGGACCAAGGTGAGGGCTCTTGGCTTGTCATGACATGACTAGCATGGATAGGGCCAAGGAAAAGTGCGTTTGGCATGGCGCGGATAGCTTGGATAGGTTTGGTTCAGCTTGGCATGCGGGGCCAAGGGGTAACCATGGGCGCATGGCATGATCTTGGCATGTGCGGCCAAGGAGTAGCCATGGGCGCTAGGCGCGGTCTTGGCATATGGGGCCAAAGAGTAACCATTGGTGCATGACGCGCTTAGATTGGGTTATGCGCGTAACTAAGCTAGGGTTTTAAGCTAAAAGTTGTGAGGGGACCTTAGACGGCCATGATTTGCTCCTCGGATTGAAGGGAAACCGTTGATTGTTGCATGCCTCCACTTTAGTGGCCGTGAGGAGAAGGCCAACAAGATGGCGTGGCTAGCACAACTAGGGACATGGCATGGTGCGATTGGCATGGCGCGACTAGCTTGGGCTAAGTGTGGATGGCATGGTTGGCATGCTTTGGCATGGTTTGGTGTGGCTGGCATGATTTTCCATTGGCACACGAGATATGGATAGCATAGATAGGGCCATGGAATGGTGCGATTGGCTTGGTGCGGCTAGCTTGGGGTAGGTGTGGCTGGCATGATTTTCCATTGGCACAAGGGTGTGGCTAGCATGGTTGGCATGCTTTGGCACAATCCGGTGTGGCTGGCATGATTTGCTATTGTCACACGAGATGTGGCTAGCATAGCTAGGGTCATGGCATGGTGCGATAAGCATGGCACGGCTAGCTTGGGCTAGGTGTGGCTGGTATGATTTTACATTGGCACAAGGGTGCGGCTAGCATGGTTGGCATGCTTTGGCGCGGCCAGGTGTGGCTGGCATGATTTTACGTGACACACGAGATGTTGCTAGCATAGCTAGGGCCATGGCATGGTGTGATTGGTATGGCGCGGTTAGATTGGGCTAGGTGTGGCTGGCATGATTTTCCATTGGCACCAGGGTGCGGCCATCATGGTTGGCATGCTTTGGCGCGGTCGGGTGTGGCTGGCATGATTTTCCATTGGCATGCGAGATGTGTCTAGCATAGCTAGGGCCATGGCATGGTGCGATTGGCATGGCGCGGCTAGCTTGGGCTAGGTGCGGCTGGCATGATTTTCCATTGGCACGCGAGGGAATTATGGTTTGTTTTGTCTTAACCCTAATTTGAAAAATATACCCCGATAATTATTAGAGACATATTAAAAGATTTTTAATAAATGCGCCTAGTAAATGCTTGTTTCAAATGTCTGCTAGGGTTTAGTGTTTTACGATTTTAACCCTAAACTAAAAACCACCATCAACATTAAGTCCCCTGCTTAGCACGGAACATGTGCCTTGTTGCGGGGTAAGCATATGATGGTGACAGACAACATAAATCATTGAAAAGATGGTCAGGAGAGTCCGACTAACCTTTTAAGTGGTAGAGCGAGTTTTGCCTTTCCATGTTGGTAGTCACGGCAAAGGGGGCGCGGTCTTGAAGGGCGGAGCAGGTGGATGGCTTGGAATGAAAGGGTCGAGAGGTGGAATGGCCTTGACCACGGAAATGGTATGGTGGAGCATGTAGAGGCGATTAGGCGTGGTGGGGTCGCGGTGATGGAGCGAGGCCTTGGCCGGAGCCGTGACAGTGGCTGGGCGCAGTGGGGCCGCGGTATGGAGAGAGGTCTTGGACGTGGAGATTGGCCTTTGCTTGGACCGGTTTCCTCTTTTCCATTCCTTGGCTCAAAATTGGAAATCCTTTCCTTGTTCGAACTCCCAAGTATCACGCCTATAAAAAGGATGGCCGGCCTCTCCCTTTGATTCACGCCTTTATTGTTTCTTCTTTTGCTGCTTGGTAGCGGTGAAGTGGACGAGCAAAATAGTTATGTCTTCCAGTACTTCCTCTTTGGCTTGTTCTTGTGGAACCGATTTCCTTTCTTCATGCACGACTTTAACATGGAATTCTTTCCTTATTCGAAAACCTTTTTTCTAGAGGTAGGTAGCATATGCAATCCTTTCATCTTGTAGATTTGCAAAATCACGGTATGATTGAGTATCTTCAGGGCTAGGCTTTGGAATGCGAGGTGGAGCTGCTAGCATGGACATGGCATGAAGGGGACCCATTAGCACTGACGGGCATGGAACGGTTGTGGGCTACTCTGTAAAGAACTTGGCAAGGCATGACGCTGGTAAGGGAAGTGCTTGTGGTTTAGGGTTTGACACGCCGTAACTAGAATCACTGTAGAATCCGCATACGGACTCGGATTTCGATGGTCCGCCTCTTTATCAGACACGAAACAGAATTCTGTATCTCCCCACACGGGAATATTCAGGTTCCAAGCTTGCTTAGGAGGTGAAAACGACATTCTTCTATTTTTGTTTGCTCGTCTAGACCGTGCTTTCGTCTGCGGTGTCTCTCTAGTGGATTCCAAAATTTACCAAACTCCATTGCATTCTTTGTGACGGACGAATGGATGTGTTTGCGTTGTCGGTCCATATTTGATTTTAGGTTGTTCAGTGCCTGGACCTTCTAATCGCGATGACAGTATGTTGTGGATGCTGGTATGGTTGAAATCTTCCGGAGCCACTGGATGAAATATATGAATTGGGAGCTTGTTGCCGACATGCTCCTATCAAGTCTTCAAGGACTTTGTTCCAAGAGACATCCTTTGAACCATCTTATGAATCTGGGACTATCTATGGAATGGGATGCGGTGAGAAGCCCCCAGTTATATTTCCGTTAGATCTAATGGCACGGCCAAACATGTGAGTATACCTCTGTGGCGTGCTTTTGGAGTCTTCGATGCACATGTATGGCTTCGTGTGGAAAAATTTCTGCGGCTCGTAAAACTTCAACAGTGATGATGTTGAAATCAGAAATAACCTGGTTGAGGGGGGTGAAAGCGCTCTGTACTGGTAGTCCCCATGTGTATCCTACTTTCATTGCATCGCCTTGAATCCAAGTCTACATGATTTGATACAAACTTATTGTACTCTTCTGGATGTGATGTTGGGATGCTCAGAATATCACATGAACGAAATACTCTGGATAGTAAAGTGGTAAAATGAGAGAGTTATGCTGTTTATCGTGGCTCCCTCTGTTTGTTCTGGAAAATATTTCAGCCGTGTCTCTGGGGTTATCTCATGAATCTTCGATGGTCATCGGGATGGACTGCGATGAGCAGTCCCCAGTCACACTTTTCTTTAGTTTCTGAAGTTGTTTCTTCTGAGTAGGCTTGGGATCTACCGCGGCCTTGTAAAGTGTTACATGCATCTTCTAGACAAAGAGGTGATGATATTCTTACGCTGCACCCTTTAAAAGTAAATGACCTCATCGTGACTATGACCTTTTGGTTGACTGTGTTTTCTGAGCATTGACAGTGAAAGGATTCTGTGTAGATCCTCAGTCCCCAAATATGGTTTATATGTTTCCATATTTGTAGTGATCGTGCTTCGGGGAAGCTCTCGCTAGTATCAACAAATGAGCGGCATCGCTTCTCGGCAGCAGATGTGATCGGAAGAGACTATATTGTCATGGGAACAAAGTAGGTTGCCTGGATGCGTAAGCGAGAAAACTGTCCATGGACACGAGCTTTGGAAGGAAGGAGGCGTTGAAGCGTCTTCGGTTCTTGGAGAGGACGTTGAAACGATGCCTTGTAACTCTCAAGGAATTGACGGTTATCCTGTTGAAGTCGGAGGCTACATTACGTTCTGTTAAAATCGATATCCCTCAAGTGTACAAAGGTTAGGAGTCCCCTGTTTCATCTATCGATCGTGCTTTCCAAGAGAGGTTGGGATTTGAAAATAGCTTTCGTGGCTGAAATGCCTGCTTTCCACAGATGTTTTATCATAGATTGTACGACTCAGTGGGCCAAGTTCCCATCGTGCAGGTCCTGACGGGAAGAGGTTCGCTGTGAACTCAGGAGGGTTGCTGATTTTCTTTTCTTCAATTTTGGAGAAGTCATTCCTCATCTTTATGTGTTATGAAATTGGATTGCTGATCCCCTTCTACTGGGCATTCAAGAGAAACGCGAGGCTCTTCATCTTTAAACGCACATCCTGCTGAAGTGTCTTTTGTCTTTTAATCAAATAAATAGTGGTAAAAGGAGGTCGGATTCTTCCGGATCTTCCATTATCTCGCCCTGATGATGGAGTGGCACCTCGGGTGACAGTTGAATCAGTCATGCTTGAAGAAACATTTGGGCGGCGGAAACGGCTCCGATTCTGGTGATCGTAAGTGTATCGTTCACGAAGTGCTCATCCTATGATGTATTTTTTGATCAATATATAGACCATGTATATGTACCAAATTTGTATATGAAATAAAATAAATCAACAAATTCACAATTTTGTCCTCATTATTTTCTTCTGTATAAAATTTACCGAATGATTTAAAATTAGTGAAAAAAAATAAAATTAATTACGATTGTTATCATGAATAGAAAAAAATGGTAATAAATATTTTGACCCATTAATGCGGTAAGGTATTTTTTTAAATTAAAAAAAATTGAAAAAAAAAATATAAATAGAAAAGAAAACATTTTTGCCTCATGTTTTAGCCTCACCAATGGGTGCGGCAAAAAAACATCGCTATTGCCGCAGTTCATCTTAGGTGTGGGGATAACTTCTTGTCACATAGTTTCTTGCCATAGGTTGTGGTAAAAAAAATTGTGTGGCAAAATAATATTGCAACACAAAATACGGGTTCTTTCCACACAAAGAGCATATTGCAATACACTAATTTTCTTGTAGTGGTTGCCGCAACATCGACTTTTGAGCATATATATCCGCAAACACATCACGTACGAGAGCATGTCTCATTTAAAGTCTGACTTCACTTTCACAATGCATCGCTTGATCTCCAAATATATCCATCTTCCTGTTACTAAAACAAACAGCGGGATACCAATGCGATAGCTAAGAACACTTCTAAACTGATATGGCCCAAGAATCCGATTCAGCCCTATAATGGGTATAGCAAGTAAATAGTCCTAATTAAGCGTGTTTAAGCTTGTTACTCTGCTATAACATCATGTCACGATCAGTCATATGAAAGTTCGTGGGAAGCTATTTCTTCACCACTTTGAAGTATTTAACGGCCTGGAAGTGCATGGATTATGGAGCTGTGTCTCCAAAGATGGGTAAGTAGGATTTGAGTATGTAGTGTAGGCTTGTCAATGGAAGAATATCCGCCGGATATTTAGAAATCTGATATCCGACAGGTTAAGCACTATCGGATATTCGATATCCGATAATATCCTATTGGATATCAAAATAAGATATTGATCCCGATAGGCTAAGCTATCGGATATCAGATATTTATCCGATAATATACGATCTGAAAAAAATGTTAAAAAAATGTTCATAATTGAAATTTAAGTTCAATTTTTCAAACATTTCAAATCGGATATCAGATATTTGTATCGGATATCAGATATTAGGGTCAATCACAAATATGGTTAGGGTAAATCACAAATAAATCCATGTTCTATCGAATATTGGATAGTAACCAAACGGATAGAGCCTAATCCGATTCCGATAGGTTAAGGAAGAAATATCCGATAAATATCCGTTTCTGATATCCGATATCCGATAAAACTAATAAAATTCTATAGGATCCCGAATACTCGGAAACAGATTCCGGATATCGGACATTTATTGACAGGCCTAGGGGTGATGTTATTCAATATGATATTCTTTCGTCAAAAGTAACTTTTATTTTTATATTTTCTTAGTTTCTTATAAATTTTTTTATTATTAGGTTTGGTTAGGCAAGGATCTGATTCTAGCCGCAAGTTCACAGGTATTTTTCCCACAAACCCATTACTTTTAATTCATTTTTGATTGAAAAAAATGAGTAGTAATCATCAAAATACGGTGAAAATGAAACTTACAATAGCAAGTTCGGTCAGTAGAAGTTTAAAAAAAAACTTGGTTTGGTAACCGAACTTTCTGAAACCAGGAACATGAAGAATATTTCATCTATAACGAAATTTTCTGGGGGCATAACTATAGAACACCAAATGCATAGTTTAGTTAGGTCGCAAAATTTTTCTCCTTAAGATACTATTATTAGTAAATCCATATGTTGAGTTAGTTTAGTTCGCTTAAAATTTATCTTGGCTGAACTCTTCTCTGTAAACCCATATGTTGAACACGGTTAGCTCGTTTTTTTTTCCATGATGAACTTTTCTATTCATGTGGTTTGGCTACATTTTTTTTTCTCCTAGCCGAACCTCAAGTTCGACTAGATTTATTTTTTCTCCTAATCGTACCAAACAAAAAAAATGCACAGAAAAAAAATATCAATGAGAAGACGTATTCTGATTTGCTTGATAAATATCCACCTGCAGCTCTTCCTGAGATTCCCGTGGATGATTTTTTAGTTGATCAGATTACGATGGATTCCAAGGAAGTTTTGGGAGCTATTAAAAGCTTCCCAAAAGGAACATTGTGTGGTCGTGATGGCTTACGCACGCAACACTTAGTTGATGTATTGAGTGGAGAAGCGGCATCCATGGCATAAGACTTACTTTCGTTTATTTCTGGGATCAACAGAACAATGATGCCGTCACTCAAAATCCAACACAACAAACAACAACGAAGAGAGGATTATCTACGAAGAAGGCAGTGTGCACACGACTGATCTTCAGACTATAGAAAACGAAGAACAAGCAACACAAGGAAGATGTGAGAACCATGGTGAGGAGGACAACCTTTCCATCCAATAATTAAGAGAGCGCCTCGCACGAGATAGGAGAATTGAAAGATAACTGAGGAAAGAACTCCAGCGAAGTCTTTGAAAGAGATGTAGAGCTGGCAGAAGAGCGAGCAAACTTGGCAAGACAAAATTCCATGTTATTGGGAGAAAATAACCGTCTCAATGAAAATAGGCAAGAGCAAACTTATACTGGGGAGACTAAAACAAGTATGAGTTCATCAAGAAATATGAGAGGATGCCTGAGTGAAGAAAGGGAGCTACAAAACAACCATGTTGAATACGAACAAGAAGTACGAGAAAGAGAGCGCGAAAGAGAAAATACATGTGACTTAGAAAGAAGGTTACAAGAGCGAAGAAAAAGGTGGAGGAATGGAGAAAGAAGAGAAAACTCAGCGCGAGAAGCGCAGAGATACAATTGTAGGAGGGGAAGCATCTCGGAACATGAAAGTCAGAGAAGCAAAAGAGAAACATTTTTTAAAAGAGAAACTAGAGGGGCCTTGGAAAGAAGCTTGGTAGAACAAAGAGCATTAGAAGTAGTCATGCAAATGGAAAGAGAACAGACCAATGCGAACCAGACTATACTACAGCAACTTGAAGAACTCAAGGCAGCAATGAAAAATAATAACAGGAGAGAAGGGAAAATGAAGCTGGAAGAATCCATAGAGGAAGCGGAGATATCGCCATTCTCACGCGAGATATTTCAAGAACAAATCCTTGCGAAGTGTGATCTGACAACATTCTACAGCATATTCAACGGGACTGGGAACGCTGTATAACATATGAAAGCCTATAATCTCACATTAATGCCATGGGCTTAGCATCATGTGGTGTTGTCCAAGTACATTCCGACCAGTCTGAATGGAGAAGCTTCACTATGGTATGATAATCTGTACGAAGGATCAATGACTTTATTCGCGTAATTGCGAAGGATGTTCTTGGGAAATTACATAACCAGCAACCGATCCAAAGAAGGAATTCAAAACATATTCAGAGCGACATTTGATTCTCTCCTTCGGCAACGCTTTTTACCCAACTGACCTCTTGTATGTGGAAATATTCCAACACATAAATGATTACGATATGCAAGAACTAAGAGAATATGAGGAGGAATTCATGGAATTAAAAGAAAAGAAGAGAGAAATGAACACCAGTATGACAACCATCATCGCCGCGAAAGGAGGAAGTACGACACTCATGCCGCGAATAGCTAGCAATGTTGAAAGTACCCCAAATGCTGAACAAGGGAAGTAGGTAAAGAAAAACATTGCGAAAGAGGTAGCCCTATCAAGCAAAGATGAAGAGTGGTTTCGAAGAGAGTATGAGGATAGGCTTCATTCATACAACTATCCAGCAAGGAGATATGACAACCAAGGATACGTAGACTTTTACCGACAATCGTTCTCCAAGTTTTGCATACTCGTTTGCACTGTGTTGAATATTAAACCAAGATTTAGTTTAAGGAAGAAACTAGTAGAAGTTGATCTTGATAAATGAAAGCAACTTGGAGAAGTTGACGTTATATATTGGAAGCAACTAGGAGGAGTTGCTTCTGTCTAATTGAAGATGTTAAAGCTGTCTGAGTGAAAGAAACTAGTGGAATTTGATGCCGTTTATGGAAGCAACTAGAAGCAGTTGTCACGCGTTATTGTGAACGTAACTGAGTTTCAAAATTGGAGATAACTTGAGAAACAGGTTGTTGTAGTATTAAGAGTTTGCTATACTTAGAAGTTTTTAGTTTCTAGAGTTTTCTTTATTAGAGTTTGAGTTTTATTAGGAAAGGTTGTCTTTTCTTGAGAGTCAAGTTTGTTAAACTATAAATAGGTTATTAAGCCATGAGATTAATTACATCAATTGAGGAGAGTTTTGAGTTACGTTCTTTGTGTTCATTAAGTCTTTGATATCAAATTTTCTACATTTGGTATCAGATTCTAGGCAGTGGGTATGAGAAGTTAAGTTAAAGAAGATGACGAGTTTAAGTTCAATCAAAGTGCTAGTGTTTGAAGGAAAGAACTTTGAACATTGGAGGTTACAGATGGAGAATATTTTCACATACCAAGAGGTATGGGATATTGTGAAAGATGGTTATGTTGAACCAGCAGAAGGAGCTGTTTTAACAGCAGAACAACAAACAACTTTAATAGCAAACAGGAAGAATAACTCGAAAGAAACTTATATTCTTCATCAAGGTGTTCATGAATCTCTCATGGACAGACTTATTTATATTAAACAAGCAAAAGAAGCATGGGATGGTTTGGTTATCTATTACATAGGGCCTGACAAAGTCAAGAAGGTTCGATTACAAAACCTGAAAAGAAAGTATGAATTATTACAGATGGAAGCTACAAAAAAAATATCAGAATTTTTCTCAAAGATATTGAATCTTGTCAATGACATGAAGGATAATGGTGATTCTGTAGCAGATTCAACAGTTGTTGAAAATATTTTAAGAAGCTTACCAGAGAAGTTTGAAGCAAAATTAACTGCTATTGAGGAGTGTAACACTGCTGCAACTATGTCTCTCAATGAGTTGTTAGGTTCTTTACAGTCTTATGAGCAGAGATTATGTGAAAAAATAGCTGTTTTAAAAACATTAGAAGAAGATCTACAAAGTCAAGTTACATGGAATAACAAACAAGGAAACTCAAGTTCTGGAGGAAGCCCTAACAATGGAGGTTATCAAGGAAGAAACAACACTGAAGGAAGACCTAATAACTATTAGGGAAGAAAACCAGTAGATATATCAAAGGTGCAATGTTATAATTGTGGAATCTTTGGAAACTTTGCTAATGCATGTACAAAACCTAGAAAGACAATTGCTAATAATTATAAATCAAACTTCAAGGCAAATATAGCATAAGAAGAAGGAAAATAAGAAGAAGATGAAGTGTAAACTGACAATATGTTGTTAGCTTGTCACACACCTGAAGAACAACAACATCAGAAGTGGTATTTAGATACAGGATGCAGCAATCACATATGTTGGAGAAAATAATTATTTGATAATCTTGATGAATCTGTAAGATCAACTGTTAAGTTTGGTAATAATTTTACCATTCCAGTTATGGGAAAAGGAAGAATTGGAATAGTTCTTAAAAATGGATAAAAAACATACATCATGGATGTATATTATGTACCAGGTCTGCATCCGAATTTGTTGAGCATGTGACAACTATCAGAGAGAGGTTATTCTATGAACATATTCAATGGAATGTTTTTAATAAGATATATATATATAGAAGACTTATTACAAGAGTATAGATGACTAAGAACAGAGATTTTCCTCTGAATATTCAATATCAGAGTGCAAGATGTTATAGTACTCATGAAAGCAACCAAAGTTGGTTGTGGCACAAGAGAATGACTCATGTAAACTTTAACAGTTTACAAGCTTTATCTAAGAAGGAGATGGTGTCAGGTTTACCTGCCATAGAGCTACTAGAATAAAGGTGTGGGAATTTTATTTTTGGAAAGCAACACAAAGATCCATTCCCAGTAAACAAAGCTAGAAGAGCAGAACAACAATTGGAGATTATACACAATGATCTTTGTAGTCCTATTGAAGTTACATCACATGGAGGTAATAACTATTTCATAACTTTCATTGATGATTTTAGTAGAAAATCTTGGGTATATCTACTTAGACAGAAAAGTGAAGCTTTTCATGCTTTTAGAAGCTTCAAAGCATATGCTGAGAAGCGGATTGGAAAGAATATCAAGATACTAATAACTGATAGAGGGACAAAATATACAGTTGTAGATAGTTTTATGGAAGAACATGGCATTTTACATCAGTTGACAGCTAGATATACACCTCAACAGAATGGTGTTGCAGAAAGAAAGAATAAAACAATAATGGAGATGGCAAGACCTATAAGAAGAACAAAAGATTTTCCAAAGATTTTCTGGAGTTATGCAGTTGATACAGCAGTCTATTTACTTAATATATGTCCAATAAATATTTTGAATAATAAAACACCAGAACAAGCTTGGAGAGGTGCAAGACCAAGTGTAAGACATCTGAGAGTTTTTGGGTGCATTGCTTATGCACATATACCTAAAGAACTTTTGAAGAAGCTAGATGATAAGAGTGAAAAGTGTATTCTTGTTGGTTACAGTTCAGTAACTAAAGGATATAAACTTTTCAATCCTGTAACAGGTAAAATAATTATAAGCAGAGATGTGATTTTTGATGAAGATTCCCAGTGGAATTGGAATGTTACCAACTCAATAAATGAAACTGTTAAGACAGTTCCAATAGAAGTTGAAGAACAAGTAAATACTCAAGATGGAGTTACTGAACAACAAGAAGAAAGAAGAACTGAAGAAGAAATAACAGTAAAAGTAAGAGCTGATGTGATACCACAACAAGAGACTGCAAGACCAAGAAGAAAATATGTCATACCAAAAAGAATGAAAGATTATGTGATATCAAGAGATTATGATACTGATGAAGAAGAGATTAATTTTGGTTTATATGGAGATAATGATCCTGTTGTTTATGAAGAAGCTTCTAAAGATAATGGATGGGTACAAGCAATGGAAGCTGAGATAAACTCAATAGAGAAGAACAATATATGGAAGCTTACAGAACTTCCAGAAGGAAAGAAAGCAATAGGAGTCAAATGGGTTTACAAGACAAAGTACAAATCAGATGGTGAAGTTGATAAATTGAAAGCAAGGCTAGTTGCTAAAGGATATAAACAAAAACAAGGAATAAATTATTCTTAAGTCTTTGCACCAGTTGCAAGACTTGATAAAGTTAGGATGATCATTGCTTTAGCTGCTCAGAAGCATTGGAAGATTTTTCAGACGGATGTGAAAAGTGCATTTTTGAATGGTGTACTAGAAGAATAAGTATATGTTGAGCAACCAGCAGGTTATATTATGGAGGGGAAGGAGAATCAAGTGTACAATCTAACAAAGCTTTGTATGGTTTAAAACAACCACCACGTGCTTGGTATACAAGAATAGATTCATACTTCATTGAGAAAGGTTTACAAGACAAAGTAAAGATCAGATGGTGAAGTTGATAAATTGAAAGCAAGGCTAGTTGCTAAAGGATATAAACAAAAACAAGGAATAGATTATTCTTAAGTCTTTGCACCAGTTGCAAGACTTGATACAATTAGGACGATCATTGCTTTAGCTGCTCAGAAGCATTGGAAGATTTTTCAGACGGATGTGAAAAGTGCATTTTTGAATGGTGTACTAGAAAAAGAAGTATATGTTGAGAAACCAGCAGGTTATATTATGGATGGGAAGGAGAATCAAGTGTATAAGCTAAACAAATCTTTGTATTTTTTAACTACCACGTGCTTGGTATACAAGAATAGATTCATACTTCATTGAGAAAGGTTTTACAAGATGTTCACAAGAGTATAAACTGTATTTGAAAGCTGATTCACTTGGAAATCATGTTATAGTTTGTTTATATGTGGATGATCTTATTTTTACTGGCAATAACTCAAAGATGATAAAGGAATTCAGGGAAGATATGGTGAAATAATTGAGATGACAAATCTTGGATTAATGCCATATTTTCTTGGCATTGAAGTACAACAAACAGAAAGAGGTATCTTTATTAATCAGCAGAGATATGCAGATGGAATACTTAAGCGTTTCAAGATGGATAATTGCAATCCAATTTTAACACCAACCGAAGAGAGGTTGAAACTAACAAAAGATTAAACAGGAGAACTTGTGAACTCAACATATTTTAAGAGTCTTGTTGGATGTCTAAGATACTTAACTGCTACAAGAACATATATTATGTATGCAGTTGGTTTAGTTAGTAGGTTTATGGAGTTACCAAGACAGTCGCATTTACAAGCTGCAAAAAGGATTTTGAAGTATGTCAAAGGAACAATTAGTTTGGGAATTCTTTACACTGTTTCAGAATATCCTAAGTTAGTTGGTTATACATATAGTGATTGGGATGAAGACACAGAAGGAAAGAAGAGTACATCAGGTTATGCATTCCATTTAGGAGATGGATTCTTTTCTTGGTCATCAAAGAAACAACAAGTTGTTGCCTTGTATGCAACAGAGGCAGAATACAAAGCTGCTGAAAATTGTGCTACACAAGCTGTATGGCTAAGGATAATGATGAAGTCTCTTTTCAATGAGTAGGTTACACATACAACAATAATATGTGATAATAAGTCCCCAATCTCGTTAACAAAGAACCCTGTGTTTCATGGAAGAAGTAAACACATTGATATCAAATATCATTACATAAGAGATCTTGTCCCCAATAAGGAGATTGATGTGGAATTTTGTGAAAGTAAAAATCAACTAGCTGGTATCTTCACCAAGTCTTTGAAGTCTAATACTTTCATCTACTTACGTAGAAAACTTGGAATGATCAGCAAAGAATATCTTGGTTTAAGGGAGGATGTTGAAGATTAAACCAAGATATAGTTTATGGAAGAAACTAGTAGAAGTTGATCTTGATAAATGGAAGCAACTTGGAGAAGTTGATGTGATATATTGGAAGAAACTTGGAGGAGTTGCTGCTTTCTGAGTGAAGAAGTTAAAGGTGTCTGAGTGAAAGAAACTAGTGGAAGTTGATGCCGTTTATGGAAGAAACTAGAAGGAGTTGTCACGCATTATTGTGAACGTAACTGAGTTTGAAAACTAGAGATAACTTGAGAAACAAGTTGTTGTAGTATTAAGAGTTTGCTATACTTGGAAGTTTTCAGTTTCTAGAGTTTTCTTTATTAGAGTTTGAGTTTTATTAGGAAAGGTTGTCTTTGCTTGAGAGTCAAGTTTGTTAAACTATAAATAGGCTGTTAATCCATGAGATTAATTACATCAATTGAGAAGAGTTTTGAGTTACGTTCTTTGTGTTCATTAAGTCTTTGATATCAGATTTTCTACACACTGCAAGGCTGGCTCGAATGGTAAGCGATAAAATATGTTTTCTAAGATATATGTGGGGAGAGTCTCTTCCATGATAATAGTTAGAACCCTAATATAGAGGATTTCCAAGATAGAACGACTATTTAAAGGAAGACTGTTGGCTGTTGCCCTAAACTGAAAAGAGGGTGATTAGATCGTAGAGTTTGGTAGAGTTGCGTACTTGGGTACCAGGCAAACCAGAGTTCTCAGGCCATTCAATTCCCTCTTAAAGTCGAATTCTTTGCACCGGGCCTAAATCATTGTGCCTGTTTTGGATCTCATAAATTTCCCTTGTTCGTTCAGTGCTGGTTGGTTACTCGCGTTGAAGCAACTAAAAATGAAAAGAAGATAAACCCCAACAAATACAACTGAAAAGAAACCCAGAAGGACAATGTGTGACGGTGTGCTGGCTTCATGTGCGAAAGATGCTAGGACCAAATTAAGGAGAAACGTAGTAACAAACAATAAGATATGCGAATGCGACCATAAAAACAAAAAAAAAAATTGGAACACCAGCAGCAACAGACAGAAGAATTAATTGGTAGCCAAGGGTGTTCACTAGGTCCAAGTACAATAGGAAATGTTGCAGAAAAGGCCACCATCATAGTGATTATAGAAATGAAGAGGGTTAGAAGACCAACTGACCAAGTGTCAACTTTTTTGACAAGGATTCCAGGAGAGCTAAAAAAAAAAAGATCATATCCATATTGTGCTATCAGGAGAACTAAGAAAATAAGAAGTGACGAAGCCGAAGAGAGAAAATCAAATGCATTTGCAACAGCATACACTATAAATGAGTTCCTGTTTAAGAAAATTGGGTATCCTATATTAGGTTTGATGTCGTTGCTGAAGAAGCCCCAAGGTACCGTAAAAGCTGCAGCAAAATCAACTGTAATTATAAGTGCAGATACAAATACACATGATTGAGTTGTATCTTTTATCAAGACTTTCCACCTCCTACACAAAGACAAGGTTGTACTTATGCTCATTATTGTTTCCTATGGTGTCAATGTCATTCTATAAAAGGAAGGATATTGCCCTTAACTGAAAAGTGGGTTCTTGTGTCTTGAAATTTTGTTAGTTTCTCTAAGGGTGGTGGGCTTCTTATTTCAAAGGTGACTTCTAATAAGAACTCAAGAATTCGTACCTGCAACCACCAAAAACCAATGTCATGATTCAAGAAATCTATATGAGATGTTGTTAAGTTAACATTAGACATCCTTATATATGTCGCAACACTGGTAGTAAATAAAAAAAATGATTTTTTTTCTAATTATTAAAAAGAATAAAACGACTATCTTTGATAACTACTAACTAGGAATCTAAAACAAATATGAAATACCTACCCAAAAGCAAACCACTTTTAAACTATGAAAAGCTAATTTGAAAACTAGTATATCCAAAGAACAAAAAACTTGATTGGGAAAAGGCGTGAAAAAACCTCTCTAGAGTCTGGACTCCTATATCAGCTTCCTCATTCTATTGTTTCGCCATCGGCCCATCGTAGTTAAATTTCACCGAGCTCTTTCAACGAAACAAGACTATTCATGTGAGGAATCGCTTGAACGTATACACTGCTGCAATTATGTCCATCCGAATATTTTTGCAAAGTTGACGTCTTTGGATCATAACAATGAACATCACTACTGCCATTTTGCCACAATAGAATTGTTTTCCTCTTTGTAACAGCAAACGGTGAGTACATAACTGCACCTTTCCATGTTATACTGTGCTCTTTACTCCAACTCCATGTGTGGTCGTAGTAGTGCTCGCGTTGTTTTCCACTCGCTTTGCCGTAACTAGTACCAATATTACTAGTCATGACACTTCTCTTAAAAACCCATATATCTAGCCTTTTATTTTCGGATTCATGGTTTGTATGAACCAGACACAAGTTACCTCCCAAAAGGATGAGTTTTGAATTGGAACACTTCCTATCACTATGAGTACAAGGAGGGGATGGAACGTGCCAGAATTTCTCATCGGCCAAACTGAAAGCAACAATTGGTCCTGGTTCATTTGATTTCCTATCAATCCAATGAAGGGCTTCATTAGCAAAGATACCTGACTCGTTAGTTCTGAAGACGGTAGTGACATTTCCTTTTGTCTCCATCCCAGGTGGCTCCCTAGAGTATATACCTGAACACTGGCTGTCCAGTTTTGGAAATAGATTCCAACAACCTTCGTTTTACGCCCGTGGGTTTGAAGGTGAAAAATAAATTAAAAAATGGGTTTATGTAGTTTTCACTTTTTTTTTTTTTTGTTTTTTTAGCGCTGATGTTGTTGCTCTTGACATCAAAAACAACATTAAAGATACTGAGGATGGTTGCGATCTTCAGTATAGGGTGATCGTATTGCCAGAGGAAGTTCCGCAAGGTGGTAAAAAATGCCTTGCAGAGTACGATGGGTCTGTTGCTTGTATCTACTATGATAAAAAAAAACGAGTTGAGTATTTGGGTACTGCAAGATGATACCAGTAACAAATGGATTCACGATTTTTTTAATCAAGACGTTTGTGTTAACGATGTCGCCAACAACTCTTTGCAACAAGACAAGACTGAGAAGTTGAGCTATGCATTCCCCTCTAATCACATTTCCGGTCGTTCAACTCAGGTTTCAGCAATTTAATTTTATCTTTTGATTAACACATCCATTATGAATTATATTGATATATGTGAATGCTAGACATCTAATTATTTTGTAATACTAATTTCAAAAAACCAATTCCTACTAACAACTGCTAATGAAAAGTAATTGCTAAAGTAAGAGCTGACTTACTTTCTATACCTGAGCCCCGAGGTCCACCCAAGCAATATCTTCTTGCGTTTATATTAAGTTTCTCCAGTCTCTTTCAACGAAACAAGGCTGTTCATGTGAGGTATTGCTTGAGCGTACACATAATCAGGGCAATCTCCGACGGAATATTTTTGCAACGTTGACGTCTTAGAATCATAACAGTAAAGATCACTCGTTCCATTTTGCCACAATAGAATTGTATTCAGCTTTGTAATGACAAACGGCGTGTACGAAACTTGGCCTTCCCATGCTATATTGTACTCTTTACTCCAGCTCCATATATGGTCGTAGTAGTTCTCTCGTCGTTTTCTATTCGCTTTGCCACAGCTAGTAATAATATCACAAGTCACTTTCTTCTTAAACATCCATATATCTATCCGTCGTCTATTTATAAATTCATAGTCCTTATGAACAACACATAAATTACCTCCTAGTAGGATGAGTTTGAAATTGGAATGTTGCCAGTTATTATTATAAATATAAGGAGGGAATGGGATGAAACAAAATTCCTCATCAGCCAAACCGAATACTAAAATCTGGGAACGGCCATTAATCCAGTGAAGGGCTCCATTAGCAAAGACACCTGGCTCTTTAGTTGAGAAGAGGGGACTCAGGGGAGGGACATTTCCTTTGTCTCTCCATCCAAGGAGACTCCCGAGAGTGTATACCTGAACAATTCCACCCCAGTACTTGAAGTAGATTCGAACAATCTTGTACTCATTGGTTAAACCAATGTAACCGAATCCTCCTGTGGGACGTTTAAAACTTCGCCCCTTGTTCTCCAATCCAGGAATATAAGCAACCTCTCCGGTTATGGGATTATTACATATAAATCCAAGACTATCTTCAGAACGTTTTGAATGATCCATTGCTTTATAGCATACCAACCCATTGCATGAACCAACCATGCTATCGGGTTTCAAATTGACAATAGGGACTAATGATTCAAGTGTATTCAGAGAATAGTATCTCTCGATCTTAGTTTCGTATTTGGGATTTACGTAGCAGAGATGTATAACACGACCCCCAAACCTAGTTTTCTCAAACGTGAAAAGGAGACCTACATTTTTGCCGATGATCCTTCTCCAAGTTTGGCATACTCATTTGCACTGCAAGGTAGATTTGATGAATAAGCGAGAAAATATGTTTTCTAAGATGTCTCTGGGAAGATTCTCCGCAGCCATGTTTAGGGTTTGCTGCTTCCATATAAAAGAGAGAATATAAAATTGCTAGTAGTAAGTTTAGAAATATCGTTTGTGATTTCGGATGCCTAATTCTAGTGGGTCCCCGTCCCGTAAAGCAACAAAATTTCTCACGGTCAAACCCGTATATAGAGATCCTAGTTAGGCGCTTATTTTCTTGGAACATTTTTTTTCTTGACACTTGATTTAAGGAATAATGTTGCCTTTAACTGAACATCTCCCTTCCTTTAAAAGGCTAAGTCATATGACCTTTCACGTCGCACGGTGAGTGTGACATCCCTCTCAAATGAAATGAGATAAAAGCTTTCAACTAGAGCAATTCTGAAGAGGACAAGTGGCGGGACTTTATTGGTCAGAGCATTAAAATATGAATTACACTATGTTTACACCCTGTATTTAACTGGCCGTTTATAACGCCGTTAACGAAAACGTGGGTATACAATACTTTTATCAGCTTTTGTGCTTAAATATTTACCTACACTTGGTTTACACCGAAAACTTAACTGGACGTTAAGTGGGTAGACAATACTTTACTTAGGTTGACGTTAAGTAGGTACATCACCATCGAAACTTTCCTTCGATACTCTTTTCAGAGAAACAATGACAAACCAGTATATCACCATCACTACCATCATCACAATCAACGACCCATTTGACTCGGTTTTAATCTTTTCTTGCAATCTCAGAGACAGGAACCCTAATTTCAAGTTCTCTTTAAAATGGTTGTTGTTCAAGAAAATCAGCAACCCGAGATGGTAAATCAACAACCGGAATTGGTAAATTCGAATCCCAAACTTTTTTTTTTTTTTTTTAATAGTTGGGGTTTTTAGATTTTTTTTTATCAGAATTCGATTATTAGATTTATTGATTAGGGTTTAATTATGTGGAATCTATTACAAGATGATCGATATCAAATGATTAGGGATTTAGATGTCTAATTAGAGTTTTGAATTGTATGATTAGGGTTTTTATTGAGTTCTCTTTGGTGGATTTCAGACTGAAGCCCAGAAAGAAAATCTGAAATATTTGGATTTCGTACAAGTAGCAACTCTTCATTGAGTTTTGAATCAGCTGTGATTTATGTTTTGTGTAATGAAATGGAATTGTAATATTTACTGTTTGATTTTGTGTGCCCGTGCCACTCTTCTTATGACATTAGTTGATCTTCATAATATTCTCTTTATATGGATTTACAGATTTTATTCTTTTAGATTAACATCCATTAGCTTGCAAAAGAAGCCCAGATGGTGAAATGACCTCCCGCTGTATGCAATTTAATTTTTGATGGACTGTCTGTTAGGGACAGAAATTTCCTTCAATTGTATTGGTGATTTCAAATTTCTGACTACTTTTGATTATTGTTAGTGATATTATGTCCTGTATTGGATCATAAAGAGAACACTTTGTTTTTTGTTAAGAACTGTGTAACACTAATTGATGTAAGGTGTAACTAGAGGTGACCAGGAAAATTGTCATGCATCTGTCTTTGTTTCAGTTATTAGATATGATCTGATTGGTTTTGCTTGGTCTCGAAATTGGGCGAGAATAAAGGAGAAATAAACAAAAACGGGTGATATGTATTCCCAAAATTGAAATATAAGCCAACATAGTGATATCCCTTTATGCAAAGATAATTGCATTGTTACTTTTTTCTGGGCACAATGATAAGAAGGAAACATAGTGATACAATCCAATACTAGGGTTACTGTGAATTTATCCTGCAATAATAGCCTTTGGTCTTTTGGTCATCCTTCATTAACAACTCAAGTACAATTTAAAGAGTGGGAATCAGCTGTTTGGTCATGATCATACTCCTTGTCTTCTAACTGATGCCCACCAATAACAAGGGAAGAATGCCTTTGAGTTACCGTGAGATACGGCTAAAGAATAAGAAGGTGTTCTGTTCAGCTGGAGTCTTTGGTACAGCGAAGATTCTTTTTCAGTCGGAAAGAAGAGGACTGATAGTCTCGGATTTCCTTGGTTGCGGGAGCTCCACTAAATGGGCAGGGAGTCAATAAAGAGCAAGTTATTCACACATGCAATCTAAGTCTGATCAGTTCTGGGATCGGTCAGAGCACATTTTTGAAGCCGAGAAGAACAAAGAGTTTGTGAACTGTGATACAAGTTTTGGCAAGGCTTGGTTAAGCTGTTAATGAGTCATGACCGAGAAACGCAGGGAAGAAACCAGCCTTACTTCCATTTATTTTTTGGTTGGATTGTGGAAATGAAAGAGGGGTTTGAAGAGTCTGTGATGAATTATGAGTTGGGTTTGTACTGGATCGAGTGTATAGCGAGTTTATGAAGATTTGATCAAGCGAAGAAAAACCAGCCAGGGAAGTGAAGCTGTTGCTACTGTGATGCTTGAAAAATGACAGATTAAGGTGTACTGAGTGTTTTTCAATGTTCAAGTCAGTTGGGTATGTATGTTATGTGCAGGGAAGGAGCTGTGGAATATTTCGAATACAACGGAGCTCTCTCTTTCACCAGTTTGGGAGATGCACAATTACTGTTCGATGGAATGCCTGAGCCACAAGTCAATTTTACTAGGTATTATTCTTTTAATTTGATTTCATTTCTGTTACTGTTAAGCTCCAACAAATAACAAGTAATATGAGATATTTTATGCTTAGGAAGATTGGGTTTCAATCCAAATAGATTTACAGGGAATTCGAGCAAGAAACATAAGTGACAGAGTTATCTCCATCACCATCTTTCTTCACCGAAAGTCGTTGTATCCGATAGTTCTATTAGGTGTTTCCAAAAGTTTTATCTTTTGCGCAACTGACCTATTGTTTTTTACAGATTGTCCCATTGTACCGGATGCCTATACAATACTTGGCTTTTGCATTCAGTAACTTCGGATGGTGCATATAGGTAACAATATTGCAGGAAAATATAGCCTCTAAATGGATGGTGTTGTATACATCCCTCCCCGATACTGCAGCTGTGTAAGCTTCTTCAAATGCACTTTCATTTAACGGGAGAAGGTACATTGAACACATAATATACCCATCTAAGTAACTGACTTAATAAATGGCAGTGTTAGACTTGATCAACGAATTTTTATGTGCTTGCACACTTGCTAACAGCTTCTTTTACTCAGTTGGTTATGCAGTATAGGGGATTGAGAATGAGAAGGCTTATTAATGAGAAGCCTATCTTTTGAGCTCATGGGACTAAGCAAATGGGTGGATGGGTGCCGAGCCACACCAACCAAAATTCCTAAGTATGCTTTAAGACGCAGCGAGGCGAAGCCGAGCCATACCAAATAAAAAATCCTAAACGACAGGGCAAGGCGAAGCCGAGCCATACCAAATCCAAAATGCATCGTGAGGATGGGGGCGAAACCCCAAAAGAATAATGGTGAATGGTTTTCGGGTCCGCCCGGTGCGTAGCACAGGCACAAAATCTAGTTGGGTGTTAAAACCGTAAGAAGATTTGTTGACCTGATTTAAGCTAAGGTTTGGTGCTGCTAGTTCCAGATCAGGGGTTCGAATCTCCATTCTTGAACAATTGTTTTTCTTTTTGTACTAGATAAACCAAAAAAAAAAAAAAAATGATCCTTCTAATAGATCAATCCAGATATGCCCCCCCTGTTATCGTGGGAGAGGCGGGTATTATCTCTTTTATGAAGGAATTATTTTTTTGAAGAAAATCTGATATCAAAGACTTATTGAAAGAACACAGAACTAAACTCAGAAAATACTTCTCTTTATTTAAGTATTTTGATTCATGGCTCAACAACCTATTCATATGATTAACAAACTTGACTCTCAAGCAATAAACACTTTCCTAACATAATCAAACTCTAACAAAGACTCTTCAAGAAAATTCTCATGTAAACAAACTCTAAAAACAGTAAAACTTGCAACCCAAGTTTACTTCTAAAAACCGTACTCCCGTGTCAACCAAACTAGTTGATCTACGCACTGGGTCAACAACACTTGTTGATCCACTCAAACTCTATCAACTCTCATAGATGATCCCTATCAACAGTATCAACAATACTTGTTGATCCATATTGTAATCTTCTCATTATCTTGGTTTAACCTTCAACATTTTTGGTTTTCTACCAAGAATGAATCTTTAAAGATCGAACATGATATGCAATACTCAATCCGGATTGGGCACACGATCTTTGAGATTTCCTATAAAATCATTTCCAATACTCAATCTGGATTGCGCAATACTCAACCTAACAACTTCTGTAGGATCGAGCAAGAGAAAGGAGAGCACAGCGCGGAAACAAATAAACGACTACGTTGATAATCAAATTCACTGTACAATTATTATGGGTCAATAGCCTATTTATAGTCTCACAACCTTGACAATCACTCAAATGACTTTCCTAATAAAAACAAACTCTAAATAAAACACACATTCCTAACATAAACCAAACTCTAAATAGAACTCTCTAGAACCAAAACACATTGCTTCTCAAGTAAACTCGATTTCCAAAACCATATCTTGGTTTAACTTCCAACATCCTCCCTTAAACCAAAAAATCATTCAACGAGAATTATGTAACCCTCTTATACTCCTCATCTTCTTCCATTAATTGACGTTATCACAAAGTCTTCCACACTTTGTAATATTTCCAAATTTCTGCCACAAACACTTCAACCTTCCAACATGTTTGAGCTTAAACTCTAACATGCCATCCTCCTTTAAGCTCAAACATCACCAACATTCCTTGTCATTCTAAGTCTCTGAATTCGAATTCAACACCATCAAACTGTATCATTACTTCTCTCGACTGCAATACCAACTTTGATCTTCTTCTTCTTCTTTTTTTTTTCGAATCCATGACCTAACCCTTCGAATCAACCACTCACCCAAAGCTTCTTACCTCAACCAATATCAAATCTGCTTCTTATCTCAAAGCTTCTTAACTTCTAACAACTTCTAAGGTAGCCTTAGTAGCATGTGATTCAGCCACAGTGGCACGAACTAAATCTAAATATATTCTAGCTTTCTAGGGCTTGAGGCGAAAGTAGTCGTCCACCCAGACTATAACCAAATTACAGTGAGCGTGTGAGGTTATCCATGAGTATAGTGAGCGTCAAAGATTAGGTGTAGCTTAAAGTAGCGTTTGATTGTTGGGCGTTATTAGAAACAACATGTGAGGTGCGATGTAAATATAATGTTTGATTGTTGGGCATTCTTCAGGAAACCCTAGCTATTCTTACCAAGAGAGATGTACAGTCTAATGAGGCTTCTACTCATGGGTGGGGCAAGAACTTTTATTCCGGTTCATGGGTTCTTTTGGCTATATGGTTCATTCGAGGGATAGATTGAGCTTCAAAAAATAGTGAATGGTCTTATAATACAAAAATTTATAAATCCCCAGGAATCTCAATTGTTCTTATATTCATCACTGTAGGTTCAAGACAGGGCCGTCGCTGGGCATAGGCCAGCTAGGCGATGGCCTAGGGCCCCCAAATCTTAGTGGTTATCTTTCATTTACCTTATTTTTTTCCCCCGATTTATTGTATCTGATTTCCCATCTAGTTTACTCTGCTTACAAGTTCTAAGGTTTCCTCCTTTCTAATTAAAAAACAAGAACAAGATTTAAATGTCAAAGTAAATTTATCATATGACATTTAATTTATTTTATCTAGATTTCACTTCCAAACTTTTAATTCAACAATTCCTTTCTTCAAAAAAATAATTACTCAACGATTCAATTTAGTCGTTGTGTTTATATAATAAATTTTTTTATAGATAATTTAAGCAACAGTTGGCCTGTCCAACAAATGTTGGAAGTTGATAGTGGGTATATTTATTTCCATAGATGTAGTATGAACATTACCTACTAGACTCTGCCGAGACTGTTTGGTCCCCTCCGACTCAGTCAAAAATGAAAATCAATTTTGATGGTGCTGCTGGAATTAGAGGTTTCGCCTACACTGCGGTGGCAAAGAACTACAACTGTGAGTTTGATGGGTGTCAGACACAAGTTTTCGCATTCAACACCCCTGTAGAAGCTGAAGCTTATGGTGCTTTGGTGGGAATTGATCTTGCTATCCGCAAGGCTATGAGGCACATTATCATTGAGGTGATTCACTCAATGTGATCAACTATCTGAGGTACAATAACTCCCCGGTCCCTTAGCGTATTAAGAATACTATCGGAAAAATTAAAGACAAACTAGGGAACTTTACTTCTGTTGAATTTAACTTTATCAAACGTAAGCCAATTCCATGGCTCATTCCTCAGCAGCTTATGTTGTTCATAACCAACTCTCTAATCAGTGGTTAACCTTTCCTCCTTCTTGTATTACTCACTTGTTTAGTGAGGATCCTTCTTCTTAGCTTTTGTTTTTGTGTTGTTTTTTCTATTGTTAACCTTCAAAAAAAAAAATGATGATTTTGGTTCTAAAGGGGCAGCAATATTGACCTCTGTATGATTATGTGTTTTTTTTGGTGTTTCTAGATATATATTTTTGGCCAATTTTGTCATTTGATTGTTGATGATATCAAGCCAGGAAAAATAAATTAATCGCTTACGGCCCCCATTTCTATAATTTCGCCTAGAGCCCCCAAATTGTTTGCTACGGCCCTGGTTCAAGATTTCCCTAATCCATTCTCATCAATGGAATCCTGACGTCTACTAGGGAATGAAGATCGTTCGATAGATTCCTACCGATGCATCTATCTCTGAGATGCATGTTTGGATTTACAAAACTCCTTGGACATGTGGAAGATAAATACTATTCCCAGTCACCATTAAAATAGAGGACCATAACCAAATATGGTATGTAATTCATTCACAGTGGGATGGACTAAATCTAGAGATGTTCTGGTTTATAGGGTCTGAGGCCGAAAATAATCGCCTGCCAGATTATAACCAAATTTAATGAGACGAAAGTATAGTGAGCATGAGAGTTTAGGCGTGAGAATAATGAGGGTCTAGGAGCTGGTGTAGATTAAAGTGGCATCTGATTGTTGGATGTTATTAGAAACAACATCTGAGGTGCAATGTAAGTATAACGTGCACTTGACTAAATTTTTCATTCTCTCGTTGTGCTTGAGCTCTAAAAAATACAATAAAAAAATTGGTATTTGGCTGGCATTTGGTATCTCCATAAAAAAATTAGGAATCTCAAACAAATTTCTACCAACTAAATTCATAAAGCAAGAGACTTGAATGAGAAAAAAGCTCTCAAGATTTGCTAATAAAATCCTAATCATAATTAAGAATCCCAAGTATTGTTGTCTAGCCAGAAATTTAGTACCAGGACAAAACGTTGATCAAAGCTGATTAAAACTCCTCTTCCTTCCTCCTCTGGGAGGAATTGAAGATTCCAAAAAATCTTTCAACGTACACATTGTCTTGTTTGTCTCCATCCCAATATTTTTCCAATCTTGACGTCTTAGGATCATAACAATAAAGATTACTAGTACCATTTTGCCACAACAAAAGTGTATTCCGCTTTGTGATGACAAACGGTGTGTAAAAATCTTCGCCTTCCCATGCTATACTGTACTCTTTACTCCAACTCCCATGTGTCCTTCGCCGTAACTAGTGCTAATATTATTATCCATCACATTCCTCTTAAACACCCATATATCTAGACGTTTATGTATAGGTTCACGGTTGGTATGAACAACACACAGATTACCTCCCAACAGAATGAGTCTGCAATTGCGACAGTCCTTATTGCAAATATTAATAGGCGTTGTGATGTTCCTGAACTCCTCATCGGCCAGCCCGAAAGCTACAATCCCATTCATGCGGATCCAATGAAGGGCTTCATTTGCAAAGACACCTGATACCTCGGATGAGAAGTATGGGGGACGCAAAACTCCTTTGTTTCTCCATCCAAGCTGACTCCCAAGAGTATATACATCAATACGTGGGTAAGACTTCCAAGCTCTATCAATGATTCGAACAACCTTGTACTCATTGGTTGAACCAACGTATCAGAATCCACCTACCGGTGGTACAGAACTTTCCCACTGGATGCCGGATTCTGGAATATAAGCAACTTCTCCGGTAATGGGATTACTAAGTGTAAAGCCAATATAATGTTCAGAATTCGTTTTATAGCAAACCAAACCATTGCATGAACCAACCATGGAATTGGGTTGCAAATTAACATCTGCGGTGATTAAATTTAATGATGCAAGTGTATTCTCACGATAGTATTTCTCAAACTCAGTTTCGTATTCCGGATCTCCGTAGTAGAGTTTTGCTGGATAATTACTCCACGGTGATAATTCTTTAAACGTGACAAGGAAACCTACATTGTTACCGACGATCTTTCTCCAAGTTGTGCATACCCGTTTGCACTGCAAGGCGGATTCAATTGGTAAGCCAGAAAATATGTTTTTTAAGATATCTCTGGGAAGATTCTCCGCCATGATTATTACGGGTTGCATGTAAGAGAGACAATTGCTTGCAGTATATATATATATAGCAAGATCGTTCGTGAATTTGGAATTTTAATTCTTGGGATTATTTTAAGAAATACTGTTGCCCTTAACAAATAAGTGGGTGTTAATATCATAACACTATACTTACTAAGGGCCACCATCACCTTTGTTTTTCCGGTTAATTATGGAAATAATCAACTAAGAATAATAGATTAATTTCTAGACAACAAAACATCTCTAAACAAAGCTTAATTATTCTAGCAGTGGGAAAATGTAGGAATCTAAAACTGAAAGGTTTATCAACTCATATTAGCTAAAATATCTGTAAAAATCTGCTTCTGCTGATTCTCTATCACCTCATTCATCTTTGGTCGAAGGTTTCTTCACGCAGGCGCAACACGGAATCTTCTTCTTTCGCCCCTGGCTACTACCTCTTACACCACCAGAGATGTAATCACGCAATAAAACTCCTGTACTTTTCTTTGCCACGTTTATCCCTTTGACCTCATTTTCGCCCTCAAGTTTCAGCAAAACAAACTGGATCTTCTGCATTTCCAATTGCAGCTGTCCAATCTTTTCAGACCCTTCTCGCGCCTGTTCCAAAACTCTCCGTCTTTGAAGTTTTGCACCCTCTTCAGGCTCTTGGAAACCTCTATGGTCAGACGGAAGAGGACTCTCTTCGGCATTTTTAATCAGTGTACCGTTCACGTCCACTAACTGCATGGTTGCTTCCTCGATTAATTGTAGCTGCTCCTTGACGTTGTTGTATTCAATAAACCTTGTTTTCTTACTCTTCTTGGACTTCTCTATCTTCTTTTGCAAATCTTGGATGGTTATCTGTAGATTCATCAATTTTTGCGAGTCAGAAGAAAGTCTTTCCAGGATCTTTCTTTTGCTTGCATCTTGACGTGGCACTGTGATTCTCTTGGATACCGCTAAGCTGTCCACTCGGAGCTCCTTCTCGACTTCAAACTCAGAAGAGGGATTTCGACTTCTCTGCTCATCCACTGCAATAATTTGCTGCTGGGCAGGACGTTCTCGGCTTAACACACGTTTCATCTTTTCTGGTTTATTCACAATTGTATCGATGCTATAATCATGGTCGCTGGTTTCCCATAGCTCGAGCATCTGATCATCAGTATTTTCTCTCCTGCTTACTCCATGCGAACCAAATCCATGATCGTAGGAAGAACATTCTGACATCTGATCGAGTGGAATGTCTTTCATCGAAACACTACTTCTTACTTTAGAGGTTTCAGCTTCAGTCTTCCGTGCATTGAGATTCCCGTGTTTGTTCCCAAGCTCCACATTTTCCGATTGCATAGCAACAGTAACCCCACTCCTTTGGACTATTTCTCGAACAATACTACTTTTGGATCTCAGCTTTTCAGTCTCTTTCATTGCAGCCTCGAGTCTAGCACTAGCAGCTAAGGTTTCCTGCTTTGAGAGCTTCACCATTTCCACAAGGGCCTTCTCCAATAGTTTAACCCTAGCCTGCAACTCCTTCAACTCGGAAACTCCATCTACCACCAATAAGTTTTGGTCGTCATTCGGCTCATAACAGCTCTCTGAAAACTCTTCATCCCGAATCCGTAACTGAAAAGTAACATACATTCATCTGATTCAGGAACTATTCAAATTGTAAACAAATTCGACATAGCCAAAATGAGAAAATCATATATATACCTTACCTGTTTACCACCTTCCTGGCTCTTTGCTTGAGAAAGTGCATGATCTTCAAGAGAAGTTATATCATTCGATTCATAACCGCTCTCTACACACTCTTCATCCTGAATCTGTAACTGAAGAGTAAAGCATACTATCTGATTGGGGAACTTCGAATTGTTAACAAAATTGAGACATAGTCAAAAAGAGAGAAAACCACATACCTGCATACCACCTTCCCGGCTCTTTGCTTGAGAAAGTGCGTGACCTTCAAGAGAAGTTACACTATCCCTGAGAGAAACAATGACCGGGTTATACGCAGCTAAATTTGATTTTAGTCCTGCACTTTCACCCTCTAAAACACGAAGTCTTTCTTTAAGGTGTTCAATTTCTGCTTGATTTAGAATGCTTTCATCTTCAAGATTCTTATTTGCTGCAAAGGCCTCGTATACCTTATTTTCGAATAGCTGAGAGCAGATTGTGGAGATCTGAAGGTCACTAAACATCTGTGCAGCCTCGGCTTCCCGTGCTTGGATCTCATTTTGCAGCTCAACACTCAGAAAAGCTTCTCTAGCTTTACAATCATTAACCTCTTCACGTAAATTAGCCAAATCCGATCCGAACTTGTCGTGTGCCTCTCGAAGCGATCTAATCTCCTTCATCTGATGAGTATTCTCTTCATGTTGCTTAAAATTCTGATTTTCCAACTCCATTCTCAGCAGCCTAGCCATGTCATTTTCCGTCTTCAGTTCCTCGATATTTCTAAGCAACTCTACATTATCACTCTGTGCGGATAGGAGCTTGTGCTCTGCCTCTAAAAGCTCTGTATCCTTCTGATTCACCAGATCCTTTTCACCCAGAAGCTGATGATGCAACTTACTGTTTGCATTCTTGACACCACTCAGTTCATCTTCCAACTTCGAAACTGAAGTCTGGAGACGAATGTTATCTGTTTCAACAGTTTCCAGTTTTTCCCCAATTGTAATATTCTTCATCTCAAGCTTATGTTTAACCTCACGAAGTTGATCAAGATTATTACAAAGCTTTTCTAACTCCGCATCCTTCTCAGCGCAATGGCTTTTGGAAATCGAAAACAGGTTACCTAGAGTCAGTAACTCTTCAAGAATATCACTGTTCTCTTCCTCTAGCAAGCATTTTTTCTCCTTCGTCTCTGAGCATTCCTTTGCTAACGATTTGTTTTCTTCGTGTACACTGGAATATTCACACTGTAACACGAGATGTTCTTCCTGCAAATCTGACAACATTGTATGCAGGTGGTCCATCTCAACCTTGAGTCCTTTCTCCCTTTCGTCCCCTTCTCCTACTTCAACTCTCAGTTGCCCGTTCATCTCCAACAGTTCTTGTTTCTCGTCTTGCAGCATCTTTAGCTCCTCGGACCTCATCTTCAACTCTTGATCAACAGTATTTTTGGTACACTCCAGTTCTACTGCCTCTAATCTCAGCTGCCCTAACAAAGTTTCAAGAACGAACTTCTCGAATAGAAGTTCCTGGTTCTCCTCCTGGCTTGCCACTAAAGAACTCCCGACATCATCAATTTTTTGCAAGATTTTCTGCAGAAGCAACTTATCTTCTTCACACTCGCGATCTGTTTCAACTTCAAGCGACCTCAAAATTTCATGAAGTCCCATTCTCAGAATTTCAAGCTGGTTTATCAAGGAATTCACTTCCACGTGTTGTTCAAACGACTCCTGTTCCAGTTGCGAGATCACTTTCTCCGATAGTTTTGATGCGTCGAAGTATTTTTGGCACTCAATCATCAAAGAGAAATTCTTCTCTTCCATATCTTGGATTGATCTTTGCAGGATAAAAATCTCAACCTGAGCCTTGATTGCTTTATCTTGTTCATCTTCAAATTCTTTCTTTCTCCAACAGCCTTCTTCTTGCACGTGAACAATTTGGTCTTCCAAACGAGCTAGCCGGGTCTCACTAGACTGAACGAAGTTTGCATGTTCTTGCTTTTCTAGATTCAACGACTTGCGGAGTTCCTCTACTTGTTGAATTGTGGATATCTTCTCCTTCTTCAGATTTGAGTAGTTTTCTTCTAGTTCTGCATAGTTGCTCTCCAGAACCTCAAGCCTTTTCTGAATACCTTCTAAATTGGACAAGAGAGTGTCCCTTTCAGTAAGAAGAACCGCTCTCTCACTGTCCACAGATCGGTAAGATTCTTCTAAGCTGTTTGATTTACTTCTTAACCCGTCGAGTTCAACGTTTGCATCAGAGAGAGAATTCTCCAATATGGCGTTTTTCTCTGACAACCTCCCAACTTTCTCCATAACGATCTCCAACTGCGAAACTAGGCTGGACTTCTCAGCAACAAGTGTAAGTTTTTCTTCCTGAAGAGACAAACACGACCCCTCGAATACTTTTACTTTCGCCCTCAACCCTTCTACTTGTGCATTCACGTCAGAAAGCGAATTCTCTAAAAGAAGATTATGCTTTTCAGTACCGTGCAACTCCGAAACTACCTTACCAATCTCACTCCTCAGGTTTTTCACCTCATCTTGGGCACCAAGGAGGTCAGTCTCCAAATTAGCAATTGTCCCCAAACAACTGAGATACTGAAGCGCAGCTGCTTCCTTCTCTTCCTGTAATGTGGCAACAAGTTGATTCAGAGACTGGACATCGCTTTCCCCCTTTTCAGCTCTCTCGCTAAGTCTTACAGCATCCTCCTCTGCACGACGGAGTTTGATCTCTAGATTAGAAATAGTCCCCAAACACTGATTGTATTGTGCAAGCCTGGATTCTCTGTCAAGTTCTGATATCGAAAGAGCTTCCTTCAGAGTTTGAGCTGCGGCTTCGGCTTTAGTAACTCGCCCGTTTACAACTTCAGCATCATCTTCCGCCTGAGAAATTCTGGTCTCTAGATTAGATATGGTTTCCAAACACTGATTGTATTGTACAAGACAAGTTTCTTTTTCGGTTTCTAATACAGCAACGTCTTCCTTAAGTCTTTGGGTTTGATTTTCAGCTTCACTTGCTCGACCATTTAGTCCCTCCATATTCTCCACTGCCTGAGAAACTTTGATCTCCAGATAAGATATCATCTCCAAATATTTCTCGATTTGGACAAGACCAGCTTCTTTTTCAGATTCCAGTTTTGCCAGAGCTTGCTTCAAGAACTGCACTTCAGCTTCTGCATCGGAAGCTCGCTGACTAAGTCTTGCAGCTTCCTCATCGGCGAGAGAGATCTTTTTCTCCAGATTAGAAATTATATCCAAACAATGCTGATATTGAAGAAGGCCAGCTTCTTTTTCATCTTCTAATCTAGCAAGAGATTGTTTAAGTGATTCGACTTCACTTTCAGCTTTATCTGCTCGCTCAGTCAGTCCTTTAGAATCCTCGTGCGCACGAGAAACTTCCGCCTCCAAACTACATAACCTATCCAAACTCTGACGATACTGAAGAAGACTTGCTTCTGTTTCGGCTTCTAATTTTGCAAGGGCTTCTGTTAGGGTCTGAATTTTGATCTCAGCTTGACCCACTTCTTCAGCTTCAGATACATCGTTCTTCCCATCGTGATTCAAGAAATCCCCGGATCCATTAGTTGGCTTATGGTCTGCATCTTCATCATGAAATTTCAGACCTTTCCTCACTTTTCCTTCACCGAATTTGGCGTGACGAGAGACTCCTTCTGGTCCAAACATCTCATTGAGTATCTTCAACCCTTCTTTTCCAGTCAAGGAAAAGTCGCCAGGATCAAGCAATGCGCGTAGAGGATGCGGCATCTCAGGAGTATGAGGCCCCCCGTCACTAACTGAAGAGCCTGTGGGCGAATCATCTGCCATCCCAAAGGGAACTTGGTCTGGGAATGCTTCTGCCATTTGCTTTTGAGCTTGCCGAAGATCTCCTGTTGCTTGATTATATCTCTCTGCCAATGCACGGTATGCACGGTAGAATTCCTCGACCAGTTTCATAAGCTCAGGTCGTTGCTTGTAGTACATATCAGCCCTCTTTGCAAACGAATCTGCATCTATTTCTATGAGCTTGATCATCGCTTTGACCTTAGCATCCATATCTGTTTAAGTAATATCCCATCTTGGATCAGTAAATCGTATTACTTAAATATATAGCCTCACATGTATCTCTTTCTAATCTGACAATAGCATATGCAATTACGAAGATTCGATAAAGCACATGTGAACATACAGTGGTAGAGAAGGGTAAATTGTAGTGGTCCAAATCAAGGATGTACCTGTTAGATTATCCTGTAGCCATCTTGAATTCTTTGGGCTAATATGACTATCCCACCACCAGGAATATAACCGTCTCGATTCACCTTGTAACATAGACGACGCCATGATTCCAGCCAAAAATAACCAAAAAATCTGTTCCGATTTGCCAAAAGTGTGATTCCGGTATCTAATATACAAATCCAAGTAATCAAGCCAAGCCAGATCACACTCAAAACAGCTTTAACACCCAACTAATTGGGTAGTAAAGCAGTCATTTTTAATACTGTAATGTCCACCTCCTACTCTTCTAATGTACCTACAGGCACAGAAATTCCTCATTTCGGCAAATTCAATGACTGAATTTCACTAGATAAACCACAAGTATAGAGATATTTACCTGGCAATATGATTCGTCAATATGATCTCTCAAACAACTAAGACACTGAAATTCCCAACCTGAAACAAAAGAAAGATTTCAACTTTGAGAATTGTTAAACCTAACAAGACCAGCCGACACAATAAAAAGGCGAAAAATTGGTCAGGTGCAGCAATGTACAGAATTGGGGACCAAGAAGATTCCCTCAAACAACTGAACCCAATTGAGCAGAACCATGGAAGAAAAAAAAAAATGAAAGTCCAAATCACAGAAATTTCAACTTGAATAGCTGTGTCTGTGGGTCTAATTGACATGAAACCACCAGCAAATGAAATAGAAAATGAATTCTCCAAACATTTACAGCTCATGATCAAACCCACATTTAGATCTAAATAATATAATTTGGCAGATCATCAAACTTTAACACACCCCAATAATTGAACCCCAATCCAAAGACTAATTAAACACATACAAATTCTTGTCAATCAAACCCCAGAAACAACAAAAATCTCAAACCCTTTTTCTCAATTCAGAAAAAAATCTGAAATTTTTTTAATCACAAACAACCAACTACTCCATGAAATCCAATTGAAATCAAAAAGATCACTTTATTCAATTAGATAGCAACAAATCAAAATCAACAAATACACCATTAACAAATCAATGTACCACAAGAAACAAAAATGAAATCAAAAAAACTTACTATGTGAAAAAGAAATCTGGATCAGCAGGTACTAAAGATGATGATCATCATCATCATCTCCATCTGCTGTTCTTCATCTTCTTCCATTAAATTCACCCCATTTACTCCACTCAACTCTTAGATTAGATTAGATCCCAACTCTTCTTCTGTCTGTTGTGTAGTATTATTGAGTTGAGCAGTGTGTTTCAACTGTTGACAGAGAGTGACTCCACTGACAAAAAGTTAAGTTGGTAGAAATGTAAGTGAAGAAGAGAAGATGGAGGAATATGACTGACAGTAGTGGTGATCTAGGTAAGGTAGAAAAAAAAAAAAAAAAGGACACAAGAGGAAATAAAATTTTGAATTCAGTGGAAAAATTAGGATTATTAACAAAACAAAAAAAAAACATAATTATTTATTTTGTTAATCCCTAATAACAAACAAAGATCCAATTTTGAATTCAGTGGAAAAATTAGGATTATTAACAAAACAAAAAAAAAACATAATTATTTATTTTGTTAATCCCTAATAACAAACAAAGATCCAATTTTTGTAATTTCATAGTAGTATTGTTGTTATTATTGTGTTTTGAAAAATGTCCGTTTTCCCTTGTTATTATCATCATATCTTTAGGAAACTGTGGGTCCTTTATGTTCGGGGGATAAGTTGTTTTCTTGTTGTTGGGTATACCGATATAAACCCTAGTGGACCATCCAAATGACAAAAACGTCCTATAAAGTGACTTGGACCCGGACCCGGGCCTACCGGGAGTCCGTGATACCTTGGTAAAATTCAGTAGATTTGCTTGTTTCCAGCCTAGTAAGCAGTTCGGGGACCGGGGTACATGAAGTTCGTTCGGAAATTCGCTGAACGGTTTGTGATTTGGCAGTAATATGGAACGGTGTAGTGCACGTATGAGTTTTAGAGATATGAATTTGGCATATACTATTCTGTTAAAAGAAAAAATATTTAATATAGTCTCTCCTTAGATACTACTCCCACTGTTTATTAAAAACAGATACTTTCACTTTTTCAATTTTGCCGATTTTTAGGAAAAAATGAAACTATCTCTTTTAAGAAACGGGGTAGTATAATTTAATAATTGACATGAACTATACAAGGCCGGCTTAAGGGCAAGGCTGCCTAGGCAGCCTAGAGCCCCAAATTATTGGGGGCCAACATTTTTTTATTTAATTTGTTATTATCAATATGTGACATTTATAAGTGTTACTAAAGTTCTTTATCACATTTATATAAATTACAAATTGTTGTTTACTATTATTGTTGTTGCTAAATCTTTAATAACAGTTACAAACGTCACGAAAGTTTCAATTTTTAAAACCAACAACCCATGGTAGGGTACTTTTATACCAAATTACAAGCTCATAACCTAAAATCTAACCCCAAAAAATGCTAAAAAAAAATAGTGACCTTCGACCGCATTGCCTTGTCATGTTAAGTGTTTAAATTTATTTTCCTATAATTTAAATATCAAGTTCTTCCTTATTTGTGAACTCATAAAAAGGCCCCAAAAAATTTGTTCTCCTAGAGGAACCCATATATATAAGACGGCCATGGAACTATGCATTTGATATTTGCATTACAATCAGCAGATAACATGTATGTTGGTGGTATTGGAATCAAATTGGTGTTTAAAATTTTTAAAGTCAAAAATATAATAAAGAATGATAATTTGGTGATGATGTGGCAAAGTATTATACGTGCCACATGATTCGGTAATTCGTAAATATATGTATAACTCGTTTTAAGATGGAAATTCGCGAACCTAAGTCGGGATTCCAGTTATACGGCCGATACGTACAGACTCAGTCGATTATACGAGTATAACTCACGAACTTACTAACTAGGGTTTCCAGATGAAAAACACTCATCTCGGTAGAGTCACGACAATCTCACGAGATCGATAGGTTAAGAGAAATTGAGAAATATAGACCTATTTGAAACCCAGTTTACAAATATAGGTGTGTTTTTTTTTCAACTTTTCATATATGGTCATGTCTCCGCTTTTCCATCCATCTTGGTTAAGTCCCATTATATTTTTACTCATTTACTATATACTCATTGCCATGTTGACCTTCTCAATCATTTTTAAGATTTGTTGATCTTGGCTCACGAACGTTTCACCACTTTCAGGTTCATTATATCATTTCCCAAAAGAGTTCATCATTTGCAAGTTCAGGGTTTAGGATTCAGGGTTTAGATATTTTCATTCAGGGTTCAGGGTTCCCAAGTTTAAGGTTCAGAGTTCCCAAGTTTTAGGGTTCAAGTTTCCCAAGTTATAGGGTTTGGGTTCTCAGTTGATGGGAAATCGACCTTACACAAAGGAAATGTGATTCGGGGGTTAAATAAGAGTTTTTAATAGGTGAAATAACTGTCACCTTGCACTTAACCGGATGGAATCTGTTCTTTTCAAAAAAAAAAAATAGTGGGAACAAGCCTGTATTCGAAAAGTTCAAAAAAATGCGTCTATATTTGAAAACGCATTAAAAAAGGCATATATTTCAGATTCCCCATGGGATAAGACCTATTCATATGGGTATGGCATATCAACTGGTTTGTCACTTTTGCACCCATTATGGGAATGGAAAAGTGTCAAACATGAGTTGTTATCTAGCAAATATACCATTTAGACATGCGCGATGGGGTCTCTAGCGACCGATTGGGATTACATCGCTTGATGGTCTTAAGAGCACTCGCTGGTCAAAGAAGCGCCATCGCTAGTCTTTCCATCGCTCGCTATTATGAACATCTCTCGCTTTTTTTCCATCCAACGTCCCCAATAAATTCTCAACTTCAAATTCATTTCAACTCACACCAAAATTTCTAAATCTCTCTAAAATTTCTCAAACTCACACTTCTTCCACACTTTTCATCATTCTTATAATTTTTCAAAGAGCATGGTTGAAAATATGAACATGGCTGAGTTCATAGAAAACCAACATGCTTCAGAGAATGAAAAAGTTGTTAACCGAGCCAATGTGAAAAATCAAAGAAGAAGGCGGAGTCCAAAATTTACTACTACGGAAGATAAACCTATTTGCAAGAATTATGTTTATTTTACTGATCATCCTATCATTGTTGGTACACTCTGTGCCAACCATTTTGGAAAACATATTGGTAAAATTTCAAGAAGAAATAATGAACCTGAACAATCGCGATGCGCACGGGTTGAGTCATCGCTTCATTGTAATCAATAAGGAAATTATTTTGTATGTTTTTCCAATAATGCATAATATGTGAAACTTCCAACAGAAACTTCCAATATGGAATTTGTTTTGAGATTTTAAGAGTGTTGCCCAGATATAATCCAATATTTATATTTTAATTTCTTAATTGTCAACTTAAACTTAAGTAGAAGTTTTAATATTATTCTTACTTTATTAGTTAAAATTAAAATGTAAGTCTAATTAAAATGTAAGATTGAACTAAAAATAAAAATATAAGCTTAATTTTTAATAATACGAGTCAAGTTTTCGAATTCATAAAAATAGGCAAGTTTTTTTTGATAAAGTTCGAATTAATAATTAATAGTCATTTTACATGACAATAAGCTATACAATAATAAGTTTAAATATACTCTAAAAATAAAATTGATGTGGGACAAT
Source organism: Papaver bracteatum (assembly GCA_023529315.1). Taxonomy (NCBI): domain Eukaryota; kingdom Viridiplantae; phylum Streptophyta; class Magnoliopsida; order Ranunculales; family Papaveraceae; genus Papaver; species Papaver bracteatum. Next base: position 53,651 of record JAJJWX010002910.1, read on the forward strand.
GTTTTTCATCTTGTTTATCTTCTTCTTTTCACATACCTTTCAATATTTGTGCTCATGGACATATTTTCTGTTGTTTATCTCCTTATCCGGATTCAAATTTGCTTTTACTTGATTTACCTTGCTTTGAGTTTTTGTTTGCCTTTTCTTAGCTGTAGGTTTGAGTTGGTAAATATGCAAAATTTGAAGACTTCTTTGCTTTTTTACCTATTTCTTTATAATTTTCACATATCTTCTTTACAACACCGTCATGCACTACTGCAGAAAAATCAAGCTGCGTTGCCGAAACAAGTTGGGTTTGAAAATTTTCCCATTTTATAAATTCTTAAAAAAAAAATTAGATTGAGAAAGAGACAAAAATAAAGAACATTGTTGTGTAGTTTTGGTGTGAATATTTAGTTATAAAATTACCTATTTATAAGCGATAAAGGACTAGCCATTGCCATTAGTCAGTCCATCGAGCGCTATTACGAGAAGCGCCATCAAAAAAGATAATGGCAGAACTTATTTTCCATGACATTGCTATGGAAAATAGATTTTGTTTGACATGGTGAATAGGAATACGCCTAACATAATTATTTTGTGGTTATTGGGTATACCGAGTCACCGACAAACCCTAACCAAACATGCAAATGACAAAAACATCCTCTAAAATGATAGGGATTCGAACCGATCCGGATGCTTTAAAAAATTTATATAGGTAAAATTTTGGAGACTTGTTTGTTTCTGAATGAAAATACAAGGATCTTAGACGAACTTGATTTTTTTTTAATATAATTATAATTTCACACATTTTGTAAAGAAAAATAATTTCTCAACTCACTCACTCATTTATGAGTTTATTGTCTCGCCGAGACTGAGAGATTCTTATCTCAGACAACGTTAGTACTGGGCCGTCAATGGTTATACAATTATCCGGAACTAAATTAGACCTGATTATACTGGTCCTAAAATTAGACTCATTAGACATTTAGATGCCCGACGGATACACCCGATTTGAATTCGAAATTTATCGGGCCCAATCGGATATATTACGTGGGTACCCGTTTATTTCTTTCTTTTATTAATTCTTTTAGCAAAATTGAAAGGACTATTCAGTTTTGACTTTGTTTTTTTCTCATTTTCTGTTTTTCACTTATATTTAATCTTTATTTAGAATATTAATAAAGAAATAATGATAAATTTGTACCAAAGTAAATTGGATTAAAAAAAAAAAAGATACGAAGAATCTTTATGTTTTACATCCTCAACTACTTGCAATGCTAACTTACATCTTCAACTACTAGAAAGAAAAATTTTCTTTGTTTCAGGAGGTTCTTATGGTTTGAGATTGGAAGAAAGAAAAAGGGGAGGTTTCAGGTCGTGGTTGGATTTCACAGTAGATATTGCTAGATGGATGGTTGTAGTTTTGGATGAAGCTAGAGACGCAGGAAATACAAAGAAGCGATGGCCAAGAAGGGAAGGGGAATCCTCTTTCTTGTGCGAGATAAGGGAGAATGAAGCTGGGAGGTACCTAAGAATATCAAGAATAAGAAGAGGTGACGCAAACAGATCATATGCCTTATGTGTTCCTTCTGGCGACAGTGGATATTATTGGGCGGTCCTTTGTAAGGAAATTGGAAGGCTTTTGAAGGATAATAATCTGATTAATAAGACACCCCAAGCAATTCCGTCAACATCTGATTTTGTAAGGAAATCTCAATACCGAGAAGTGAAACCATTACCCGGTCTTACAAAGGTATTATAAGGGTCGAAGGCTGTGTCCGTTGGCAGAGAGCTGCAAAGGAAATCAGGAGGCAAATGGAATGGGATACTTTCATAGATATGGAGATTTTGGATGAACATACGGCTAAGATCATATTAGACAAGGATTACTGGCTAGATCTTTGGAAGCCCCAGAAAATATTTGTTGATATGGCGGTGGTGCACATCACACAATATCAAGGGAAGGAGGAGATGCAGACTAATCTGGTCCCTGAAAAGGAGAAGGTTCCCAAGGAAGTCCTGCTGATTAAGAAAAATAATGACAATATCATTCCATTACAGACATTGATTAAATTTGGAAAGTGGCTAAAGATAAGAGGAATACCGCATAGATTTTGGAATTCGGAATTGTTTAAAACTGTGGGCGATAAGCTCGGAGGGCTCATGGAGATTGCTACAAGCTCATTGAAAATGGAAAATTCAAATTTCTTCAGAATTAAAGTCAAAGGAGACTTTGATATAATACCGGCGATTCTTTTGGTAGAAGAAGAAGACAAAAAGTGGGCAGTTTCGATAGAATGGGACTACAAGTTTGATTCAAAAATCAGGATGCCAATGGAGGAGTATATTATGCTGTTGAAGGCCTTTGATAAGAGAAATCCATTTTCAAAATCAGAGGATATTATGCCTCCAAATTCGATGGCTCTAGATGACACAGGTGCTAAATTGGAGTCGGTTCCGTTGGGCAGTGGACCATTACATAGAGTAGAAGATCAGGAAGATGATCACTCTTCTTCTAGCCCAAGAGATGTGATAGATGATGAGTGCCAAATATTGCATATTCATACATCTTTTCATTGGCACTTAACTCATCTTTCGCGCTTCAAAGTCATATATTATCCCAAATTCTGCATTTTTACCATCTTCAAGAATAAATATTTGTATTAATTAATTTTGTGTTTTTAAGTACTAAATAAAGCTTGGAAGAATTGAGAAGACAAAAGAGAAGAAAGTTGGAAGTGTTGCAACCCGTTCGCGCATTAGTGGCAACCTGTTTACAATACATGGGATTAAACTACCCATAATCCAAAACCCATGATCCAAAACCCAAGACCCAAATCCACATCCACCTCACCACCATTGGATTCCAAAACATCCACCTCACCCCATTGGATTCCAAAACATCCACCTCACCACCATTGGATTCCAAAACATCCACCTCACCCCATTGTATTCCAAAACATCCATCAAGTGAGAAAACATGTTTTGTTGAGTAAATAATTGCCAAAATTCGAATCCAAAGTGAGAGAGAATTTTTGTGTATAAATAGAGAGGGTTGTTGTGTTGAAAACTCATCCAAGAATAGCTTGTTCATGTTAGTTTATCAAATTTAAGTTTTGTTGTAATGTTCTTCATGTTCTAGTTTCATTTACTAGGGTTTAGATGAAGCCCTAATCTCATTGGTATGTATTCATATCTTGTATCTTATTCTTGAAAGTTTAGAATTGTTTAAAGATATAATTTAATCCAAGTTTGTCAACATCTTGCTCTCACAATGTATGCCATGTATCCATTGTAGTTAGAATATCTCTATGTTGATTATGCTACAACTCATGCTTAACCAAATATTGATCTTTAGATTAATTGTGCTTAATTAGACAATTAATGCTTTGGAGAAATACTTTAGTTGTGATTAAATTATCCATTGGAGAAACACCTTAGTTATACGGTAGACTTGAATCTACTATAAGGACAAGAATAATATTACAAGTTGAATGCATATCATAGGTTATTGGTGGATTTGAATACCCTAGTATCCATATTATCATTGTTTACATATCTTGTTATTTGCATCTTTTACTTTTATTATTTCAGTCACTTGAAAATCATATCGTCGTATCGACAAAAACAAACCCCTTTTGGTTACTCTCTAAATCAGGATTTAGAATCAACTTCTACACTCTCCAAGTCTTTGTGGTTTGACCTGTGCTTGCCCTGTGTTGCTTGTCGACACTGTGCACTTGCAGTTTATACATAGAAGTAGGTATCTTTCCGAGCCTACCAATAGATGATGGAAGAAAGCATTCGACAGTGAGAGAGAGTTCTAATCAACCTCATAGTAATTTCGTAATCTGCACCGGAAATAAATTTAATGTTCTGGACGAGGGAGGGGATACCAACTCAAATAGACTCGATGTTATCGACGGTGTTATTGCTTCGGAAGCAATTGGATCACAGTGTGTGGTTGGAGGACACGACATTGGTCCCAACAATATTGTAATGCCAAAAGACTCAGTTGGTTTTGGAACATTAACTCAAGGGGTTATGGAACCTCCGAGGGACCTGTGTAACGACGGAAGGTCTAACTCCTCAGTGCCTGATGACGATCTTCAGTTGGTTATGCACTCAGGTCATAGGGATAATGAGGTTATGCCGACAACACAACCACTTGCAAATAATGGTACAGGTTTGGGCGAAGTTAACCTTATGGAGGCAGTAACACCGCAAGGTTTGACTAATTCATCAGGGAATACGGAAAACCTTCAACTGGTACTGCACGAAAGCACGTTCATCTTGGAGGCTGAAAATATTCAAAGTGAACAAACTAAGGAAGTCTTATTCAATGTGGTGGAGGACAAAATTGTAATCAATCTGGAGGCTATACAGAGAACTAATATAGATTCCAATGAATTTATCTTTTCAACTTCTAAAATGGTGGTAGAACTATGTTGTCGTCTGGGTGGAATTCGGGAGAAAGATGAGAAGCATGCCAAGGAGGTGGTCGATGAGATCCTATTCAAATACAGAGACAGGTACAAAGCTTTAGCCGCTGGTAAAAAAATACAAGATAGTTGTGACTCGCAAGGTTCGGGAGACTCTTTGGAGGATGATGATGAAGACGTAGAAGTAAACTCAAGGGATTTAATGATTATTAATGGGAGCTAAACTCATTGATTGGAACATAAGGGGGCTAAATGCTTATGATAAACAGATAGCCGTGAGAGATTTGATCATGACTCATAAATGTTTAGCCTGTACTCTTCAGGAAACTAAAATAGCTAACTTTTCGAGTTATTTCATAAGGCAGTTGTGGTTCGATTAGGAGTTCGGTTGGGAGTTTCTGCCATCTCAGGGAATTAGTGGCAACAGTGGCGGATTATTAACAATTTGGGATGCCTCTGTATTGGAGTTCTTAGATAAAAGAATGGGTGTTAACTCAATCTCTATTCTATTCCAATTTAGAAGCAATGGTTTCAAGTTCATTCTCACCAACGCGTATTCTCCTTGTGATTATAATTTAAGGGAGGTTTTCTGGCAGGACGTCGCTCTCATTAGAGAATGGTCAGCTGAACCGTGGTGTTTTGTGGGAGATTTAAACGCGGTCATGAGCGATAATGAGAGAAACAGGGCTGGGGGTGATGCTAGAAATATGGAATTCCTTAATAGATTTATCACTAATCAGGAGCTAATTGACTTACCTTTGAATGGTGGTGCGTATACCTGGAGTAATAACCACAGTGATCCTTTGTTGTGTAGATTAGAAAGATTTCTGGTTTGCACCTCGTTTGATGCTAAATTTTTCCAAGCTTCCCAAATGGCTCTTGTTAGGACTATATCAGATCACAATGCTATAATGCTTGAGCTGACCTCTAGTATTAGAGTTAACTCTAGCTTTAAGATCGAAAATCATTGGCTTCAACATCCGGATTTTATTAAATCGGTGGAACAGTGGTGGCGGGCGATGCAATTTGAAGGAACTCCAGACTATATTCTTTTTTCGTAAGCTTCAGAACTTGAAATTTTTTATCAAGAATTGGAGCAAATCAGTGTTTGGAAAGGTTAAGAAGGAGGAAGATGTTTTAACGGAAAAAATCAAGACTCTGAACATGGCGGAAGAGAACACGGCTTTAACCTCAACTCAAACTGAGGAAAGAGAGAATTTGTTGGTTAATCTAAACAAGGTTAAGATAACTAGAGCGAGAATGGCGTTCCAAAGAGCTAAAGTGAGAGATTTCAGAGATGGAGATAAGAATACGGGATACTTCAATAGGATTGCAAATGCGAAGAGGAGACGAAATTCAATAACCAAACTGGAAGTGGGTGGTGTTGATACCTTTAATCAAGATGTTATCAAGGAGGAGATTCAAAGGTATTATACAACTCTTTTTACTAGCTCGTCTTCGGTGAATCCTTCTTTTGACGGCATGCAGTTTAAAAGTCTGGATCAATCTCAACAAAGCTGGCTGGAGAGACCTTTCAATGAATCAGAGGTGGAGGAGGTTATCAAAAAATGTGGAACAAATAAAGCTCCGGGTCCGGACGGCTACAACATGGAGTTCTTTAGAGCGTGCTGGGGTTTCCTGAAGGAAGACGTCATGGCAGCGGTGAGTGAATTCTACGTGAAAGGTAGGCTTGACTGGAGACTAAATATGACTTTCATTAAACTGATTCCTAAGAAAGAAGATTCCGCTATCGCCAAGGACTTGAGCCTTTGAGCCTTATTAGCAGTTTTTATAAAATTATATCAAAATTGCTTGCTGAAAGAATTAAGATGGTCATGCCTTGTCTGGTCTCAAATACGCAAGGTGCGTTTGTCAAAAATAAGCAAATTTTGGAAGGAATATTAATTGCTAATGAGTGCATCGACAGCAGATTGAGACAAAAGAAGCCGGGTCTTTTATGTAAAATCGACATGGAGAAAGCTTTTGACAATGTCAATTGGCCTTCACTGTTCACTATTTTAAGGAAGAATGGTTTTGGAGATAGATGGATCAATTGGATTCAATGGTGTGTTACTGCTGCCCATCTTTCCATTTTGGTTAATGGTGAGGCCACTAATAGAATTAAACCTTCGAAAGGGATTAGACAAGGTGACCCCCTGTCACCCTTTCTTTTCTTGTTGGTGGTGGAAGTCCTATCTTTGATGATTACTGAGGCGGTTAATAATGGTCGGTTGAATGGTTTTCAAGTGTGCGAGGGTGGTACAATGGTGTCACATCTCCAGTTCGTGGATGATACAATAATTTTCATTGGAGCTTCTAAGGTGGAGGTAAGAAGGTTATTAATTATTTTGTTATTGTTCGAGGTGCTCACAGGTATAAAATTGAACTTGGAAAAGAGCTCTATGACTAGTATTGGATCTGATAGCTTGGTTCACGAGTTGGCTGCGGAGCTGGGATGCAAGGTTGATTTGCTCCCCATTACTTACTTGGGGCTGCCAAGCGGAGGGACAAAAAGGAGTGCTCAGATTTGGGAGGTGGTGATCGAGAGAATGAAGAAAAAGCTAGCAACTTGGAAGAGAAAATACTTGAACAAGGCGGGAAGAGTGACTTTAATCAAAAGTACTCTGGAAAGCATAGCTATCTACTTTTTATCTGTCTTCTACATGCCGGCGGCGGTGGAAAAGAGACTCACAAGTATAATGAGAAAATTCTTATGGGGAGAGGACGACGATAGGAGGAGGATGACGTGGGTTTCATGGAAGAAATCTGCAAAACATAAAACAAAAGGAGGTCTAGGCATAAGAAACCTAAGGTACATAAACAAATCTTTAATGGTGAAATGGTTTGGCATGTATGCAAACGAGAAATCGGCGTTGTGGAGGAAGATAGTTTGTGAGAAATCAGGAGCAGTGGATTCTCATATGCTGCCGTTACAAGTGAAGCAGCCAATTACAAGGAGCATGTGGTTTGAAATTCTTCAGGCTAACAAAGAATTCTATGAGGTGGTTTCTCTTCAGGTAAACAACGGAACAAGTGTGCGCTTTTGGCGGGGATATTTGGTGGAGACAAGATCTTTGGGTGTTAAATACCCACGCCCGTACAAGCTGAGCGAGATGCAAGAGTCTTGTGATGGCAGACATGAGACACAGGAGCTGGAATTTTGAATTCTCTAGAACTCTAAACCCGGCGGAAAGAATTGATTTGCTGGAAATTAAATTTGATCTGAGAAATGTGAGGCTTAGGCAGGAAGAAGATAAAATGGTGGGAGAATGCACGGAAAAATCTATCTACTTGAAGCTCACTAGCAATGACGCGGACTGGGAGTTCTATAGAGTTACGCATAGCAAATTCGTCCCTCCTAAGGTGATGTTCATCATCTGGGCATCTATGCATGAATCTATCCCAACGAGAAGCATGCTGCAAGCGAGAAGGGTGGAGATTATCTCAAAACTTTGTCTTCTTTGTAACAGCGAAGTGGAGACGCAAGATCACCTGTTCATTGAATGCAGATGGGTAACGCATTTCTGGGATTATTTCATCAACGCAATGCGAGTTTCGTGGGTAAGACCTATGACTTTTAAAGGAACCTTGTTGAGTTGGAGAGTTCAAAACGTTTCGCCTAGAATCAAGTTGGTATGGCACTTGCTGCCTTACGCAATTTGTTGGGAGTTGTGGCTGGAAAGAAATAGGAGAAATAATGGAGGTAGGCCGAAACACAAGGATGAGTTGATGAATGCCATAAAACTCGATATTTGCCTGTGGAGCTCTTCAACTGAGATTTTCAAAGACTGCTCGATGAACCAGATAATTCATCAATGGGAGGAAATTATAAACATGTAATAAGTTGAGTCGGTCTCTTTTGTTTTCTTTTGTTTCTCTGTTCTTTGAACAGTTTTTTGTACATAACTTTTTCTAATATATCCTTTCTTCTTCAAAAAAAAACTTACAAAGACCAAACCATCTACTCTAGATAAAACATGACTTTGCAAGTTACTCTACATCAATAAAGGTATGCGTTTACCTTAAAAAGAAACATAAGAGAAGAAAGTTGTAATTTCCTCTAATGACCAACACGGCAGTTAATACATTTCGATCTTATGAATAAAAAGATACATTAAAAACTTAAATTTGATTTAAATAAGAGGAGTATTCCATGAGATCTCCAAGCTCTTTAGCGGAGACTCGATTCGCTAACTTCTTACTTGAGAGTCAAGCTCCTGGCCAACTGGGCTAATCCCTAATAGTTTCTAGTCTAGTAATAGTGTACCGTGGCTTTCCCTTTTAAACGATAGAATGAGATATTAAAACCACGGTACACAATTTGAAGCCAAAACCAATTGTGATCAGCGAAGTCTGGTCGGATAATCTGTACAAGGAATTTTGCAGAATCAGCAATGCCCTGGTTAGATTTCCAACTGTCTAACAAATTGTACAAAAAAATAATGTTTTTAGCCCAAGTCAATGCCCTCGTTAGATTTCCAGTAATTTTGATACCTTCATTGGGGTTGGTGATTGCCGTAAGCCAAGGTCAAAATAATGTTTTTAGCCCACCTAGGTCAATATCTCTATCTGCAAGTGAACTGTGAAGATAGATGGTCAACCAGATTTTGGTGAGAGCAAATTTACAATTTAAATGAACCTTTTAGGAAAATGAGGTCAACTTGACTAATCACACTAAGTGAATAATACTTTTGTAACGTTCGGTTTACACTTAATCAGAGGTTTCAATCTAACAGTTCAGTTAAAAAGTAATCCAAGGACTAACCCCCTGTTAGAGTTTTTCCTGCAAACGCAAGAAAGGCTGATAATAATATAAGAATGTCTAGTTCCGTCCAACTGTCAAGAGCTTGAGTAGGTCCAAATTTCTGATCAACCCTTTAAAACGTTGATCCATATACAGATATCAATCACACTGCAGGAATGGATGGGGTGTTTATGAGATTACTATACGACTAAAGATCACGATGTGATGTGGAAATGGCAACTTATTACCAATGTGTAAACGACAACTAGACAGGCGGATATACATCACCCTATCGCTATTAATAGTTATTAACAGAAGATCAAGAAAATAAAATAAAAACATGCATGATTTTTTATTTTGAAGCAGAATAAGAAACTGCATGTTGGTCTTCATTTAAAAAATAATAATAAAAAATGCTTGATGATTCTTTTACGGTGGAGTAACAATGTAACATTAAATTACTTTATTACTTATTTACATGGCATGGGCTCAAATCTTTTTTACCGAAAAGTGGAGTAAAACGTTTAAACTAGCCATCTTTTTTTTTTTTTTTTTGATACTAAAGAAACTAGCCATCTAGTCTAGCTAGCTACGTGGGAACAAACTATGCACGTGTTAGCATTATCAAGATCTGGTGATATAAGATCTGTTATCACGTTTACATTTAACAACTACTTAATAATTCTCTAAAAAAAACAAATGAATAAAGAAAAACACGTACTCTAATTATTAATAGTGTTGGACAAGTGTGGCAGGCATTTTACTCTTTCCCACGAGTAGCAGCTAGTGGGGGATTCAGATCCCATAATACACTCGGTACTACTACGAACATGAAGCAATTATTCCACCAAAATTTCTTGGCGAACCCCGAAAAAAAACCCGCCGGACACGAACCAAAACCCAAAGCGGAATCCCCAGCTCTTCTCTGCAGGGCCCACCAGAACCCCACCAGAAAAATCTGTGAGATAAAAAAGTGAACTCGGTTTTTACGTGGTTCCCTGACTCGGTAGCACTGTTATTCAACATGCAAGTCGTTGTTAAACGAAGTACTATGCTTTTTTTTTTTTTGGCTTTTCTTTTTCTTTATCTTCAGCTACACGGTTTTAGAACTAAAGAGATATTTGTGCAGCCAAGACTATTGTTGTAACAGTGGATAGTGAATTTCAACATGGAAAATAAAAAGAGCAACGTACCGTCGGTCTTGACTTGAGAAGGATCAAAAGGGACAGAACTAGAGCAACGTAATTACACTCGTAAATTAAAATATACTCCATCCATTTTAAAAAGACAGTCGGGTTTGATTTTGTTGATTTTTTTTATAAAGATTTGCTAGACATAAAAAAACGAACCCAATCTAAAAATCTAAACCAATCGATTCCATCCAGCCATCACCCACCCACTTAATAATTGATCCATCCCATCGTCAAAGAATATCAATTTGTTTTCTTCTTACCTATACAAAAGGTAATGGGGCTGGCTTGGATTTTGCGTCCCCTCTCCCAAAATGTCTGTCGGCAACATTTCAATCATAAATTTGTTTCTATGGAAGTCAGGGGAGGAACCCGGAATTTATAGGGGGTTTCAGCCGGGTATAAGTTAGTTCCGCCGAACTATCCAGAACACCACCATAGTGCTTACTCATGGTGGCACATCTATCCTGAAAACCACCAATATATGCCTTCTTCGGGAGATTTCCATCCAAAGTCTTGAATTTGTTTTTGTGTTCGGAAATTTGGAATCAACAAACTAAACTTCTATATATGAAATAATACTGTTAACAATGGGGCGGAACTATAATAGGACTAGGGCCAGCCCAACCCAGAGAGTCATTTTTAAGTTGGGCCATAGTATATGTGTATTTTACGCTTAAGCTAGGAAACCCCATAGCAATGTCTAGTTCCGCCTTGCATCAACATTTAAAAATAAATTACAGCAACATTTAAATCATCATCTCATCATCTGCATTGAATGCAAATAGGAAGAAGGAACAATTAATTGTTCAATCAATTTTACTCATCGATTTTGAGAATAAAGGATCAATTTTCTAAATTTTGTAATGATCAATGGCAAGTGTCTGCACATTTTCATGGAGTATTTCCGGACCCAACTGCTCGCATGTGGTCTTCCTTTTTGTTCCCCTGGTATAAACTTTTAAACCCAATTTGTTGTCCAATTATTTTATCAAACACGTACACAATTTTCTCTAATTCACCCAGCTGCAAATCGTGTAATACATTTCATGAGTAATTTCTTTGTTTTATTTGGAGATAAATAGAAAAAAACTTAAGAGCGATAGTCTCATTACCTTTTGGCATTGTTAAGCATACTTAACATGTTCCGCAGCGGTATATTGCAACGTCTATCGATCAATCAATCCCATAACGGTTAAATCCGCAGTATTTGTGTTTATCATATACTTAACTTGATTCTTAGAGAGATTTGTTACCTGTTTCAATCACATATGTTTTTTTTTTTTCCTTACCACGGTATTGCTTCTTCTTCAAAGTTTTCCTCGCATTTGGGGCAAGCAGGCTTTCCATTCTTGTATTCCATCTATTGTTTGCATGTTCCGCAGGCCATCTAATACCAATCTTTTCCATCGTTGAATTGAATAATGGATGCTTCGCAAAGAACTCCTTGAATAACGGATGCTTCGCAAAGAACTCCTTGTTCAGCGTTAAATTGGTATTAGTGCATCATTCAATTCATTTAGGTTAATTCTCAGATGTAATAGCAATTCATATATAAGCCATAACCTTATTCTTATAGTCCCCGAGCATCTGGCTTGCTTCACATAGGGAAATCTTTTATGTACCAAGCCTATTGAAATGATATTTTAGTTTAATAAAAAATAAAATGTATTTATAAGGTATGTTTTACTTACAACATTCCAAATTCATGTACTTGTTCATCATCCAAGTCAACAAAAGCTCTTGATGCAGCTGTAGTAGAAAGTCTGATTGTTCCTGTAAATTAATCCGTTGTAAATTACAAATAGAGTTTCTAAATAGAGTTATAAGACGTTCCAGTGATTATGACCACCACTGGTACATTTTCGTTCCTTTCCAGCATTTCATTCTCTATTATATTTGCCAATTCACCCGAGAGAGTTATTTTCATTGTCTTCATTGCGTCCAGAAGTGTTGGACATTTCCCCCCACTATTTAAATTATTTTACAATAAGTAATTTGTTTTACGCTACATTTGCTATATAAATCTCTCTCAAGTCTCATCTGGACATCTCTTGTTTGGTCGAATTCCTGGACCTGTTTCACAAAAAAGTTTGATATAGAGTGCAATCTTCCAATCACATCTCTGCAAGTTAAATATGTTATCTTTTTAAGGGTAACTTTTTGAATGGTTAAGAATTTGTTTATGTTTTTACCTGTATAGAATTGGTTTTTGTCTTTTCTGCCAGGTACTTTTTCTAAAGGCAAGAAAGTAAATCTTTCTGAGGGGAAAATAGACGGATCTTCTTCTAGTTGTTGTATGTTGGCAAATTATTTAGCCACATGATGTACCTGAAAGATACTATTCTGTATGCACAGGTGGAAACTTGGAGTGTAAATCTTTGAATGGAGTATACACGTCCATCCAATAGTTTCCACTGGAACAAATTCAGGTGATCTTTGTGTTGGGTTTCACGTCTATTAGTTGAAAACATTTTAAACCATTGATTTGAAAATTAAATATTTAACTACTTAATTAATAATCTTAAATTTTGATGATTAGGATGTTCACATCCTGTAAGGAAACCTTTAAAACCAGGGGATGGAGAAGTTTTTTCTTCTTAAAACACAAAAAATTCTATGTGGCCTAAAATATAGGAGTTCTCCAGAATCTCATTAGAGATGTTGTTAGAAAGTTATTGGTTGTGTTGCCAACACATACGGAGATTAGAAATTATAATTTCTGTTGGGTAAAGCTAAATGTCGACAAGGTAACATTGCCAACTTTTCAACAGCCGCTAATGTTAGAAATTATTTGCATGCCGACTATAAGTCAGCCGGCAATGTTAGAAATTATTTGCATGTCGATTATATGATAGCCGACATTGTAGGAAATATTTATATGCCGACCATAAGATAGATGACCCAAGATAGTCGACATATTCTTCATTCATAGACCATTCCAGCCAGAAATAGTCGGCATTTTCTTCATCCGAAGACCATGCCGTCTATACTTAATCGACACCTTATTCAAACGTCGACCTTACCGGCCAAAGTTAGTCGACACCTTATTTAGTCTTCGACCTTGCTGACTTTTCACATTTTGAGAACCGAAATTTTTGATCGAAATCAAACTCATAAGACAGACAAAAGGTTTAATCTATTGAATTCTTATTTTCAAAATTTTAATCTAAACTCAATTAGTTAAGCTAGTCAGAATTTTTAGTGTTAATTAAAAAGGGTATATTAGCCATTTAGAAAATACATGGTTAAGGGGTGGCCTATTTTACTTCTAAATGACCCAGGTTTTGTCTCATTGGGTATACCCCAATCAAGCTAGGTTTTTCAATATCTAACAGGTGCATATGATTTTAACGATTCCGGTTCTTGGTGCAAAAATTTAGGAACGCAACTCGACTTTTATAAGTAGGGTCTGGTGATGCCCGAGAGGACCCGAACCCATTGATAGCCCTAGTATTAGCTCTTTTGCAAGCGGGGACGTCCCATGACATTTCTCCTTATTTTTTTTCTTCAAAACTTCTTCTCTGGGCTTGTTGATTGCCTAAGCCAGGGTCAAATATATTATTTTTAGCCTACCTAGGTCTATCCTTAGTTGCAATTGAAATGTGAAGATTTTTTTTTCTTGATAAACGAAGAACCTATTCATTAATGGAAATTCGAGGTTACAATGAAGTTAAGATCGAAAATAAGAAAATACAAAGTAACAAGAACACATCGTTAAAGTGCAGTACCGAGAAATCCGACAAGAAAAAGAGAAGGATCACTAGAGTAAGACTAATACAAGTATGAATAAGATCCGATCAAATCGGAGGAAGGATGGTTTTTCTCTGAATTAAAATCCAACCATTTAGTTTTTTTTTCTTATTTAGAAAGTTATGTTCCAAAAATAAAAGTGATTTGCTCAAATATCTTGTACCTAGTGAAGAAGCTTCCATCGTCAAAGAAATCACCTTTGAAGATTCCGTCGACAGATAAGTTGATGATGAAGATTTCGTCATCAAAGATAACAAATTAAGATGAAAATTTCGTCGTTGGAGAGCATCACTATTGATCTTAAAACCCAACCCAATAACCAAGAATCGCCACTAAAGCGAAGATAAACCCCAAAAAAGTAAATAAAGCCACCATAATGGTATATATATAAGTAGAAAATATGATAATAACTAATCTAAACCTGGCTAAATTGGGGCCTATAAGGATTAATTTGGGCCTATCACAATGTGACAAAAAAATAATATTTTGAAGTAAAATGGAATACCCCTTAACCAACTATTTTTTTAAAGGCTAATTTTCCACTGATTAATTAGTGTTAATTTGGGTGATTAGTGGTAAAATATCGTGTTAGATGTGAAATTAACTTGTGTTAATGAATCATCTGAACATGAAAAAATTTGAAAAATTAATTTTTTTTTTAAAAACACCAACTCGGAATCGGTATATATTGTCATTGGTATCAATCGATTGTAACCTCAAAAACATTCAAATATTTTTTGAAACTTGCTTCTACCTAGAATCGGTAACCGATTATAAATAATCGATTTATATGGGCATGAACATAAACCGATTGTGGGTAAATTTTTTCTTTTTTATCTGTGAATTATGTGTTGTTAAACATCAAATAAAATTAAAAATCATTTTATACCCGAGTTAAGAATGAGTATGAATTCATACTCAATCTTAGATCGCTTAAAATGTTATACTCGTTTTCAAATTGGGTAAAATCATACAGAACTATTTTAATTTTCATTTGTAATCGAAATGATATCGAGTATGATTTCATACTCATTTCATGATCGAGTATTAATTGGAAAAAATTGGTTAACCAGAATCGGTTTACACGATACATATATAAAAACCGTTTCCTGATATTGCACAACAGGAATCTGTTTATAAAAATGCTCTTGTCTTCCGATTCTAAAAAAAATAAAAAAAACTTAGAAAAATAATTATCTCTTCCATGCCATAATCGGGCTATGTGGGCAATAACGTAAACCGATTCTGGTTCAATTTTCTCCAACCATAATGCCCATCCAGGACAATCGGTCTTTGTGGGCATAAACAACAACCGTTTCTAAATGAAATTGGTTTACAAGTGCATTGACATAGACCGATTGTTATAAACCCAAAAAATTTGATTTATAAAAATTTGATTGCTTGAGTGATTACATGTTATTGAAACCTACTCTAGGGAATTGGGTAATAGAAAAGTATCTGATTCGAGCTAAAACGAAAAATTACCTATTTTAGTGAATTTGGTGATTGTTTTCGTTTGATTTTGAATTCTTAATTTTGATGGAAATGGAAATGATTTTGATTTTGATTTGATTTAGTTTTTTTTCTTTTCTTTTTGGATTTAATGAGGATAAATTGGTAGTATTAAAATTTCATAAAAGGTAAAATGGTAGTTTTATCAAACTTAAACACCCCTTATCATTCTCTATGGGGTGGATGAAGAAATCCATAGGCCCAAATTTAGCCAGAAATCTAAAACTAACATAAAAAAATAAAAAAAAGTGAAGAAATTTGTTTAGATCCGGCTCACTAACAAAAATTGTTGGTGATATTTTGTTGAAGAAGAAGAAGTCGGAGAGAAGAATAGATTAATGATTATGTAAGTGAACTGTGAAGATGGATGAGCAACTAGATTTTGGTGAAAGCAAATTTACAATTTACATTAACCTTTTTGGAAAATGAGGTCAACTGGACTAATCGCAACAAATGATTAATACTTTTATAACGTTAGGTTTACACTTAATGGTCAATGCGGTGAGAAAGTAATCCAAAGTTTAGAGTTTTTTCTGCAAACGCAAGAAGACTGAATGACTGATCATATCAAAGAACGCAAAAAGTCTAGTTCAGTCCAACTGTCAAGACCTTGAGTAGATATCAATCACTGCAGTATGGCCAGTAGGATGGGGTGTTTATGAGATTACTATACGACTAAAGATCACGATGTGACGTGGAAATGGCAACTTCTTACCAATGTGTAAACAACAACTAGACAGGCACATATACATCACCCTATCGCTGCTAATGGTTATTAACACAAGACCAAGAAAATAAAATATAAACATGCATGATACTTCTTCATTTCACCGAAAAAATATAATGACTATGCACGTGTTAGCATTATCAAGATCTGGTGATATAAGATCTGTTATCACGTTTACATTTAACAACTACTTAATAATTCTCTAAAAAAAACAAATGAAGAAGAAAAACACGTACTCTAATTATTAATAGTGTTGGACAAGTGTGGCAGACATTTTAATCTTTTCCACAAGTAGCAGCTAGTGGGGGATTCAGAATTTCAGATCCCATAAGGTACATATACACACTGTACTACTACGAACATGCAGCAATTATTCCACATGCAAGTCCTTTGTTCAACAAAGTACTATACTATATATTTTTTCTTTCCTTTTCTTTTTCTTTATCTTTATCTTCGTCTTCAGCTACACAGTTTTAGATTTAGAACAAAAGAAGATATTTATGCAACCAAGACTATTATTGTAACAGTGGATAGTGAATTTCAACATGGAAAATAAAAGAGCAACGTACTGTCGGTCTTGACTTGAGAGGAGGATCAAAAGGGACAGAACTAGAGCAACGTCCTTACCAGGTTCAAACTTCCCCCAAAATATGGAAAATAATACTTAATTTTAAATAGAAAGGCGAGATTAAGTGTGAATTTTATGGTGGGATGGTTATGTATTTTCTGTTAGTTCCATCGGATCTCTCGTACAACAAAATATAGTAAAAACCCTTTCGTTTCTTTGATTTTTTTTTTTATTTTATTTTTTTTTGAAGCAATTTCTATGACTTATGATTCATGTACAGAGATTGTTGAATTTTTTCGATCATATAAGGATTTGCTAGACATATGGTTCTATAATTAATTTAAATTCGATTATAGAAAACGGACCCAATCTAAAAATCTAAACCAACCAATTCCATCATCATCCCACCCACTCAATAATTGCTCCATCCCATCGTCAAAGAATATTAATTTGTTTTTTTCTTACCTACAAAAAGTAATGGGGCTGGGATTTTGCGTCCCCTCTACCAAAATGTCTGTCGGCAACATTTCAATCGTAAATTTGTTTCTATGGAAGTTAGGGGAGGAACCTGCAGGAATTTATAGGGGTTTAAGCCCGGTAAGCTAGACCCTAGTTCCGCAGAACACCACCATAGTGCTTACTCATCGTAACACATTTTTGTTCTACGGAGTTGGCACGTCTATCCTGAAAACCAGTGGATGCCATCTTCCCGAGATTTTCATCCCAATTCTTGAATTTGTTTTTGTATTGGGAAATTTGGAATCAACAGACTAAACAATTCTATTTAAGAAATTGGAATCAACAGACTAAACAATTCTATTTAAGAATTGTTGTTAACAATGGGGCGGAACTATAATAGGACTAGGGCCAGCCCAACCCAGAGTTATTTTTAAGTTGGGCCAAAGTATATGTGTATTTTACGCTTAAGCTAGGAAACCCCATAGCAATGTCTAGTTCCCTTGACACATCCTTGCATGTGCCATAGAAAGAAAAAAGCCTCTAGGAACTCGTAGGAGTTTAAAACAAATTCTTAAACAAAAAACCTGACCAGAATTAAACAACTGCTAAATTTTGAAATCTAATTTCTAAAGCAAGAGAACTTGTTTGACAAAATGACATGATAAATTTACCTCGCTAGCTAGAGTCCGTTAGGATTTATCATCAGCTAATCCTTATGCGTTTACCTTTAGCATGTCTTAATGTTGATTGTCTCGCCATCGTAGTTAAATTTCTCCGAGCTCTTTTAACGAAACCAAACTGTTCATGTGAGGAATCGCTTGAACGTACACATTGTCGTTTTCATCTCCATCCCAATACTTTTGCAAAGTTGATGTCTTAGGATCATAACAACAAAGATTATGTAGAATAATGTCTTGAATAAAGCACTTTCGGCTGCTTTACTATGATGCTTTCGGCTGCTTTAGTTTGAATATACTAATCAGCTTAGCTTTCGGTGGACTATACTAATCAGCTTTTCTTTCGGTGGACAAGTAGTGATAGCAATCACTAGAGGTCAGTGGAGAGAATAGTCTGTCGGTAGGTGGAAAGAGAATTATTGGTAAGCTGTCGACACTCCCATTAGTTGTACTTTATGTCTCATTTCTTTCACTATATAAGGTCATGTTGTTTCATTGTAATGTCATCCCAAAATTAGTGAGTTCAAGAGAGAAAGAGAGAGTGTAAGGAAGCCATTGTAGGCTTGTTATTAAGAGAGAGTAAGGGAGTGAATCATACTCTTGTAACCTTGTTCAAATCATAGTGCAACGTTATTGTCGTCTTCCAAAGTGGATGTAGATCATCTTGATCGAACCACTATAAATCCTTGTGTTGTGTGTGTGCCTATTTACATTTGTTTTTTCATTTCTATTTCAATTCTCTATTGATTGTGCTTGGAAGAGCCGTTGGTCATAACAAATTGGTATCAGAGCTCCGGGTAAAAGCGATCAACGATGGCGGAAAAGTATGAGATTGAGAAATTTGATGGAAGAAATGATTTCAATTTATGGAGGCTAAAGATGAGGGCTGTTTTGGTGCAACAAGGTTTGGTGAAAACTTTGAAGGGGAAAACGGCTCTAGCAGAAACATTGAAGGAAGAAGAAAAAGAAGAACTCGTGGATTAATTCTATTGTGTTTGAGCAATGAGGTCTTGAGAGAAGTGGCGGCGGAAACAACACCGGACGGGCTATGGAACAAGTTGGAGAAAAGGTATATGACTAAATCCGTAACTAATCGTTTATATCTTAAGAAGAAATTACATACTCTTAAAATGCATGAAGGAACGTCTATTATAAATCATATTGATGATTATAATAAAATTCTCTTGGATTTGTCAAATATTGAGGTCAAAATTGAAGATGAAGACCAAGCTTTGGGTTTGCTTTGTTCCTTACCACCATCTTATGAAAATTTTGTTGATACCGTAATGTATGGAAAAAATACAATTTCCATGGAAGACGTTAAAGCGGCCTTGAACTCTAAGGAGTTAAAGAAGACGGGTATCGACGATAAAGATAATTCAGGAGATGGGTTGTTTGTTAGAGGAAGAAGAAACCAAAAAGGCGGATTTGATAGGAGTAGATCAAAGTCAAGGTCTAAATCAAAATCCGGTAAATTCTATTGCTTTCATTGTAAGGAAAAGTGGCATTTCAAGAAGGATTGTCCAAAATTGAAGACTGTCGAGAAGAATACCAACCAAGGCACCACAACAAATGTTGAAGCAGAAAGTGATGATGGAGCGGTTCTCACGGTTCATACCGAAAGCTCGGAGAATGGGTGGATTCTTGATTCGGGGTGTACTTTTCACATGTGTCCTCATAAAGAGTGGTTTACTACTTATAAAGATAGAGAAGGTGGTAAAGTTCTTATGGGAAACAATGTCACTTGTAAAGTGGTGGGTGTAGGTACAATTCAAATTAAGATGTATGACGGTATGGTGAGGACTTTAACTAAAGTTAGGCATGTTCCGGACCTGAGAAGAAATCTTATTTCTTTGGGTACGCTTGATTCAAATGGCTGCAAGTATCAAGGTGAAGGTGGAGTTATTCGTGTATCAAGAGGAAGTCTTACAATTATGAAGGGCGAGAGAATTAATGGTCTGTATACACTACAAGGTACTACTGTGACGGGTGATGCAGCAGTATGTTCTTCAAGTTCTGATGATGATACTACCAAGTTGTGGCATATGCATCTAGGGCATATGAGCGAGAGGGGTTTGGATGTTTTGAGCAAGCATGGATTTCTTTGTGGTCATAAAATAGGCAAGCTTGATTTCTGTGAACATTGTGTCTTTGGAAATCAGTGTAGAGTCAAGTTTAGTACAACTATTCATAACACCAAGGGTATTCTAGATTATATTCATTCTGATCTTTGGGGTCCTTCTCGGGTCGATTCACATGGTGGTGGTAGATATATGCTGACGTTCATTGATGATTTCTCAAGGAAAGTATGGGTATTCATACTTAAACACAAAGATGAAACTTTTGTCAAGTTCAAGCAATGGAAGACTACGGTTGAGAAGCAAACCGGAAGACAAATCAAGTGCTTGAGGACAGACAATGGTTTGGAATTTTGTGGGGGTGAGTTCAACGAGTTCTGCAAGGAGCAAGGGATTGTGAGACACCGCGGACAAGGAAAAACACCACAGCAAAATGGTGTTGTAGAAAGGATTAATGAGAACCATAATGGAGAAGGCACGGTGCATGCTCTCCAATGCCGGGTTACCAAAGAAGTTTTAAAAGAAAAAGCAAACACATCAGCTTATTTAGTGAACAGATCTCCATCGACTTCCATTGAGTGCAAGACTCCAAATGAAGTTTGGACAGGTTCGCATGCTAACTATGAAGACTTGAAGATATTCGGATGTCCAGTCTATGCTCATGTGAATGAGGGGAAGATAGAGCCTAGAGCAAAGAAGTGTATATTTCTTGGGTATGCAAATGGCGTGAAAGGCTACAGGTTATGGTGTACAGCAGAAAGATCAAACAAGTTTCTTATCAGCAGAGATGTGAAATTTGATGAGCAATCGATGTTGAAGCCAAAGAATGAAGAACTAGATGGAGAATCTGAAGAGGGTGTTAGTGATAAGGTGGAGCTTGGTGACAAGGTGGAACTTGAGGTGCAAGTTCAAGGAAGCAACAAGACTGTTGTTTCTGATGATGATGATGATCAATATATTGTGCAAGAACCTGCCCAGGAAGAAGAAGCACAAGGTCATCAGTACAATCTTGCAAGAGACATAGAGAGGATGGAAGTTAGAGCACCTCAAAGATACGGCCATGCTGATTTGGTTGCATATGCATTTGCAGTAGGTGAGAGCATAGATAGGGATGATCCAACAACCTATTAAGAAGCAATCGGTGGTGAAGAATCAGCAGAATGGGGAGCATCCGAAATTGAAGAAATTGAGTCTCTTGACAAGAATGGCACTTGGGAGATAGTTGCAAGACCAAAAGGGTAGAAGATTGTTGGAAGCAAATGGGTCTTCAAGAAGAAACAAGGTACTTCAGATGGTGAAGGAACAAGGTACAAGGCAAGGCTTGTGTCAAAGGGGTTTACGCAAAGAGAAGGCATTGAATACAATGAGGTATTCTCTCATGTTGTTAAACATAGTTCTATTAGAACATTACTTGCTATAGTTGCTTTGAAAGATCTAGAATTGGAACAACTAGATGTCAAGACAGCTTTCCTTCATGGTGATTTGGAAGAGCGTATTTATATGCAACAACCAAAGGGGTTTGAAGTTCATGGCAAAGAAGATCATGTATGTTTGTTGAAGAAATCTTTGTATGGTTTGAAGCAATCTCCAAGGCAGTGGTATAAACATTTTGACACGTTTATGGTGGCAAATGGCTATGACAGGAGTAAGTATGATAGTTGTGTATATCACAGGAAACTCCAAGATGGTTCATTTGTGTATTTACTCTTGTATGTTGATGATATGTTGATTGCTTGCAAAGACATGTCGAGATACGAGAAAGTTCAAGGAGTGTTGAGTAGTGAGTTTGAGATGAAGGATTTGGGCGCAACAAAGAAGATATTGGGCATGGAGATTCATAGAAACCGAGCTGAAGGCAAGTTGAATTTGTCTCAGAAGGCTTACATCGAGAAGGTGTTGGAGAGGTTTGGTATGAAAGATGCAAAACCAGTAAGTACTCCTTTGGCAGCTCATTTTAAACTTTCTAGAAAGCAATCACCTCAAACTGCAGATGAGGCAGAGTATATGTCTCGAGTTCCATATGCAAGCACAGTTGGTAGCATCATGTATGCTATGGTTTGTACAAGGCCGAATATCGCACAAGCTGTGAGTGTGGTAAGTAGATACATGGGAAGTCCTGGGAAGGCTCATTGGCAAGATGTAAAGTGGATTTTAAAGTATATAAGGGGAAGTACATATGTTGGTTTAGTGTTTGATAAACACTATGGTGATTCGACAAATGTTGTGGGTTATGTTGATTCTGATTATGCAGGTGATCTTGATAGAAGAAGGTCATTGACAGGTTATAATTTTACATTGTGTGGTAGTACTATCAGTTGGAGGTCGGTTTTGCAAAGCACGGTTGCATTGTCTACAACTGAGGCAGAGTACATAGCAGTCGCGGAAGCAGTGAAGGAAGGTATATGGTTGATGGGTTTGGTTGGTGATTTGGGTTTCAATCAAGAGAATGCAACTTTGTTCTGTGATAGTCAAAGTGCCATTCAATTGACCAAGAACCAGATGTATCATGAGAGAACGAAGCACATCGATGTCAGGTATCATTTTATCAAGGATGCAGTTGAGGAAGGTAGGATAGCAATGCTAAAGGTTCCTACAGCGGATAACCCTGCAGACATGTTGACAAAACCAGTTCCAAGTATCAAGTTCAAGCACTGCTTGGACTTGGTTGGTGTCAACAGGTGTTGAGAGCCCTTGTGGGGCTGAAAGAAGACGATGATGATGAGTAATGATGGTATTCAAGTCAAGGTGGAGATTTGTAGAATAATATCTTGAATAAAGCACTTTCGGATGCTTTACTATGATGCTTTCGGCTGCTTTAGTTTGAATATACTAATCAGCTTTGCTTTCGGTGGACTATACTAATCATCTTTGCTTTCGGTGGACAAGTAGTGATAGCAATCACTAGAGGTCAGTGGAGAGAATAGTCTGTCGGTAGGTGGAAAGAGAATTATTGGTAAGCTGTCGACACTCCCATTAGTTGTACTCTATGTCTCATTTCTTTCACTATATAAGGTCATGTTGTTTCATTGTAATGTCATCCCAAAATTAGTGAGTTCAAGAGAGAAAGAGAGAGTGTAAGGAAGCCATTGTAGGCTTGTTCTTAAGAGAGAGTAAGGGAGTGAATCATACTCTTGTAACCTTGTTCAAATCATAGTGCAACGTTATCGTCGTCTTCCAAAGTGGATGTAGATCATCTTGATCGAACCACTATAAATCCTTGTGTTGTGTGTGTGCCTATTTACATTTGTTTTTTCATTTCTATTTCAATTCTCTATTGATTTTGATTGGAAGAGCCGTTGGTCATAAAAGATTACTCGTCCCATTTTTCCACAACAGAACTGTGTTCCGCTTTGTGATGACGAAAGGTGTGTACATAACTTCGCCTTCCCATGCTATACTGTACTCTTTACTCCAACTCCATGTTTGGTCGTAGCAGCAGTAATCTGGTTGTTTTTCTTTCTTTTCTCCGTGACTAGTACTATTATTAGTCTGCTTAAACGCCCAAATATCTAGGCGTTTATTTATAGATTGATACTTCGAATGAACGACACACAAATTACCTCCCAATACGATGAGTTTGGAACTGAAATACTTCCCAAAACAATTAGTATAAGGAGGGGATGGGATGGGCCAAAATTCCTCATTTGCTAAACAGAAAGCTAAAATATCACATTTTTGTGACTCTCTCAAGTTGATCCAATGAACGGCTCCATTAGCAAAGACACCAGACTTCTCCGTTGAGAAGAAGCAGTAGTGAGGGACTTTTTCTTCTTTTTTCCATTCAAGGTGACTCCCAAGGGTATACACCTGAATATATTGGGATATACCATGCCAGTCGAAGTAGATTCGAACAACCTTGTACTCATTGGTTGAACCGACATAACCCAAGTTCGCCCTAAGCTTTTCAATCCAGGAATATAAGCAGCTTCACCAGTTATGTGATTTCTGCACATGAAGGCAAGATAATCATCAGTAAATAATGCTTCCTTTTTATAGTAAACTACCAACCCATTGCAGGAACCAACCATGCCATCGGGTTCGAAAATAAACTCATGAACGTGTAACGGTAATGGTGTCACTGTCTTCTCAGAATAGTATTTCTCGATTTGATTTTCGTATTCGGGATCTCCATAGAATATTTGTGTTGGATGATCCATACACTTCAATAGTGATGGTGTAGTAGAACTTTTAAAGGTGAAAAGGAGACCTACGTTGTTCCCGATGGCCGTTTTCCAAGTATTACATACTCGTTTGCAGAGCAAGATGGCTTCGATGGGTAACCGAGAAAATATGTCTTTTAAGATATCTGTGGGAAGAGTCTCCGCCATTATTACAGTTTGAGTAGATCGTTTCTCGCAGACAAGAGAGATGAGACGGCATATATAACAAAATCGTTTGTGAATTTGGAATATCTTATTCTCGAGTGTTTCCAAAATCTCTCTCTCTAGAATTTCGCCAAAACAAAAGAAAAAAAGCGACTATTTAAAGGAATTTCGTTGCCCTTAACGGGAAAGTGATTGCTTATATCATAGAGTTCGGAGGAGTTACCATATACATACTTGCTTGGGGCCACCAACGTCAATCTAAAAAAGGGAAAGCCGAACCGACAAATAGGACCGGAATTTCACGTAGCATTCTCGCGGCCTCCTATATCTTATGTTTGTTTCGGATTAGAGCATCTTCAACGAGGAGTTAACAAAGTTATTGATAAACATCCTTGGAGTATCAATAAGAAAATGTTAGTGGTTCATGACTACATAACGGAGATGATTGACACTGAGAAACAATGGGGATTTCAATTGTTCTGGATCCAACTAAAGTTTTTGTTACCAGAGCACATGAATATTAATGCTGTCACAAAAATTGGAGAAATCTTGGGAGTAGTTGTTAAAATAGAACCAAAAGATGCTATACTAGTGAATGGAGTACCTGTAAAAGTATGTGTCAACATTGATCTCTCCAATCCTATGAGAAGAGGGGTTAAAGCCATATCTAATCCTGGATTAACTCGTTGGATTAAGTTTTATTATGAACGTCAACCTCATGGCATCTGCATTGAATGTTACATCATTAAACACTGCTATGTTTTATGCAAGGATGCTGCTGAGTTCCTAGTTAAGGCTCATGAAAAGCCATATTTTTTTGTCAAAGTGTGCAATCTAAGAAAGATGGTTTCCGCTACTAAAACTATTGAAGCACCAATTTCCAGGAAGAGTCAAAAGAATGTTGTTAAGAACACTGCTTTTATCCCACCTAAAGATGGTATCCCAGTTAATTTGGAATCTCTTCTCAAGCAAAGTACTGAAGATGGTGATGAAGAAACTAGGTTAGGAAAACATCATAGAACTGACAGCAGTACTCTTCTTAGTCTCACCATTTCTGAAACTTCCTCTTCCAATGCTGACAATGATAAGGACATAGGGGAACAAGCAGCTCACAGGTGTTTATGGGTAAAAATCGTTTCTGCCGATTTCGGTAAATTCAGTAGGTGAGTGAGAAACTGGTTCAAACCCTAAAAAAATGTGCTGCACGTTGAGCACTTTTAGGTTCGAGAGATCAATCTGTACAAGTCCGGCCTAAACCAAGAAATGGTCGTTTCAGACTTGCTTCGGTCACAAAGTGGAGGAGAAGTGTTGATTTGGGGAGGATAGCGAAGAAGGGTGTTGAGACCAGAGAGTTCTGAAAAGGTAGTATCTCGACTTGTATCAGAAAAGTAGAAGCTTAGGAAGCTTGCTAGTGGTGGAAGCTTTTGAGAGAGCTTGCAAAGTGGCCATCTGATAGTGTTGTCTTTTTCCTGACCAAGACTTGTTGTCTGGTAGAAATAGGTGAGACCTATTTATACAAGTGAGATCGAACGCACTCGGCCTCATTAAGGAATACAAAGAAAGTCGCGGATTAAATAGAGGAGGTGGTAACCGCATGGTGTTTATGGTGAAAACGTTTTCACCATTACTGCCTTATTTAATTGACCGCTTTTATTCCTTTTCACGCCTTTCTTATTGCGAGCGTAGTGTACGCTGCACGTTGTGACCGCCAAACCAAAACCCCAAGAAAGCATCCCCTAGTTTTTGTTGATGTCTCGAGTGTTGGTCGCACCTTGAGTGCAAGTGGCGCTGCTAGGGGCGCGTGTGGCATGTGCCAATGGCATGTGCGGAATGCCTTTGTTGCGGGTTGCACCTCGAGCGAAAGTGTCAGTGCCAGAGCTGCTAGTGGCGTGTGTGGCATGTGTGGAATGCCTTGGTGGTAGGTTATACGTTGAGTGTAAGTGTCAGTGCCAGAGCTGCTAGTGGCGTGTGCGGCATGTGTGGAATTCCTTGGTGGTAGGTTGTACGGTTTGCAAGTTAGGCTACTAGTGTGGGTTTTGGCATGTGCCAATGGCATGCGTGGCCAACTTGGATCATGGACTGGTAAGAAAATCTACCAGCGAGCGTGTTGGAATGTGCCAATGGCATGCTCGGCCATTAGGGCCACGGTTTGGCAAGAAAAGCTACCAACGAGCATGTTGGCATGTGCCAATGACATGCTCGGCCATTAGGGCCACGATTTGGTAAGGAAAGCTACCAGCGAGCATGTTGGCATGTGCCAAAGGCATTCTCGGCCATTAGGGACACGGCTTGGTAAGGAATGCTACCAGCGAGCATGTTGGCATGTGCCAATGGCATGCTTGGCCATTAGGGCCACAGTTTGGTAAGGAAAGCTACCAGCGAGCATGTTAGAATGTGCCACTAGCATGCTCGGCCATTAGGGCCACGGTTTGGTAAGGAAAGCTACCAGCGAGCATGTTAGCATGTGCCAATGGCATGCGTGACCAATTTGACCTAGGTTGCACGGTTTGCAAGCCTAGGTGCGGGCGCTACTTTGGCATGGCGTGTCTAGGGCCAAGGTAAGGGTGTTTGGCTTGGCGTGACCAGCGTATCTAGGGCCTTGAAAGAGTGTGTTCGGAATGGCGCGGCTATCTTGAGCTAGGTGTGGCTGGCATGATTTGCTATTGGCACGGAGGTGCGCTAGCACGGTTAGCATGCTTTGGCGCGTTTGGTGTGACTAGCATAGCTAGGGCCAAGGCAGAGTGTGTTTGGAATGGCGCGGCTATCTTGGGCTAGGTGTGGCTGGCATGATTTTCCATTGGCACGGAGGTGAGGCTAGCATGGTTAGTATGCTTTGGCGCGTTTGGTGTGACTAGCATAGCAAGGGCCAAGGAATAGTGCGTTTGGCATGGCGAGGCTAGCTAGCTTGCGCTAGGTGTGGGTGGCATGATTTGCCATTGCCACGGAGGTGCGTCTAGCATGGTTAGCATGCTTTGGTGCGTTTGGTGTGACTAGCATAGATAGGGCCAAGGCAGAGTGCGTTTGGCATGGCGCGGCTAGCTTGGGCTAGGTGTGTCTAGCATGATTTTCCATTGGCACGGAGGTGCAGCTAGCATGGTTAGCATGCTTTGGCGTGTTTGGTGTGACTAGCATAGCTAGGGCCAAGGCAGAGTGCGTTTGGCATGGCGCGGCTAGCTTGGGCTAGGTGTGGCTGGCATGATTTGCCATTGGCACGGAGGTGCGGATAGCATGGTTAGCATGCTTTGGCGCATTTGGTGTGACTAGCATAGCTAGGGCCAAGGCATAGTGCGTTTATCATGGCGCGGATAGCTTGGGCAAGGTGTGGCTGGCATGATTTGCCATTGGCACAGAGGTGATTAGGGTTTTGTTCGTTGTAACCCTAATTTGAAAAAATACCCCCCATTAATTACTGACTATATGCATTAAATGTCCTAATAAATGTGTCACTGGTGACATTAGGTTATTTTGGGTTTTACAATTTTACCCTTTGTTTAAAAAACCACCATCAACAACAGGGACACAACCAATGAAGCAAAAATTGTTAATGCTTCGGAAGAAAGCCTGGTAATTTTTACACTGTCTAATTTTTATAGTTTTAAAATTACTACACACCAAATTTGCATTTTTCGTAACTCTTTATTATTTTTTTCAGCATTCTTCATCTTTTATTGCATACTTTAAAAATCATCATAAGTTTTACGCACATATTCATAGTAAAAATCTAGCTCATAATTTTTTTTTTTGTACATTTATCACTATTCCTCAGTTATTCTTATACTCATCCAAGAATGAAAATAATCTCCTGGAATGTGCAGGGTTTAAAAACCTCTTCCACTAGAGATCATCTCAGTGATTTAGTTAGATCTCACAACCCTGACATCATTTTTCTTAGTGAAACTAAAATCTGTCAGCATAAGAGCAAACCTATTTTAAGGAATTTACACTACCCCAATCAAGCTTTCATCGAGCCAATTGGCCTATCTGGAGGTCCCATTCTTCTGTGGAAAAATGGTTTCACTTGTATTTGCAAGAGGCTAGTCATAATATGTTCAACTTATACATTCAGTCTGACCCTAGTAATGCTGCTTACCACTTCACCTGTATGTATGGTTTCCCCGACTTTACTAGGAGAAAAGAACAATGGGAATATCTTCTTGAAATCAGTCACAATATTAGAATTCCTTGGGGTGGTCATTAGAGATCTTAATTTTTATCTCACATGTGATACTCATACTGCTACCTCTTCTTCTGATAGTTTTGTCAATAGTATCATTAATTCTTGTGGTCTTGAGGACCTAGGTTTTGTTGGAAAAGACTATACTTGGACCAGAAATAATCTAAGCACGGGCACTAAAAGGTCTAGGATTGACTTGGCTCTAGTGAATAGTGACGGGTGTTATTATTTTCCTCACTCTCAACTAAGAAATCTTACTCAAGTTGGTAGTGACCATAGTCCAATCTTATTCTCTTCTAATATCAATATGCAAAATCATTGGAAGCCTTTTAAATTATTTCTAACTTGGTTAAATGATCAAAGTTGCACTTTTGTTATTGCAAATGCTTGGAAGATTGATGTAGTAGGTTCTCCTGGTTTTCAACTTGTCAAGAGATTTCAGTCAACAAGGAAGGAGTTATCTTTGTGGAATAAAAATCATTTTGGTGATGTTAATACAAAGGTAGACAATTTGCAGAAAGATTTGGATATTTTACAAGCTCAACCTCCTACAGATGATAACCACAACAAAATTCTTCAAATCAATGAGGAATTGTCCACCTGGCACAGGAGAAAGAGTGAACTGTATCAACAAAAATCTAGGGATAATTTTATTCATGACATGGACACTAACAGCAAGTACTTCCACAAAAAAATAAATAGAAGAAGAATAAGAAACAACATAGATTCTTTACAGGATCATGACAGTGTTTGGCTTCATTATAGAGAAGAAATTGCTCTCCATCTTACTTCTCATTTTAAAGATATAATTACTTCTACAAGTGTTCACTTGGATGACAATCTATTCATGTTTCTCCCTACCATTATTTCTGATTCAGATAATGTGCTTCTCACAGCAGTGCCATCCCACTAGGAAATTTATGATATATTGAAGAGCATGGAGAATTGGAGTGCACCATGCCCTGAAGGTTTTCAAGCTAGCTTTTTTAAAAGTCAGTGGAATATCATTGGTGAAGATGTCTGCCAAATGGTCAAAATATTCTTTGAAACTAAGCATATCTTAAAACAGATTAACAAGACTTATATTTTTCTTATTCCTAATAAGAAGAAATCTGTTTGTGCAACTGACTATAGACCAATTAGCTTATGCAATGCATTTTATAAGATTATTTCAAAGATCATTGTAAGTAGATTGAAGCCATTAATGGAGAAAATAATCTCTCCTTATCAATTAGCTTATGTTTCATGGAGATTAATCAGTGACAACACCATAATAACCCAAGAGATAATTCATTCTATGAAGAGAAAAAGAGGCCAAATTGGTTAGATGGCTCTAAAGTTAGATATGTCAAAAGCTTTTGACAGGTTAGAATGGAACTTCTTGATTAAAGTCCTAAAATACTTTGGTTTTTGTGATGATTTTTGTGGCATGATTTACAAATGCATCAGTACAACATCACTCTCGGTATTGCTAAATGGCACTCCTTGTGATGAATTTCACCCAACAAGAGGCATTAGACAAGGTGATCCACTTTCACCATACTTGTTCATCCTTGCAATGGAGTTTCATTCAAGACATCTTTATTCAGATCATCACAATAACAACATCAAAGGAATTAATGTGGATGCTAACTCACCAGCCATTAATCATTTGCTTTTTGCAGATGACTGCTTGATTTTCACTCAGGAAGACCTCTCATCAGTTCACAATCTTTTGGAACTCCTTCATAATTTCAGTTCACAATCAGGTCAGGTTATTAATTTTGAAAAATCCTCCATTCATTTCAGTAAAAAAAACCAATCCTTCTGTAGTTGAAACTATCACTCAGCTCTTAGGTGTTAAAACTATGAACTCCAAAGAAGGATATCTTGGTTCTCCTTTACTTTTGGGTCATTCTAAACAGGAATCCTTCAAAGCTATTGAAGAAAATTTCAGGAACAGATACTCAGCTTGGTCATCTACTTCTCTTTCTCAGGCTGGTAGAGCAACTATGATAAAACATGTCTTAAATTCAGTACCATTATATCAAATGGGTACTTTCAGGTTGCCTAATAAGTTATTCAGTAAAATTATTACCATTCAGAGAAAAGTTTTCTGGGGTTATCAAACTAATAGAGGCTATAATACTTTTGCTTGGTTTAAAGTTTGTATAACAAAATATATGGGTGGTATTGCTTTCAGGTATTTAGAAATTCTAAACTTGGCTCTCCTAACCAATTTAGCTTGGAGATTATGCACAGAGTCAGATGCTCTTTGGTCTAGGATAATGGGCAGTAAATATTTTTACAATGGAGATATCCTTCATCAAGATTTTAAAGCAATTAACTATTCCTATGTTTGGAATGGTATTATCAGAGGCATACAGGTGTTGATAGTGGTCTTTAGTTTCGGGTTAAAATCATAAAACGCTAAACCCTAGCAGACACTTAAAACAAGCATTTACTAGGCGCATTAATAAAAGCTATTAATATGTCCCTAATAATTACTAGGGTATATTTTTTCAAATTAGGGTTACGACAAACCAAACCCTAATTTACCCCGCGTGCCAATGGAAAATCATGCCAGCCACGCCTAGCCCAAGCTATCCGCGCCATGCCAATCGCACCGTGCCATGGCCCTATCTACGCTAACCGCTTCTCGTGTGCCAATGGAAAATCATGACATCCACACCCTACCGCGCCAAAGCATGCCAACCATGCTAGATGCACCCTGCGTGCCAATGGAAAATCATGCCATCCACGCCTAGCCCAAGCTAGCCGCGCCATGCCAATTGCACCATGCCATGGACCTAGCTATGCTAGCCGCACCCCGCGTGCCAATGGAAAATCATGCCAGCCATGCCTAGCCCAAGCTAGTCGCGCCATGCCAATTGCACCATCCCATGGCCCTAGCTATGCTAGCCGCACCCCGCGTGCCAATGGAAAATCATGCCAGCCACGCATAGCCCAAGCTAGCCTCTCCATGCCAATTGCACCATGCCATGGCCATAGCTATGCTAGCCGCACCCCGCGTGCCAATAAAAAATCATGCCATCCACGCCTATCCCAAGCTAGCTGCGCCATGCCATGGCCCTAGCTATGCTAGCTGCACCCCGCGTGCCAATGGAAAATCATGCCAGCCACGCCTTGCCCAAGTTATCCGTGCCATGCCAATTGCACCATGCCATGTCCCTAGCCATGCTAGCCACGTCTCGTGTACCGATGGAAAATCATGCCAGCCACACCTAGCGCGAGCTAGTTGTGCCATAACTTGGCCCTAGCCACACCTTGCACCCATGGAAAAAATTTGGCCGCATATTCCAACCTAGCTATGCCGAGGAATGCCATGATAGCCTGGCCATGCCGTTGTCCCTCATGAAATCTTCCTGAGTCTTGATTTCGAGCTGCTTTTCCCCCCGAACAAGTTCAAAACCTAAATATCCACGCGAGAGAAGATAGGAAATTCTTTTCCGGTTGATTTGAGGGGCGGACCATCGAAATCCGAGTCCTACTAGAATTCTGTAGCGGTTCTAGTGAAGGGAACCAATTAGGGTTTCTAAACCAAATTGAAGCCAGGCGCCCATCAACGGTTTCCCTTCAATCCCAGGAGAAAATCGTGGCCGTATAAAGTCTCCTAATGACTTTATCCCTTGCTTGGTCACGCACCTAGCCAAGATAGCCGCGCCATGCTAAACACGCCTCACCATGGCCCTTCATGCCGCGCCACCCTACTGGCTTTCCCCATACGTCTACCAAATTAAACCAAGCGCCCATCAACGGTTGTCCTTCAATCCCAGGAGCAAATCCTGGCCGTATAAAGTCTCCTCATGACTTTATCCCTAGCTTGGTCACACAACTATCCAAGCTAGCCGTGCCATGCTAAACACGCCTCACCATGGCCCTTCATTCCACGCCTCACCATGGCCCTTCATTCCACGCCACCCTACTGTCCTTTCCCATGCGGCTACCAAATTGAAGCCAAGCGCCCATCAACGTTTTCTCTTCAATCCCAGGAGCAAATATTGTCCGTATAAAGTCTCCTCATGACTTTATCCCTAGCTTGGTCACGCACCTAACCAAGCTAGCCGCGCCATGCTAAACACGCCTCACCATGGTCCTTCATGCCGCGCCCCCCTGCTGGCCTTCCCCATGCGACTACCAAATCGAATCCAGACGACCATCAACGGTTGCCCTTCAATACCAAGAGCAAAACCTGGCCGTCTAAAGTCCCCTCACGATGTTAGACCCGAAACCATAGCTTGGTCGCGCACCTAGCGCCCATGGAAAACCCTTGGCTCCTCATGACAAGTCTGAAAACACCCTAGATGTGCCACCCTTTTGGACCTCGCTACACGGCTACCAAAGCGAAGACGTGCAATGATCAACGGTTTCCCCTCCTTTCAAGATGCAACATCTCGACCGTCGAAGGTCACCTGGCTATCAAGTTCCCCAAGCTCGACTTGCCAAGCCACAACAACGTTTTACATGTCCTCCAAAACGTTCGAGACATCAACACAAACTGGGGGATGCTCATTAGGTTTTGGTTTGGTGGTCTATAGCGTGCGACATACACAAATGCTAGTTTCAAGATAGTGTAATGGGAGTAAGGCGGTCAGTAAATAAAAGAATCAACGGTGAAACGCTCCTCCATAATGGAACATCAATTCTATTAAATCCCATCAATGCCAGGCGTTACCACCTATTCCCATTTAACTCACCCGTTTCCTTCTATTATGAGGCCATAGTACGTTTCTTTCTTGACTTGTATAAATAGGCTTACCTATTTCCACCAGAAAAGGTTCTTGGTCAGGAGAAAAAACACCGCACTCAGAAAAGAAACTCTTGTTAGCTTTCCCAAAAGCTTTCACCTTCTGATACAAGTCAAGTGCTACTCTAGAATTATTCTGGTCTCAACAATCTCTTCGCTTTCGTCCCTAAACTAGACCTTCTCCTCCACTTTGTGACCGAAGCAAGTCTGGAACGACCATTTCTTGGTTTAGTCCGGACTTGTACAGATTGATCACTCGAACTTAAAAGTACTCCCTTGCAGTACATTGTTTAGGTTTTAAACTGTTTCTCACCTTCTCATCTGCAATTACCAAAAACGGTAGGAACTATTTTTACCTATAAACAATTGGTGGCCACAGCGAGAGGATTGATCTATCGATCACAATGTTAATTTTTGACTGTCGATCTCGTTTTTCGACCCAGGCGTCGAGATGGTAGGGAAAGGCGACTCACTTCGACTCAGTTACCCGTCGGCTTGATTATCAGTCATGACATGACAAGGGATGACTGGGGACTTCCTAGGGGATAGAAGCAGACAAGATCCGCCCAAGGGTCAACGGATCGGTTGTTAGACAGCTCAGTAACGACTGGGAACTTCCCATGGCGGTGATTCCCATAAACTCGGTCTTACACCTGGAAGGTTCAGTTTTCATCAGGAGACCTGAAAACCAAGTAAGTCTTACCTAGACGAGATACATGGTTTTCTATTTCAAGTTTTCAAGACAAGATGCATAGTTTACCCCATGTCACCTACCAACACACGGTTCCATGGTTTTTCTGGGATGACCATGTCACTTTCAATCACAATAAAAAATAATCCTAAAAAATTCAATTCTAAACATCTCATTCAAAAAATCCAAAACTGTCAAGGTAGCATTTATCTATTAACC
This sequence comes from Papaver bracteatum, assembly GCA_023529315.1. NCBI lineage: Eukaryota > Viridiplantae > Streptophyta > Magnoliopsida > Ranunculales > Papaveraceae > Papaver > Papaver bracteatum. Next base: position 87,939 of record JAJJWX010002910.1, read on the forward strand.
TTAGAAAACCAGAAAATCAAAACCACAAACCCAACATCTCTTTTTCCTTTCAAAAGAAAAAATATAAAGGTAATAGGTCCAGAAGATAGATATACATTCAAGGAAAGTCTTCCAACAACGGCTTGCTCCTCTTGGAAAAGGCCTCCTTTGTGCTCTGGAGAGCATCCCTTTTCAATTTCAATTTCCGACGAAATTTCTTGAATTATGCTTCCTGCTTCTTCACCATGTCCGCGGATGGACCTTCGACTATTTCGCCCAGTAGCCTTTCAGCATCCGAAAGACCTTCAACGAACCAAGGAATGTTGAATTTGAAGCCCATGCACATGTCACGATGGAACTTCTAGATCGAGATTATATCCTCAGAAACCGTGTAACCAGTCACGTTGCGCATTTCATCGATCGAAGACAAGGCCTCCTCCACACGCTTCACCAACGCATGTCGACTAGTGATCTTCTTAGTCGTGGAGATATGATCATAGCTCTCCCAGATCTTGGTGTATAACGTCGCATATCTAGCTGGCACGCTGAAGCCTCTGATTAGCACATGGCCTGGGAAAGGGACCAAGTATGGAGGGTCAAAGATGGCGCCTACAACTGAACCAACAACTGACAGGAGATCCCTAACTACAATTTCACCCCCCCCGAAGCACCCTCCTCCACCTGAGTCACGGCGACGCCCTCAATACAATGAATTTCCATGTTCAAATGGCTGGCTTGTGCAGTTTTCGCAGTAGGGAATATGGTTACGTCTTCGTTCTGGTGGTCTTCCCCTTCAAGATCATCCTCAAGAGCGGTTTCCTCCTTAAAAAAAATATATAATAAATCAAGATTTAGTCTGCTGCAAAAAAGGGGGGGGGGGGGACGAAGAAAACATGGGGAAGACTCACCTCACTTTCAGACTGACTAGAGGAAGATTCAGCACTGTTGTCAGAAGAACTACCCTCACCATCGCCAGACTTAGAACTTTCATCCTTCTCGGATTCTTCATCACTAAGGGTAGGCTCGACGACGCTACTCTTAGTCTCGGAAAATAACACCTTTTGACCGCTCGCAAGTTTGGCAAAGGTGTTCCGTGATACCGAGCCCCTGGACGGAATACAAGAGCGTATTCTCAAAAAAAGAACAAAAATATAGACGTTCCGAGTTCAAATCAAGAAGAGGGACGTACATACCCGCATGTTAGACGAACTAAAAGTCGGTAGAATCGTGGAGTCCGACTGAAGACCACCAGCACGACTCTTGGACCTCCGCTCCTTCACTTGGGGACTGTCCACGACCAGGCCAACAAATTTCCTTTTGGTTAAAGGAGTACTCCTCAACAACGGATGTTTTGCTAAAATCTCAGCAGAAGGCCTACCACGAGTGTTCTTCACTACGCCTTTCACAAATCCCTCGATAATGAGGAATTCACTCTGCCAGAATGCGTTATACTTGGAGGTTATTGATGGATTCCGTTCTGCAAGCAAGAAAGGGAGACTTTTACCCGACACGAGAGCATCGTCATCAAGAACAGTCGACAACGGGACTTCCGGAACAGCTAGCTGACGAATAAGTGGGACCCCTGATCGAAATCCATGTGCCGAGCCGCTCTATCAATATTGTAAGAGGTTTCTTTACATGAGCCTAGGAAGAAAGACGACACATGACCAGGCGTGCAGCTTTGTATGAACACCATCTCTCCGACACTCAGGTTCTCTTTATCAGAAGTCAAAGACATGTTTGGAGCAGGAGAAAAGGTGGCAACCTGGGTTATGGACCCATGCACTGGAGCCCACAGACGGAAATTAACTGTGTGCGAGCTGTCAAGAGGTCCAATCAGGTTCGAACCAGTCTTGGGGTGCCTGTTCAGCCAGCGCAGTATCCTCGAGCCACCCCAAGACTCTGGGAGTACAACCAACGGTTTCGGGGAATACTTCTCGAAGTGCTCCCATAGCCACTCTTGGAGAAAGGCGACATGAACATAGGAATAAACTTTCATATAGCCGTTTGAGGCACGCATGTCCGAAACCAGTTGATCCAAGTGTGCATACAAAGAGCCAAGAAACAGACCACCAATAGGGAGAACGGAACCCTTTGCCAATTTTATGGCAAACTTAATAAGACCATGTCTTATCTCTTTATTGCCCGAGCCGTCGTCAAAAATATCTCTGGATAGCCAAAGGGTCAAGAACGCTACAACGTGAAGTGTACCGTTCTTCTGATTTGACTCTAATGCGTCAGGAAACCACTGAGACACCCACCAGTCATAGAAGCACTTCGTCTCATTTTATTTCCGAACGAATCCTTTTGATTTCGCGACCAGGGCGTCATGCATCTCTTCTTCATACGTGGACAGCTTAACTTCAAGGTTTCCAACTACGGGAAGATTTAGCAGTACAACCACGCTTTCCAAGGAAATAGTTATTTCACCCCATCTACATACGGACGTATGGGTGTCCGGACACCATATGGAAACGAAAGTGACCAAACCTGGAATATCTCTCCCAATATGAAGCACTGCGGAATCCGCAACAACATCAATGATCTGCGCCTTGGCCAAATTAGTTCTTGCATGCTCTTGGCTCGTCTTGAACCGCAGCCAGCTCTCGAAAGAACGAAATGGACTCACTGGGACCCTAAAATCGATAAAGGAAGAAAAATACTCTCCCCTATGAAGAAAAAACCGTATCACACTTTCAGGAGGAACCAAACGATCCCCTCCCTCACTCTTCAGGCCGGTCAGAAGTAGCGGCATATGCTTAAGGGGACTCCTCCTAGCGAAGATGATCGTGAAAAACTCATCAACCACGTTCGGCTTGGAGTTACAAACATCTTTCGCAGAACTCTCCTCAAGTGACATCATAACGATGATTTTTCTCGAACAACTACAATGGAGCAATGCAAAGGGACGTTATTACAGAAGGTGAACAAAATTTATTTTCACCCAAGACGCAAGTCAATTTGTTTCAAGGCCGTACCCTATGGCATATAATTTTTGTCCAACCGAGGAGGAATGACCCACTAGGGATACCGTACACACGACCACAATGAGGAGCAACCCCTAAAACTAGGGTTTCGTAAGAAGGAAAGACCATTACTATTACGCACCTACCTTGTAAGGGCGGTCAACATTACTATGGTACTCGTGCCTAGGTGCCACAACAATCCAGGGCAAAAATACATAGGATTCACGCCAATATTTCTACAAGGTCGTGAAAAGGAGCGCCTACACCTAGGGTTTACACCAAAAAAAATGGGAAAAGCAGAAGAAAAGTGTTTGAAGACATACCTAGGATTTGTTCGTCTGCTCCTCTCTACTATTGTCGCGGCTGGTAAGAATGGATAAGCGTAAAGAGGGGAAGCCGGTCCTCCTTTTATATGGACATGATATGTGGGAGTTTGAATGAAGAGAGGATTTCCAATTTTGAGCCAAGAAGGGAAAAGATGAAACCGGTCCCGCGCTCAAGAACGCCCACGCCATTGCCGCGACTCCCCCTCCTGCTAAAGCCATACCGTGCCAGACCGCGCCTCGCCTTGGCATGGCCCCACCACTCCTTGTCGCCACCGCATGCTCCACCATACCATTGTCGTGGACAAGACCATGTCTCCTCTCGGCCCTTTCAGTTAAAGCTACCCACCTGCTCCACCTTCCGAGACCGTTCCCATATGCCGTGACCACCAACATGGAAAACAAAACTCACCCTACCACTTAAAAGGTTAGTCGAACTCTCCTGACCATGTTTGCAATGATTTACATAATTTGTCACCATCATATGCTTACCCCACAACAAGGCACATGTTCCGAGCTAAGCAGGGGACTTAATGTTGATGGTGGTGTTTAGTTTAAGGTTAAAATCGTAAAACGCTAAACCTTAGCAGACACTTAAAACAAGCATTTACTAGGCGCATTAATAAAAGATATTAATATGTCCCTAATAATTACTAGGGTATATTTTTTCAAATTAGGGTTACGACAAACAAAACCTAATTCACCCCGCGTGCCAATGGAAAATCATGTTAGCCACGCATAGCCCAAGCTAGCCGCACCATGAAAATCGCACCGTGCCATGGCCCTAGCTACGCTAACCGCATCTCGTGTGCCAATGGCAAATCATGCCAGCCACACCCTACCGCGCCAAAGCATGCCAACCATGCTAGCCGCACCCCGCGTGCCAATGGAAAATCATGCCAGCCACGCCTAGCCCAAGCTAGACGCGCCATGCCAATTGCACCATGCCATGGACCTAGCTATGCTAGCCGCACCCCGCGTGCCAATGGCAAATCATGACAGCCACACCTATCCCAAGCTAGCCGCGCCATTCCAATTGCACCATGCCATGGACCTAGATATGCTAGCCGCACCCCGCGTGCCAATGGCAAATCATGCCAGCCACGCCTAGCCCAAGATATCTGCGCCATGCCAATTGCACCATGCCATGGCCCTAGTTATGCTAGATGTACCCCGCGCGCCAATTGAAATTCATGCCAGCAACGCCTAGCCAAAGCTAGCCGCGCCATGCCAATTGCACCATGCCATGGACCTAGCCATGCTAGCCACGTCTCGTGTGCCGATGGAAAATCATTCCAGCCACACCTAGTCCGAGATTGTTGTGCCATAACTTGGCCCTAGCCATGCCATGCACCCATGGAAAACCTTGCCCCATATTCCAACCTAGCTGCGTCGAGGCATGCCATGGTAGCTTGGCCATGCCGCTGTCCCTCATGAAATCTTCCTGAGTCTTGATTTCGAGCCACTTCCCCCCCCCCCCCCAGAACGAGTTCAAAACCTAAATATCCTCGCGTATGGAGATAAGAAATTCTTTTCCGGTTGATTTGTGGGGCGGACCATCAGAATCCGAGTCCGTACTTGAATTATGTAGTGGTTCTAGTGAAGGGAACCAATTAGGGTTTCTAAACCAAATTAAAGCCAGGCGCCCATCAATGGTTTCCCTTCAATCCTAGGAGCAAATCCTGGCCGTATAAAGTCTCCTCATGACTTTATCCCTAGCTTGGTCACACACCTAGCCAAGCTAGCCGCGCCATGCTAAACACGCCTCACCATGGCCCTTCATGCCGCACCACCCTACTGGCCTTCCCTATTCGTCCACCAAATTGAAGCCAACCGCCCATCAACGGTTACCATTTAATCCCAGGAGCAAATCCTGGTCATATAAAGTATCCTCATGACTTTATCCCTAGCTTGGTCACACACCTATCCAAGCTATCCGCGCCATGCTAAACACGCCTCACCATGGCCCTTCATGCTGCGCCACCCTACTGCCTTCCCCATGCGGATACCAAATTGAATCCAGGAGCCCATCAACGGTTGCCCTTCAATTACAAGAGCAAATCATGTCCGTATAAAGTCTCCTCATGACTTTATCCCTAGCTTGGTCACGCACCTAGCCAAGCTAGCCGCGCCATGCTAAACACGCCTCACCATGGACCTTCATACCGCGCCACCCTACTGGCCTTCTCAATGCGGCTACCAAATCGATGCCAAGCGACCATCAACGGTTTCCCTTCAATCCCAGGAGCAAATCCTGGCCGTCTAAAGTCCCATCACGACCTTAGACCCGAAACCATAACTTGGTCGCGAACCTAGCGCCCATGGCAAACCCTTGGATCCTCATGCAAGTCTAAACACACCCTAGCCGTGTCACCCTGTTGGACCTCGCTACACGGCTACTAAAGCGAAGGCGTGCAACGATCAACGGTTTCCCCTCCTTTCAAGATGCAACATCTCGACCTTCGAGGGTCACCTATCTAGCAAGTTCCTCAAGCTCAACTTTCCAAGCCACAAAAACGTTTTACATGTCTTCCAAAAAGTTCGAGACAACAACACAAACTGGGGGATACTCATTAGGGTTTTGGTTTGGTGGTCTATAGCGTGCGGCATACACAAATGCCCGTTTTAAGATAGTGTAATGGGTGTAAGGAGGTCAGTAAATGAAAGAAACAACGGTGAAACGCTCCTCCATAATGGGACATCAATTCTATTAAATCCCATTAATGCCAGGCGTTACCACCTCTTCCCATTTAACTCACCCATTTCCTTCTATTATGAGGGCAGAGTACGTTTCTTTCTTGACTTGTATAAATAGGCTTACATATTTCCAACAGAATAGGTTCTTGGTCAGGAGAAAAACCACCACACTTAGAAAATCAACTCTTGCTAGCTTTCCCAAAAGCTTTCACCTTCTATTATGAGGCCAGAGTACGTTTCTTTATTGACTTGTATAAATAGGCTTACCTACTTTGGTCAGGAGAAAAACACCGCACTCAGAAAACCAACTCTTGCTAGCTTTCCCAAAATCTTTCACCTTCTGATATAAGTCAAGTGATACTCTAGAATTATTCTGGTCTCAACACTCTCTTCGCTTCCCTCCTTAAACCAGCCCTTCTCCTCCACTTTTTGACCGAAGAAAGTCTGGAACGGCCATTTCTTGGTTTAGGCCGGACCTGTACAGATTGATCTCTCGAACTTAAAAGTACTCCCTTGCAGTACATTGTTTAGGGTTTAAACTGTTTCTCACCTTCGCACCTGCAATTACCAAAAACGGTTGGAACTATTTTCACCTATAAACAACAGGTTGTTCAATAAAATTATTTCATGGAAGTGAATAATGGTAAAAAGACTAAAATTTGGTTGGACAAATGGGTTCCTGGTCTTACTAATCTACCACAGCCAGTTAATGAGTTGCACAGATTTTATCAGGAAGTATAAGAACTTATACTGCCAGCCACCAATAATTGGAACATAGAGCTGCTCAATCTGCTCTTTGATTCTAACACTTCTCAGAAAATCCAAGGCATTTTTATTGATACTTCTAAAGAATACACAATGGTCTGGACTCCAGCTAGGGATGGTAAATTCTCAGTTAAGAGTACTTACAAGTTGCTCACTTTGAACAACACAGAAGTACATATTAATGGAAGATTAATATGAAACACTGTTTGGAAGGTACTATGGAAGTGCAACACAGCTTACAGGTTCAAGTTATTTGCATGAAAATGCATACATGAAATAAATTCCACTAGGAGTAGGCTGGCTATTCATAATACTGGTATAGAAACTCATTGTGGAATTTGTGGGAATTCACAAGAAACCATGGAACATCTATTATTTCATTATAGACATGCCAGATCAGCATGGAGGAGGGTTGATGTTGACATTGATAGAGTGCAAAGAAGTTGTAACACAGTCTCAGAATGGGTTGAAAGTTGGTTTACAAGTAGTAACAGTTCCTCTAATGAACTACTACTGTATACTTTGATGATTAGTATATGGACAATCTGGAAAGACAGATGTAGTGCAGTTTTCCATGGAGTAACTCTTAACCCATTTAACTCCATGCATACAATTTTCTATCATATAAACTATCATTCTCATTTACATGTCCCTGCTGCATACTCATTTAACTCAAAGCATAATGGTTCATCACAATGGAAGCACCCATGTGAAAATGTTCTAAAATTCAATGTAGATGCCTCCTTTGACTACGATACTAACACACTTGGAACTGGATTGTTCTGCGCTCTTTTTTAGGTGACTGCGAAGGGATCAAAGGATTCTACTTTGATGGAATTGTAGGACCTGAAACGGGCGAATGTATGGCTATACATCAGGCTTTGAGGTGGGCTCAGGAAAAAGGACTCTCCAGAATTCCCATAGAAGCTGATGCAAATATGTTCATTCAATCTATTTAGGATAATGTTCTTCTCATTTAATGGGAAAACAGAAACTTACTCAAAGAAATAAAGTATCTTAGTTCTAAATTTCAGCAATGTAATTTTTCCTATGTTAGTAGAAAAGACAATCAAGTGGCTGATGGAGTTCCGAAAACTGTAAGACAATCAGCTAAGGATCTTTATGTTTTAAACAATTTTACGGAGGATATTTGCACCCTTCTCGCTTTAGACTGCAACTATACACCTCCCTAATCAATAAATTTTCTTTCGTTATAAAAAAAAGAGCATCTTCAACGAGAACTTGGTGTGAATTGTAAGTGTAAAAATTTCTTTACGATTGTGAGATAAAATTTCTCTGATTTAAGGATGTCAAAAATAATCCATCTCCAATCATAAACGAAATCTATTAGTTGAAAACATTTTAAACCATTGATTTGGAAATTAAATATTTAAATACTTAATTAATAACCTTAAATTTTGATGATTAGGATGTTCACACCCCGTAAGGAAACCTCTCAAACCAGGGGATGGAGAAGTTTTTTGTTCTTAAAACACAAAAAATTCTATGTGGCATAAAATATAGGAGTTCTCCAAAGTCTCATTAGAGATGCTGTTAGAAAGTTATTGGTTGTGTTTCCAACACATACGGAGATTAGGAGTCTAGGAGTATATGTTGAGCTTTTGGACTAGAGTTCGCCCAGTAAAGTAATTCTTCACGCTAGGCCTAATCGCTTATTAATGAGCCGGTTTTTGGGCACCATCCTTTTTGGAACGTTATTTTGGGGACCCTTCTTTTTTGGGGGGACCATGGTGTCATTTTGGGTAGGGGTGCCCTTATCTAATAATTTTTGTATTACCTAAAATACCCTTTGCTAATTATTTTTTGGTTTTGATTAGTGAAATCATTAAGAAAAAACTGATTAGTGAGATTAGATTAAAACATGAGCTATTAAAAAAGAATTTGAATTTTGTAGAGAATAAAGTTAGAGAAGAAGAAGAAGGAGAAAACCATGGAAAATAAACATTATTTCACAATCACTAAGTTTGGGAATTCTAGTGATGAAATCTCATCTGATTCTTCATCTCCATCATCTCCTAGAGTATTTGTTAATCTTCACAATGATCCGGATATGAGTGATTTCTTAGATGGTGAATGTATTCTTCCACAAACTCAATCTCAAAATGAAAATGATGGATTTTATCAACCACAACCGGAGGAAGAGCATTTGGGTATCCAGGTATGCTCCAAACTTAGCTAATGTTGGTCTAGTTGGTTCAAATTTTCAAACCAAATGTACATTTTTTAAGTAGTTCGGTTACAAAAGGTGAAGAACATCTAACCGAACTCATCTGGAAATGTAGTTCGGTTACTTTAGACAAACACGCAGGAACTTTTGATGGAAGTTTGATGGATTCCAGAGTAATGTTCGGTTGTTTGGCAACCAATAAACTAACCGAACTTTTGGTAAAATAATTTTAAAACGTTCGGTTGGTTCGCAATCAATTAACTAACCGAACTTAACGTAGATTTAAGATTTAACTTAATGTACAACGTTCGGTTGCTTTGCAACTATTAACCAACCGAACTTGACGTAAAACTAAGATTAAAATTAGCATACAAAGTTCGGTTTGTTCGCAAATTTCATGTAAAGCCACTATCTAACCGAACTGTACAAAAAATAAGAGTACACTAAGTTTAGTAGGTTCGGTTATTTCGCAAACTTGATCTCAAGAGCATACCTAACCGAACTTATGAAACCAAAAAAAAAAAAATAGTTCTAGAGTTTTATTCGGTGATCTAGGTAAAATAAATTGTAACCGAACTACGTATACTTTAAATGTTCGGTTACAAGTCATATTGCTTTGTTAACCGAACCCGGAGTTCGGTTTACGCGGTTTAATTATGTGCTTACCGAACTTGTTTGTGATTGCAATTTATGTTGTTCCATTTCTTGTAGATTGAATGTCAACCTATACCATTGGATGATCAACCTTCTCCAGTTGGTATGTTGTACGAAGATACATCCCATCACTATGTCAATGATTTGGTATTTGATCAACCTATTGATACGAAGAATTGGGCTAGATAGCATGCCAAGAGAGCCATGTGCGTATTAGTTTTGAATGGAAAAGAAACCAAAACTCGTCTTGAAATGGTTTGCGAGAGAAGTATAAAGGAAAGACGACGAGGAAGAACATAGCGTGCTCAAATAAAATTAAATGTCCGTTCAATCTAGTTTTTAGTTACTCAAAACTAAGGAAATGATGGGTTCTATCGATGAATAAGGTGGTAGGTAATCACAACCACCCTCGTCCGGAGGATCTTGAAGGACATGCAATGGCCGCAAGGCTCACTTCTCAAGAAAAGGAGAAAATAACTAAATATAGGAGATTGCGTATTTCACCACTTGGTATGCTTCGTTTACTAAAGGATGATAACAAGGATAACGTATCATCCCGGACCACAATTTACAATGCAATTGAGATAATTAAAAGGAATGAATGGAAAAGTCATGCGATAATTGTTTATGTTAGCTGAAGAGAAAGGCTACGCGGTTCAAAAGAAGGTAGGTCCGGGTGAAGAAATAACTCATCTCTTCATTGCTCATCCGAAGAGTGTTCAAATGGCTCAATCCTTCTATGAAGTTCTTATAATGGATTGCACTTACAAGACAAACAAATACGAGATGCCATTGTTGAACATTGTTGGTCGTACGTCTACAAAGTCACCTTTTACCATCACTACAGGAAAAATATACATCTACAACTGGCGATTTACAACGCTTAGCTAAGTATTGTAGAAAGTCATATGTTTTACAACTGAATTCAAAGGAAGAGTTGTGGTATATCATCACTGCCAACCCTTAGGAAACAAGGCGTTGCGCTAAGAAAAAAAACGACAACTCCTTAAGAAAAAGTGTTGTGACGACATTGAGCTATAACAACTCTGTTTTATAAGTGTAGTGACTTAGCCTATCACAACTCTCACAAGTGTTGTTGAAGAGCACAAAAATATAATAACGGAAAATATGTTAGAGGGGAGATTTGAACATGAACCTACTGCATGGAAGTGTATGCTCATCAACCATCCTTTAAGTTCACAAGTTTTTTTTTTTTATTATTTTTTTAAATAGAAACCTATAACAACACTTATAAGTGTTGTAGAAGTAAAAATATATAATGTTGGAAAAAATGAGGTTGGGGGGAATCGATCCTGAGCCTCGGGCATGGAAATCTACACCACTAACCATCCTACACTATCACAGGTTCTGTCAAGTTTGTGGTTCTTTAATACACTAACTTTATGACAACGCTTCATAAGTGTTGTAAAACAAAATGTAATGCTCAAAAAATAATGCTCAGGTGACTGAGCAGCCTCGGGCATGAAAATTACTTATTTCCGATAAGGGTAGTCTGGTCATTTTCACAGTCTCCATAAAGTTTATTGCACATATTTCCATCAAGGGTAATATGGTCATTTTTACATTCTGAAATATTTACTTTACCTATTTCCGATAAGGGTAGTCTTGTCATTTTTCACAGTCTCTATAATATTTATTGCACTTATTTCCATTAAGGGTAATATGGTCATTTCACATTTTATAATATTTAATTAACCAATTTCCAATAAGGGTAGTATGGTCATTTTCACAGTCTCCATAATATTTATTGCACTTATTTTCATCAAGGGTAATATGGTCATTCTCAAAGTGTAATATTTACTTTACTTATTTCCGATAAGGGTAGTTTGGTCATTATTAAAGCTTCGATAATATTTATTGCACTTATTTTCACTAAAGGTAATATGGTCATTTTCATAGTCTGTAATATTTTCTTTACTTATTTTCGATAAGGGTAGTCTGGTCATTTTCACAGTCTCCATAATATTTATTGCACTTATTTTCATTAAGGGTAATATCGTCATTTTTACATTCTGTAATATTTACTTTACCTATTTTCGATAAGGGTAGTCAGGTCATTTATCACATTCATATTAAATTTCATCTTTAGTTCACCCGAATGAGAAACTCAGAGCCAACTCTAGTAATCTTTGAACCCGGGATGTTCAAATCTGATAAATTTCATCTTCAGTTCACCCGAATGAGAAACTCAGGTCCAACTCTAGTAATCTTTGAACCCGTGATGTTCAAATCTGATAAATTTCATCTTCACTTCACCCGAATGAGAAACTCAGATTGAAATCTAGTAATCTTTGAACCCGTGATGTTCAAATCTGATAAATTTCATCTTCAATTCACCCGAATAAGAAACTCAGATCCAACTCTAGTAATCTTTGAACCCCGGATGTTCAAATCTGATAAATTTCATCTTCAATTCACCCGAATGAGAAAGTCAGATCGAAATCTAGTAATCTTTGAACCCGTGATGTTCAAATCTGATAAATTTCATCTTCAGTTCACCCAAATGAAAAACAAAGGTCCAACTCTAGTAATTTTTGAAAACGGGATGTTCAAATCAGATAAGTTTCATCTTCAATTCACCCGAATGAGAAACTCAGATCGAAATCTAGTAATATTTCAACCTGTGATGTTCAATTCAAATAAATTTTATCTTCAGTTCACCCGAATGAGAAACTCCGGTCCAACTCTAGTAATCTTTGAACCCGTGATGTTCAAATCTGATAAATTTCTTCTTCACTTCACCCGAATGAGAAAATCCTGTCCAACTCTAGTAATCTTTGAACCCGTGATGTTCAAATCTGATAAATTTCATCTTCAGTTCACCCGAATGAGAAACCCAGGTCCAACTCTAGTAATCTTTGAACCCGTGATGTTCAAATCTGATAAATTTCATCTTCACTTCACTCGAATGAGAAACTCAGGTCCAACTCTAGTAATCTTTGAACCTGTGATGTTTAAATCTAATAAATTTCATTTTCCGTTCATCCGAATGAGAAACTCCGGTCCAACTCTAGTAATCTTTGAACCTGTGATGTTCAAATCTGATAAATTTCATCTTCAGTTCACCCGAATGAGAAACTCAGGTCCAAGTTTTTTCGAAGTTTTCGACTTATAGTACTCCACTCACGGCCAAGTTTTGATATCGGAGCTAGGGTATGCATACAATATGCCAGAATATGGTTTGTTTAAGGTTTCAGGGAATATTTCGAAGGAATCTTACCTGTAAATGGACGGATTCATCGTTCTTACGAAGTTTTCGACTTATAATAGTCCACTCATGTCTTGGTTTCGATCTCAGAGCCAGGGTATACATACAATATGCCAGAATAGGTTTTGTTTATTATTTCGGGCAATACTCCAAATGAATATTACATGTAAATGGATGGATTCATCGTTCTTACGAAATTTCCAACTTGTAGTAGTCCACTCACGACCAGGTGTCGATCTCGGGGCCAGGGTATGCATACAATATGCAGAATAGCTGTGGTTTGTTTAAGGTTTCAGAGAATATTCCAAAGGAATCTTATCGTTCTTACCAAGTTTCTGACTTAGAGTAGTCCACTCACGGCCAGGTTTCGATCTCGGAGCTTGGTATGCATACAATATGTATAAATAGGGTTTGTTTAAGGTTTAGTAGAATATTCCCAAGAAATCTTACCTGTAAGTGGATGGATTCGTCGTTCTTACCAAGTTTCTGACTTAGAGTAGTCAACTCGTAACCAGGTTTCAATCTCGGAGCCTGGTATGCATACAATATGCAGAAATAAGGTTTGTTTAAGGTTTCTTAGAGTAATCCGAAGGAATCTTACCTGTAAATGGATGGATTCGTCGTTCTTACCAAGTTCCTGACTTATAGTAGTCCACTCCCAGCCAGGTTTAGATCTCAGAGCCTGGTATGCATACAATATGAAAAAATAGGGTTTGTTTAGGGTTTCATAGAATATTCCGAAGGTATCTTACATGTAAATGGATGAATTCATCGTTCTTACTAAGTTTCCGACTTATAGTAGTCCACTCACATCCAGGTTTCGTTCTCGGAGCCAAGGTACGCATACAATATTCAAGAATAGGGTTTTTTTAAGGTTTTGAAGAATATTCTGAAGGAATCTTACCTGTAAATGAATGGATCCATCGTTCTGACGAAGTTTCCGACTTGCAGTAGTCAACTAGCGGCCAGGTTTCGATCTCGGAGTCGTTATACCATATTTGAAGTTCGAATCAACACTGAGCTTCATATTTATCGTTTTCTATGATATATCATACTAAGTTTGAAGTCTGAACCCTCTCGGTTCATAGTTTGTTTGTCGTTATACCACAATTGAAGTTGAAATCAACATCGAGCTTCTTATTTATCGTTTTCGATGATATATCCTGCTAAGTTTGAAGTCTGAACCCTCTCGGAGCTTCTCGGTTCATAGTTTGTTTGTCGTTATACCACATTTGAAGTTGGAATCAACACTGAGCTTCATATTTATCGATTTCGATGATATATCCTGCTAAGCTTGAAGTCTGAACCCTCTCGGAGCTTCTTGGTTCATAGTATATTTGTCGTTATACCATATTTGAAGTTGGAATCAACACTGAGCTTCATATTTATCGTTTTCGATGATATATCCTGCTGAGTTTGAAGTCTGAACCCTCTCGGAGCTTCTCGGTTCATAGTTTGTTTGTCGTTATACGACATTTGAAGTTGGAATCAACACTGAGATTTATATTTATCGATTTCGATGATATATCCTGCTAAGTTTGAAGCCTGAACCCTCTCGAAGCTTCTTGGTTCATATTTTATTTGTCGTTATACCATATTTGAAGTTGGAATCAACACTGAGCTTCATATTTATCGTTTTCGATGATATATCCAGCTGAGTTTGAAGTCTGAACCCTCTCGGTTCATAGTTTGTTTGTCGTTATACGACATTTGAAGTTGGAATCAACACTGATCTTCATATTTATCGATTTCAATGATATATCCTGCTAAGTTTGAAGCCCGAACCCTCTCGGAGCTTCTCGGTTCATAGTTTGTTTATCGTTATACCACATTTGTAGTTGGAATCAACACAAAGCTTCATATTTATCGATTTCGATGATGTATCATATACTAAAGCTACCTTATGACCCGTATGACTAGTCCAAATTACTTCATGACCTATGTGAGTAGTCTAAATTCAAACCGGAAACACAAAGAGAAAGCACAAAAACACAAAAAAATACACCAATTATCGAATTCATTTTTATTTTCCCGATTCATTCTTATACATTTTGGATTTTTTTACATCAGAATGTCGATATCAATTTCATAAATTTATTTATATTTTTTTTGTAATTTTTTTCGTGTCGAATGTTGATAATAGAACCTAATACATGAGTTCGTATTAGCACAAAACATACACAATTTCTTTGATCCGTATGATAATCCATAGTCAAATCTCTACCGTACAAATATATCCCTAATCCGTATGACATTCCCTAACTAAATCACCACCGTTCATCTCTCACTTTTCTCACTTGTCTTCCCTCTTTTCGCTCATCTCTTTCTCTCTAATCTCTCGAAACTTTTCCTTTGCAGAAAAAACCCTAATTTTTGTTCGATTGAAACAGGAAATTGAAGACACAGATAGTTATTTCAGATCATCTCAACTATCTCTCTTTGTTTCTCTTGATGTTTCTCTTTCACTTTTACAAAGTAATCTCATAACCCATGGCGGCTGTTAGAGTCCGAGAAACGCGGAGGTGAAATTCAATCGAGAGAAGGAAAGATGATGGTTGTGCTATAGATGGTTTGATTTGTCATGGGTTTGTGCTGAATTTCAGTTGCAAGTAAGGTAGAAGAAATTTGATAAGATGAGTTCAATTAGAATAAAGAAGAATTAGGGTTTGAATTTGTGTTTTGAATCAGACATTGAGAAGAACATGTAAGAAACCAGAATCGATGGAAATCCGTCTCTCTCAAAACCCTAGAGTTTTTTCACTCCAGAAACCCTTAATTAGCAAACGAATTAACAGTTTGATGTGGTCTGCAATTGAAATGCTCATTAACGAATTGTTGAGCTGGAGAGATCGATAGAGCAGTGACAAAGATGGAAGAAATGGGTGAATGGAAAGCAGGTGTGGAAAGGGGATTTGAGGCATCGACTGAATCTGGGGTGTTGGTTTTGTAAAGCAATTTGGAGAATGAACTAGCAGCTAAGTTGCTCTCGTCTTCTTTACACTCTCAGATCATTCATCATGACGAATCAAATGAGTAAGAAACGAAAGGTAAATCCTCCTCCTTGAATCTCTGTTTTTCTATCATTTTTTTTCCAATTTTTTTACAAATTGATTCAAGAATTTGAAAATGCAGTAATTTTAAAGAGTGGGTTTTGAGTTTGAAGTTGAAATGTTGTAGATTTATTGTTTGATTTAATTAGTAAGTGAAACAGGCTCTGTTTTTTTTTTTAGAAAAAGCCCCAATGTTTTGTAGATAAACTGTTTGGTTTTCAAGCTTTTGGGAATTTTAAAAGAGTGAATCTTGTTGTTGATTTTATACTTAACTTCAAATTGAAACCTTTTCTACTTTTTTTGTGGTTCCTACTTTTAATGTGTGGTTTGAGCTTAATGTGAACACAGAAGATTGTGTGATTCCTTGCTTGGATCTTACTGGTTGTGAAAAGATTTGATTTTGTTTAGATATTCGTCTAATCTTAGCTCTAGAGTAGTATCAGTAGTAGCTTCACTTGTGCTTTATAATGGTGATAACTTAAGGTTTTGTTCATTTTTTTTTCCTTCCAATCCTGTGTAATTTCAATTTTTGTAACTGATCTTGATTGTTTTCTTATTTGTTACTTCGTAAATGAGATTCGGGTTTCCATTAATTTGATTCAATTTCACGGTTATTTAATGGCGAAGCCGCAATAAAAAATTTTGTTAAGTAAATAGCTAAATTGCTTTGCTTATTTAGGCAAGAACTGGAAATTATCCATTCTTGAGGATCCCTGGTCATCATCATCCCAAGTGATCGATGGACCGTTCATAGAACAATGTTAAACATTAGCTTCCACTCGATTCGTAGTAATTATTTATTATTATTTTTGGAACTAGTCTTACATGCTTTGTTTGATGTCCTGAAGACGAGATATAGCTAATATAGTTCTTTCTTCATATACTAGTATTGTATTATACCTATGCCCCGGATGTTCCCTTTCATGGTCTTTGACCGTAGAGCTTTTCATTTGATATATGATTTTTATCACTAAGTCTGATTTATCGTTTATTTTATTTGACAGCGGAAGACTCTACTAGACCTCCTGTAAGAGTATTGTAATTTGGCTATTGGTTGTGAAAAATTGACAGAGATGAAGTCCGGGTGTATAGTTTTAGTGTTTTTGGGTCTTTTAGTTTTCGGAAAAGCACAAGAAGTGTACATTGTGACTATGGAAGGAGAGCCCGTGGTTAGTTACAATGGAGGCGTGGAGGGATTTGAAGCTATGGCTGCTGCAGAAGATACTGATGAGAGAATTGACACTGCTAGATATTTGCATTTTCATTTTCATTTTCAATATGCGGTGCAATATGTGTATGCACAATTGAGCTTATTCGATTTTCTGTTTCTTTGCGCGCGCTTGTAGTGAATTGGTCACATCCTACTCCAATCACCTTGTGACAAAGCACGATATGCTTTTGGACATGTTATTTGGGAGGGCAAGTGGGATGTCTCCTTGTGCTAGGTTGGTTTCAAAATGCTTCTCAAAATCTTTGACTTCTTAGTTTTCTATATCTCTTTGTTTGATGATCTTGTGATTGTTCTTTTTCAGGATTGCTGTGTATAAAGCAATTTACAGATATTTTGGAGGATTTGTATCGGATGTGGTAGATGCTATTGACCAGGTATGTAATTGTTCTGTGATCAAAACACTAATTGGGTCTAAATGTTGGATATGTCCTCTCCCTCCCCCGAGACGTATGTTATTGTATTCTGGACAGTTCCTTGTTTTTGAACAAGTACTCTTTGTGGCACATGCTATTTGAGTTGATTTGGTCTTTAATAATCTCATTGTTATACTGCTTCTACCGACCAGAAAGATCACCTAAGATTTAGAATAGCAACTCATGCAGACCTTGTTTAAATTTTAATTTAAGGTTTCACTTCGTTAAGTTAATTGGCGATTCCAATTAAATGTTTTCTTTATATTTTGTCACGTAACCATGGTATGATGATTTAATTGTTTAGTATTTTGGATTTGTAGGTGAGCAGGGAAGGAGGATTAGAGAATTGACATTTGTAGTATAGAAGAGGTTTAAGTTCCCTGAGAACAGTGTTGAGCTTTACACTGAGAAAGTTAACAACAGATGTTTATCTGCTCTCAATCAAGCTGAATCTCTCAGATACAAGCTTCTTGGTGGGATTGTTGTTCATAGGTGTGTAATTCTTATTTTTTCAAATGACCTTGATTATCAAGTTAATATGAATTTGATTTGTTGTGAAATAAGTGGGTAATTGGTAATGGTTTCCATGATTTATCTTGTTTTATTTTGTTTAGGATTTGTTTTTAAAGCTGTGAATTGTTTGGCATGTGTAAACTTGAATTTTGGTTGTATATATGCATTTTGAGAAATCTGTGCACAATTAAGCCGATGCTCCAGAAAGTTAATGAGGGAAGCATGTGGTGTACAAAAATCATTCTTGGTACTAATGTCTGCTTGCTCTGATGCCTATTTGGCTCTGATTTTGTGGGCCTGGAAGTGTTCCCACATTTTAGCTCTTCTACGATGACACTTTATGGTTGTGCATACATGTTATAATTTTCTTCAGAAACTATTGGTTGTTCTTAAATTTAGACATGGATATAGTGAAGGCACTGCCTTTATAATGGCTCTTTTCTACCCTTCCATCTATTAAATATATACTATGAACATCCGTGTGTCATCTATAAAGCAAATAGGTATATTTGGTACCAACTTTGTGTCGAAAGATGACTACATGAATTATTCTTTTCCAAGCTATTTAGCTCATGGTGGATTAATTTCATGTTTGTAAGCAAAGTGACGTGTAAGGCAAAGTGACGTGTCGTCTGCCATCTTATCGGCTTTGCAATATTTTCCAATAAAATCTGCAATGGAAACTTAGCTTTTCATTACTGATTATGCATCTTTATATAATTTTAGGAATTACTACATTGTATGCGTGTTCAGTATTCTTATTTACCTAAAGATTATTTGTAATATGTTTTTGTTGTAGACTGTTCGCCCCAATGCTTATTACGAGGACCCATTCGCTAAGGAATTTGGAATAAAAATCAGTGAGCTTGCCCTGATATGTCATATTTCTGGAATGGTGCGCCATGTTAATTTATCCTACTCCTGGTTATTGATAATATGATCTTTAATTTGGTACTTAATGTCTTGTTTAACTAACTTAATTCTGGTTGCTTCATGTGTAGACATTCAGCACTGAGCCAACTCTCCCTCCATATACCGCTCGTCCAGATATTCCGAGGCGATGACTAAGCATAAGGGAAAGGAACTCGACTTCCTCATTGGAATTTTGCCGGACAACAATGGCTCACTCTATGGTATGACAAGGCTCGTCTTTAATTGAAACATTCTATCAGCTTAGATTTTTGACTATTGGAATGAAATATTTAATGAAAATTTTGTGTTGTACAGGGGACTTAAGCGTATCTATGAGACCGAACTTGGTCTTGTTTCCCAGTGTTGTCTGACGAAGCACGTACTCAAAAAGAGAAAACAGTACCTGGACAATATCGCCCTAAAGATATATGTGAAGGTCGGTGGACGCAACTTTGTGTTATTAGGTATTGTTGTTGTAATCCATTTGTGTTATCCTCCTAAATTTGATTATAAGATGGTTAATTATTGGTTTGAAAGGTTGTATCATGGGAAGTGGGTCTCAGCTTATGGGTATGATTCTTGTAAAATAGTTGATCTTATTTGGTCTTTTTTATTACACAAGCATCTCATACTTCGTTAATTGTACTTGCAGGTCAGTGGTGTATCTTTCGACTCATACTGGCACAGGGGAAGGCGGCATGTACCGGTTTGGTTCCGTTGGTCGAGTAAGATTTCCTTTCCCACTTTGAACTAATTGTTAACTGAGATTAAGATAGCATCCAGTTTAGATGTCTCCTCTTAGACGTTATGTGAGAATGAGGAAAATGAATCTAACATAGCTAATGGTCTGTTTGAATACTGTAAGAAGAACCTGTTTTTCGTACCTTTGGTTTATAGATATTTTTAAGGTGTGGAAACAAGAGACAATCTTGAAAAAAAGACCAACAAAATGGGGTAAAAATTCTTATTTCATGTCTGAGTTGTGCCGTGAGTTAGGTGATTGTGTCTGGCCCAAGTGTAACTGAGGTATATGCAGAGGCTAATAGATTAAGTAACTGAGGTAGATACATAGGCTAATAGATTGAACAATGTGAATTTTTGTGTAATTTAAAATAGATAGGAACATGTAGAACTAATGATTTTCCTTGTTGGGAAGTATCTATGTTTGTATTATGAGTCATAATTATCCAGTCGGAGTAGGACAAGTTGGCTTGACTTGAGAAAATTGTAAACATTATCTGTGGCCTATTCAAAATTTCTTCATATCTGTACTAAATTTGACTCAGTTTGAATCTGATCGAATTAAACAATCGAGCAAAATAAAGAGTTGACACCAGTTTCTATTTGTTGATATTATTTGGCCTTCTCTTGTTTTCCTTGGTGCTTGTACTGAATCACTCTTGTATGTAGTATATGTATATTATTGTGAGTGTTTGTATTGAATTTTTGTTGTTTCTGACATTTGTAGATACGAAACATTTGATTGGGAGACCATCAGTTCAAGCTGATATGAAGCTATGGGCTTTCAAGATTGTGGCTGGACTAGGTGAAGATTATAATCACATACAAAGGGGAAGAGAAGCAATTTCCATCTGAAGAAATATCATCTATGGTTCTTATCAAAATGTGCGAGATTGCGGAAGCTTATCTTGGTTCTTCTATAAAGAATGATGTTCGCAGCTACAAAATATGCTGATGCGTTGCTGGTTTAAATGTGATGTGAATTATGAATGATCCAACTGCAAATGCAATTGGTTATGGTTCTTGATAAGAAGACGCCTGCCACTGCAGGCCGAGTTCTGTGGAGAAGAAGGTTCTTATTTTTGAAAGATGGTGGTACATTTGATGTTTCGTTAGTGGAGTGTGTTTAAGAAACTTAACTTTTGGTAACAAATGTCTATATCACTACAATTTTTTGAATGTGTGTTTAATACTGGCAGGTTAACTTAGGTTAACTTGGATGAATGTAAATGTGTTACACTGGCACTTTAATGTGAATGTGAAATACTTTCGGCAATTCGGTTTCATCTATAATTTTTACTTTTTTCAAAAAATTTCTATGCACACAACTTCTAATAAGAGTTGTGTTCCATATTTCAACTACACAAACCAGTGGTTGTGAAAGAATGTCTTTACAACATAACTAGGTGTTGTCCAACATAGTTCTACAACTCTAAAAACTGTAGTGCAAATCTTATTCATAATAGTAATAAGAGTTGTTACATATTTCTACAATACACATCCTAGGTTGTCTAAGATAGTTCTTCAACTTATACAAGTGTTGTGTTACATATTTTTACGATACGCATCCTTCGTTGTGTAAAATAGTCCTACAACACAAGCAAGAGTTGTGTTAGGCTTTCAAAAAAAATCGAAAGAGAATCACAACTTTTCCAAAATATTGTCGAACCATGAATCACATCACCCTTTACAACTCTTAGTCAAGTATTGTAGAAAAGCTTGGACTTTCTATAATACCCCACCTACACAATGCATAAAAAAGCGTTGTCATAGGGGTACTACAACGCTAATAAAGTGTCGTCAATGATGATTTTTCCCGTAGTGTTGTTTTTTTTTCTTCTAAAGGACGAGCAAGAACCAAGTTATAGGTGGGCTCTATAGCAATTGAAGTCGATCTACCGATATGATGATATCCCAGGGGTTATAGTGATGGACAATCAAGTATCACTGATTAATGCAATAGAGAGAGTCTTCCCATTGTCACATAATATGCTTTGTACATTTCATATATGGTGCATTGTGATGAATAGGTGCAAGCCTCAACTTTGTTCACCTAAGAGGAAAGCATTCGAAGAGATTAGTAAGCTACCGGAAGATGAACAAGCTGATGCAATAGAGGAATTCGATGAACAATACACCATAAATCATGCTAAATGAGTTGCTTTCTCCGGGGAATGGGAGGCTTTGAATTGGTCTCTCACCGAAGAAGAGTATAATCTAAATCTTGCCGAATTTATTGAGCATTGGTCTAGCCCCGAATATCCTGATGATATTGTAACGTATGTGGTCGAGCAATGGTTGGAACCGCACAAAGAGAGATTTTTTTATGCTTTTACCAACCACCATAAACACTTTGAGAATCAAGTGACAAGTTTGGTAGAATCGGCTCACCACCGGTTGAAGAAAAATCTCTTTGGATGTGTTGATAATTTTGTGGTTGTGTTTAACGCTATGGAGGTTTACTTCAACCGCGATATTGATAGAATTAAAGAGAAGTTTCAAAAAAGACGCATCATGAAGTACAAAAAGATTGTAGACAAAGGTGGTAACATCGTGAAAATGGAGGACCTTCGTTTTTTCAAGGGACTCCACTATAATGTTTCGCATGCTTGCATTAAGAGGTTATTGGTTGAGGTGAATTTGATCGGCATATGGGGAACCAAGACGGAAGAGGTGTGTGTTTGCAACATGATGAAATCTATTGGTCTCCCTTGGCGCCACATGATAGCTAAGTATGAACATGGCATAATCCCTTTAAGAGATATAGATCCACATTGGAAACACTTAAGTTTTGGTCCTCCTCCCAAGGGCTATGTCGGAGAAGAGTTTGGTGATAATGAAATGGGAAGAGTCGTTATCGAGAGGTATCGGAACATGAACAATCTCGAAAGGCAAATTTTTTGGGATGACATGCGGCCAATCGTTTATCTGCACACTTCGGAAAATGTGCAAGAACCGAATAAAGGCAAGGCCAAAGGTAGGCCACCAACCAAAGAAACCAAAAAACAAGTCAGAGAATATGCAAAGGTTTTGGGTAAGAGGAAAAGTAAAATGACCCCTTTTACAAGAGATCCTTCGCAGCATGAGCATACCGCGGCTAAGTACCAAGAAGATTGTAAGAAAAGTGCTAGGAATATTGTTGAAAAGGGCGAGACAAGTGAACGGGGTATGAAGAAAAAAGGACCTATGTTACACTCTCAACCTATTCCAATTGATATGACTGCCCCTCCTGTTGAGAAAAGGTTCCTGGAAGAGCTACCTCCTTACATTAGAGATTACATCATAACCACCAATAACATCCCTGCGGATGGTAATTGCGGTTTCCACGTTGTCGTACAACAAGTAGGGCCTTTCTCTCAAGGTGCCAAGCTATATAATGATAATCAAATCACTTATGTCCGTCAAAGGTTGTTGATGAAGCTAAAGGAGAAACCGGAATTTTACATGATAATGTTGTCCGATGGGGATGATAGTCTCAATGTGAAGTTTGTTAGCTATCAAAGCCGTCTCCACGTTGGCAATCCAATCACAAGGGATCATTGGATGATCATGCCAATATATGTGGGAACTTAATAGCCGAAGCATTCAATTGCATGGTTCACTTGTTCTCAAAATGTGGTAGTTTCACATACACTCCGAAAAAAACCATATGTGTCGAGCAACTAAGGCGTAGGAGACTGGTGATTGCGTTGATTAACTACAACCATTTTATAGGCCTCCGGTTAGAAGACAATTGTCCATTGCCTCCGATATGCCCATACTCTTATCGGAATGAATTTAATCCCGACACAATGTTGGGTTGGTG
The DNA here is from genome assembly GCA_023529315.1 of Papaver bracteatum. Taxonomy (NCBI): domain Eukaryota; kingdom Viridiplantae; phylum Streptophyta; class Magnoliopsida; order Ranunculales; family Papaveraceae; genus Papaver; species Papaver bracteatum. The sequence goes on from JAJJWX010002910.1 coordinate 111,405, forward strand.
CGTTATGTATGAACATAACATGGAGATGTGGAAAGCTTTGAAGGAATCATAACTAATTATACACCAAGGTTGTATTTCCCTTTCGGATGATTAATTGTACCTTTTGTTAGATGTTGTTTTTTGGTTGTAAGTATGCTTTGAAAATCAACATAACAATGAAAGATTGTGTTTTTTGGTATTTGGTTTTTATTAGAAGTCATATGGTATTTCCTTTTCTATGGTTTGCAAAGAAAAATATATAAGTTCGGTTAAGAAATAACATTTAATGACATCACAGAACTATTACATTACAACATTAGTTCGGTTTGGAAATGAAATTATAGGACATTGCCGAAATGAAATTACAAAAGACTTAATATCCAAAACGCATTATGAAAAAGTCTCTAAGGATGCGGAAATGATCTTCATATTTGAAATCCTTTAATTTCCATCGTTGCCATTCATTCTTTGACATTAAAACGATTTCCTCGTATGTTTCACCCCTCAGTCGATTCCTCGCAACTATCCGATACAAAATCAAAAAATCCACAACTCTTTCTCGAATCTTTTCAAATCGAATGAACAAAGATAGATCTTCAAGGTTATGAGGGTTACCTGTTTCATCGCAGAATTTCTCATGTATTTTCCCCCAAAAACTATTACTCATCCGACCATGCCTTCTTTGTTCTTCACCCCTTTTTGGAAAGCACAATACGAAGTTTCTACAAATAGAAAGATCTTCTTCTAAAGTAAATTTATGACTAGAAAATGCCATTTTTATGAAATGTTATAAAAATAAATGAAGCATTAGACCCATATATATAGCATTGGGGTGTATAACGGACTTAAAAATAGCCGTTACTTGAGTCAGATCAAGTACAAAGTTTGGTCAACAATTATGTTCGGTTAGTAAACTTTTTGTATATAACCGAACTCGACACTCTAACACAAATTTTGAAGTTCAATAGTCTAATTCGATTACCTGGTAAAAACCAACAGGTAACCGAACCACACTATTTTTTTCGAACCCAAGGGTTCGGTTGGTTATTATTTTTTCGCAGGTAACCGAACAAACTAGTTCGGTTACCTGCTGCTTATTAATATGTAACCGAATGTTACTCTGAAACATTTTATTTTTTTCCTAGTGTTGAGTTCGGTTGTATTTTGAAATTGCGATCACACCGAACTTAAACAAAAAAATAAGTTCGGTTCCTCAGTTTTAAACTATGTAACCGAATGTTACTCTGTAACTTTTTTTTTTTGCTAGTGTTGAGTTCGTTTGTATTTTGAAATTGCGATCAAACCGAACTAAAAAACATAAATAGTTCGGTCTCTTACGGTCTTTATACTATGTAACCGAACTTGAACACAAATGAAAAACAAAAACATGAAATTCGTTTACTAATCCACATAACTAAGAAAACAAACTACGAAATCCACAATAAAGAGGTATTCCAAACATAAGAGAACAAACTACCAAATCCATCTTAAAAAGGTCTTCCAAACATAAGAGAACAAACTACCAAATCCGGAATAAAAAGGTCTTCCAAACATAAAAATTCAAATTACTAATTCTTGCAATCACTCATGCACGACGACCACTGCGTGAAACTTTTCTACCCTTGAGTTTAGGAGCTTTAGATGGTCCTTCGTCACTAGGAGTATCATCTCCACTGCTTTGTTGTTCAACCATCCGACTTGAACCTTCACCTTCTCGTCCGCCCCTCTTAATCGGCATGATCTGGCTTTGATCAGCGGTGCTGGGTGAAAAAACATTTGTCCATTGGTTGTAGAGTTCCATTTGTTCAGTAGTGTTCATCGACTCTCCACTACGGATTTTTGACATCATTTTCTTCAACAATTTAGCACTTGACTTCACCTTTTTTCAATGAAAATCATAAACAAGTATAAATTTCCTATATTTGTATGCTTCATTAGTTTATAATATTAAGAAAAGGAAAAATAAGAGTAAATATCTTACCGCCAAATTCCATAAGATCAATGCCTCATCACCACAGGTAGGGGTATGCTTCATAATTTTCTGGGCCTCTTTCTCCACTGCCTTCGATTTTGCTTTCTCAGCATGGGCTTGTTGCTGTGTGTTTATTACACGAGGATGAGAAAAAATTTCATACCATTCCAGATACCCCTCTTCAGTACCATTTTGCTCACCATAACAATCTTCTAACTCTTCAACTGGAATATGATAATCCTCAGAGTTGTTCCATTGGTCCACTGATGGAGCAGGATCGTATTTTGGATCAAAATTCTTTTCGGTGTTCTTAGTTCCCCGCTTCGTCACCTTGAATTTGAATTTTTCCTCTTTTGGGACACTTTGGACACAAGATAATTGTCTCATTAATCTTCGAGGATTATACATTGTACAACCGCCATGATAAAACAACGGCCCATTATAAGCCGAAATAGGTGAGAAATCAACAGGCTTAACATCTTCCTCTTCTTCATCTGATTGAAGCTTGTATGGATGGAAAAACACATCTTCAAGCGTTGCATTATCCAATTTCTCTCTCAACCTCAACAACTTCTTTTTCTTACCCTTCAATTGGGAGTCCAAAAATTCATATTTACCAGTTGTAGACTGCCCATAAGGCCAAGGAGTGTGAGCATAAGACAATTTCAGTTTTGGGAAGTGGTCATACACCCAAACCTATGAGAAGAAACCACAAATATGATTAGTAAATATGTATTCCAAATATACATTCCTTCACTTAGCAAATATATCTTGGAAAACACAAAGGATAATTTAACGAGGTACCTGAACAAGGGTGTATAAGCCTCCAAAATATAAACACTTAAGCCTCGAAGCTTTTCTTAGCTCCGCTTGGAAGAACGATAGAACCGCAATTCCCCAAGAATAGTTGTTCACCTCATCAAGGGGGTCCAATATTTGGAGGTAATGGGCATTTACCACGTGACCTGAAGTGTCGGGGAATAAAATGGTTCCTAGTTGATATAACAAATAAGCAGTCACATGGTGTTTAATCTTCTCCTCTGTCATGACCAACTTTCCCTTGGAAACCAAATCTTTCGTCCCTCCGAACTCCTTTAACAAGACTTTCAACTTGATCTTTTACAACTTATTCTTGTAAGACCCGTCTGGGTTCAACTCATTATACTCATCACATTCATCAGGCTCTTTTGCAGCTCGTCTAAACTCACAATGTGCCTTCTTAGCGCTCCATCCTAGACACCTCTCCACCAACTTTTCAAGATGCTCATAACTCATGGAGTGATCGTACCCATCTCGAACACTTGTTCCGGTAATTGGTAGGCCTGTGATTCGAAAAAAATCATCCGGAGTTATTGCCATCTCGCCAAACGGTAGATGAAAGGTATCCGTATCAGGATAAACCCTCTCGGAAAATGCATAAACAGTGACATCATCAAATTTTTGGTGCGCATGTTGTATCGCGTACCATAACACACAATCAAATACGGCCAACCTGACCTCATCACACTCATTCACTATATCCCATTTCTTGTTCTTTTGACGTTTCAAAACACGAACAACATTATTATTGTAGCGCCCCCTAAGCTAACAACTGACTAATCCAAAGAATTAACTAAATAAAGAGGCACTAACGAATCCAAATCAAACACTTAAACTGTCAATTAAGAAATCTGTTACAAAAGAACTTAACCCAAGGTTAACCCCACTCATAAACATATATACAAGAATTCATCTCTGATGATATATATAAAATAATCATTTGGTTCACAAAAGAATATACAGTACAATCAACATATCAGAATATAATCAACTAATGAAGTTAACTTCTCGGAACTTTCGCTGCGCAACTCTGCTCTGTCACTGAAAACTGAAAATGGGGAATAATTAACATTTAACTTCTAAGTAATCATATGCAGATTTGGAAAATATTACATGTTTTCCCAAACATTAGAAGACAACAAAACCACTGAAATAAACAATCATGTATATGGACCTAAACTCCTCCTTTAGTTTCTGCGGTGACATTTACACACCTTATAATTTCTGCGGTGACATTTACATACCGTAATGCTGAAGACCTAAAACAATCTGTGGGTGAAAGTTACACACCCATAATATTGATGCCAATTCCACACCTATTATTAATATTGCGGTGTATCGCCCTAGCCATAAGAATATGAAGGAGCGTATCCAATATACCATAGATGGAAATTCTCATTTCCCAAAGACAATCATAAAGATAAACAAAGCAAGGAATATGCGAATACACAATGCAATTAAGAAATAGACAATGCATGAGTTTATAAAACAAAGACTTTCGTAAAAGAAACAACAATGATTACAAAACTGTTAAATGTATTCCAACCTCTTTTGATGACAAGCCACGCCTACCTCGAGATTTACAATCCACTGGATCATCCTTTGAATCGATCGTTGTTAATAAAGACTAACTGTTAATCACACAAGCACTCTAAAGATTATCCAAAAGGCTCATACAAATCTCATAACATAATTTCATACAAGTCTCCAGTTATAGGCTAAGTAGGGGTGTGAAACAGTTGGACGGTTGCGGATTAGGGGTCACCCGCAACCAAACCGTAAAAGTTACGGTTTTGGAAAATCAAACCGTGTCCGGTCCAATCACCCGCGGTTTTTTCATCCGCGGATCAGCGAATGATACGGTCCGGTTGCGGATCAACCGCGGATTTACTCAGGAAAAAAACAAAAACAAATGATAGACAAAGAATGCAGTAGATATTTGTCTTACTTCTTATTTTTGCTTGACATGTCGCTGCATTTATTTGTTGATAATTGGCACCAACAGGACCCTTGATTTTGATATTCATCACGAACCCATAATCCAACTTAATTACCCATGCTCCCACCATGCATGTTCATCGACTTTCATTGACAGAACTAAAGCTACAGAAAGGCCGGAAGATAGCTTTCCTAATGTCCATCTCCGGAATGGATTTGGGTCAAATACACCACCGAAAACCCAAACTTGTGGCTACACAAGCCCACATAACTAGATAGGGAAGTTAAGGCCTTTACTACCCCACAGTTGCGGTTAAAACCGCGGTTCTACGAATCCAACCGTAACCAAACCGCTAAACCTTGCGAATTTGATAATTCAACCATGTCCGGTCCGTAGCCTCTTGCGGTTTGGTTTTCACCCGCAATTTTGCGGACGGTTGCGGGTGAAAACCGCGGTTTCGATTTTTTTGCACACCCCTAAGGCTAAGTGAAATATAACCTAGTAAAATGTAATTTGGTATAAAACAATATCTACTTATCAAAATAGGGTCACATTGTGTATCAACGGAAAGCCCTCGAAAAAACCTACAACTTTGCAGAAGGAACATAAAGCTAATTTGGAACATAAATGGTCCAAAACATCAAAATAAGGTTTCTGCCCTAAGCCCATTGGGCCTGACCCGTGACAACCCGCTAACCCGGCCCATTAACATAACCTGACCCATCGGGTCGACCCATGACCCGACCCGTAAACCCGGTCCATGACCCGTTTGGTCTGACTCACTGGGTTGTTTTAACTCGGTTGACTAGGTGAGTTGACTCACTATAACTCACTTCATCTTCAACCTCTAGCACTTGTAAACAACACGAGGGTTTAACTTTGGAGGTCTCTCAGTTATTCATTTCTTATCCAAATTAAGTATTTGTTGTCTCTAACAAAATAGATTTTTGTTAGAGGGAGAGCAAAAATGGATTTGAGGAGTGCAAAAATCGGTATCGACTCGCTAACTAGGCCGATTTGTGTATCGAGTCAAATTTTTTTCTTTTCGTACCATAATACCCTTCAGTGAGATCTCTCCGTCCCATAATACCCTGGACACCAAACTAATCCGATGGTCCTAAGAGAAGATCATGAATACCTTTTCGAATCTAATTTTACTCTCAACAGTCACCGTCAAACCAATTTTGAATCTGCACCTCTTCTTCCTGAAAGAAGTTCTCTGGGTTGAAGACATTTTCATATGGTTTTCTTTCCTCTTTTCAAATCTGAACATAGTTGAAAGAAGTTCTCTGGGTTGCTCTGTATTTTCCTGTTGTCTTCTAGCTTGGTTAGTCTTACTCGTTGGATTAACAAATGAAAACTCAAAATTGTATTCATTGAGATACAAATTCTTGAATATTCTATTTCAATTGTTCTCTCTGGTAAAGATACATCTAGGGAGAGAGAACTTTTGAAGTGCATGATCAAGATTCTGACCGCAATTATTTGGTATGTTACATGTTTGAAGCTTTGTTTCAAGTTCTGTAAATTGAAATTAGTTAACAGCTGTTTGTATAAATGACATTAAATTTGTCATCTTAATTTTCATATCGAGGCTACTTTGTGAATGGATAATGTGAAAGCCAAAGATGCCCAGAGGATTCCTTATTCGTATGGTTTTCTTTCCTCTTTTCAAATTTTATACCGATCATATGCGAGCTTCGTCTGATATCTCCATCAAATCCTACACGTGAAACACAAAGAGATAAATTTGGTTTTAGGATTTCACGATCTGGGGTTTACTCGATTGAGAGAATTAATTAATAAATGGGTATTTAATTGAAGCCACAACCTTCTTTCGCTCATTTTTGAATTAATTGAAGCTAATCAGTTGATTGATAAAAACGGTGATGGAAAGATTATAATATATTTAAACTTGAAGTTATATGAAAGAATTTACTGGTATTAAGATTTTGAACATGTTGTTGGTTATGAACTAAGTTGATGTATTCGATTTCTTTGATACTGATAAGAATCATAAATCTTTGTTGAAGAATTATTAGGTGCTTTTCACGGACTCATTAAGGATTTACATCCATCCTACTGCTATCATGCTTACTATAGATACATTTATCTGCATCATTCATTGGTTATGAATAATTAACGATGCCTCTTTCCAAAAACTAGCATATTTGGAACTAATAGCCTCAAAGATAAGTTTTAGGGTCATTACATGAATGTAAATCTATGGTGCCATAGATTAACATAGTCAACAATATAAGCAGAACCATTATCTATTATATTAAGCTTAATCATCCCATTACAAGCATATCATTGTCCAACAAACGCTTTTGGACAATACAAACTTATTAGACTCATAAGTAATCTTGAAGAGGTGCTGAAACAAGGTTCTTTACAATGTCGGACATGTAATACATTTGGTTTTTGACGTTTGCAGAGACGGCTTCCTTCTCCACAAACCGTTCATAAGTCTTGTAAAGATTTCACGATCGTACCACCATCCACTCCCAGTTTCAGCAACAGCATTGGCGGCTTGCACTACAATCACAAGATTGTCATCGACCATATTTGCCTCTTTTTTTACGTTGTTTCACGAGCAAATGGCAGGTTTGTCAGAGTAGCTGGTAATTGCCCTTCTTCTTACTCTTCTTGTTGGGATGATTCTTCTTAAACTGGGTATCATTCTTAGGTTTCAAGGAATTTGGTGTCTCTCGCTATTCACCTTAGAATTTCTGTGACTGTGAACTAAGCCACAACCTAAGGCCTCTAAATCATAGTCGTCTCAACATGCTTAAGTTTCTTCTTATAACCATTCCGGGAAGGGGGAAGACGAGAGATAATAACACCAACAATAAACGCAGGAGGAAGTTCAATTGATGATGTAAATCTTAAATTGTAATCTTCAGGATGTTACAACCGAAAATTGGATTCAAGGTTTGCACCCCTTGACCCAATCAAGAACACATGAAAAGAAGGTTATGATGCTTTAGAAGAAGAGAGAAAACAGAGAAAAGAGTTTTCCAAAAGATGATATCAAATGGGTTTGGGAGATGCTACTTATAGGGGTTTTTTGGTGTTGGGAAAAGACATGAACAGGTTTCTCTTCTAAAGAGATGCGTCTGTCCTGTTGAGTTTAGAAACATGAATGTCCAAAAATCACAATCAATTTTTTAACCAAACTCTTCAATTAGTTTCAAATAAATTTGAGGAAGAATGAAGACGGGTGCAGAAGAACGGAGAGATCCCACTGAAGGGTATTATGGTACGAAGAAAAAAAAATTTGACTCGATACACAAATCGGCCTAGTTAGCGAGTCGATACCGATTTTTGCACTCCTCAAATCCATTTTTGCTCTCCCTCTAACAAAAATCACAAAATATAGCATCTTCTACTACAACTTTATAGTTTTAAAGCAGAGCTAAATCTGTTTCTATCATACCTGAAATCGTCCATGAACATGGCTACTCACCGAATTAATAAGTATTTTCCAGATTTCATAATAATCACTAAAATCAACATAACTCACTCAAATCAACTCCAAAATGAACAAACTAAGTTCCTATGGATAGGTAATTCAATATACTACAATTAAAAGTATAAACCATGATCAAATCGACCTATAGGATGTCTAGAAAACAGAAATAAGTGAAAACAATAATTACATGGAATCATGATTAACATATGAAGAACTTGTTTGATTCTATACTATTCTTGTATCTAAAACATACCCAATCCATCATTTACATATAATAATTGATTAGAAGGATTACCTTGATTGTTCTACATCATCTTCATGATATTCATCATCTACATCATCTCTAAATCAACAACACCATCAAATTAGAACTCTCCTTCATCCTTCTTTTTTCTTTCTTTCTATCTTTCTTTCCTCACACCCTTTGAACGATTTCCTTTTCTCTTAGTTTTGTATTTCATCTCAATCCATCATTAGATCTCTGTTGTTTTATAAAAACACCACCAGCTTCATTACTCGGTCACACGTGAAGAAGAGATATGCATGGAAATTTAACTTTAAATTCAATTACACCCCCTTTACACCGATCACTATCTCCAATCCTCAAACTCAGCTAAGGGCTAACTCTTTTCTAAACATAAGACCAGTCAACATAGAGGTCCGGTCAAAGGTTAAACAGTCAATGATCATCGGTCAAAGGTAAAGTCAACTCATATTGACTTTTGTCAAACTTCGACATTCAAATTTCTGAGTGTGATATCTTCTTCGTCCGATATCCGATTTACGCGCTTGAGTAGTCCATTATGCGTAACTTTTCGAGATCTATTCGATGGTACTAATTTTGTATCTATATCGTTGTCAGATTAATTCCTATTAATAAACCTTCGTGTTAAACTAATCGAGTTATTATCGGCTAAATTGTCACTTGATCATCTCTTGACCGGTCTAACAGCGTTGACGATCTTCAAGGTCACTAAAATTATGATCCTACAAATACAACATCATATCTTATATACTAATATATACCGAAAAATATATGTCAAAATATAAAAACAATGACAAATAAATATTCATTTATCATTTTCAATACCTTTGTAGCATAAATCTTGGCAGCCCATGAGTTTTTGTAGCCAAACAATACCTCCCCTCCATCTCTTGGAGTACCATAAGTTGGTTTCTTTGGCGGCAAACACAAATTATCATCAGGAATGTATGCATATCTAGCACAAGGCTTTTTAGGGGTCTTTCTAGGTTTTTTTTACTATTTCTACTTGTTCCTCTTCATCCTCTTCCTCCTCTTCCTCTTCTGATTCGTCATCTTCATTATCTACATCTTCTTCACTGTCATCATTGTCATCTCCTTGTTCATCTCCATTTCCTCCTTCTTCGGGTGGTTCCTATTCTCCACCTTGATTATGTTCTTGATTACCCATGTCTTCCACAATCTCTTGATTAACTTGTTGTATAACATTTTCAACATTATCTCTATTGACATCATCTTGGATGACAACACCCGGTGATGAACCACTTCCATGCTTAACATATTTGGTTCCACGCTTATTGAAACCTAAGTGTTTTTGGCCTCGAGGAGTGGGAGTTCTAAGTTCTTCCAGTGAAGTTTGGTTTGATTTTGTTCCTATGCCCCTAATAAGGAAAACAAAAGATATCAGCTTTACCGATAAATGATTGACTAAATCATAATTCTGTTACAGGGTTTAGTTTGGTTGGTACAACTATTTTGCTAAACAACCGAACTCAAAATTCTATGAAATTAGGGAGGAGTTCGGTTTGGAATTTTTCTTGCGAACAAACCGAACTCAACATATATGCAATTAGCAAGGAGTTCGGTTAGTAGTTCGATAAACAAAATATTGCGAACCAACCGAACAGACTACATAAAGTTCGGTTAAATGATAGTTCAACATAGTGGGAAAATAAGAGCAGTTCGGTTACATGGTTTTTTTTTGTTTTCTTTGTAATGTTTTGAGTTCGGTTGAGAAATTGTTTTAAAATATTGTGCGAACTAACCGAATTTTTTTGACAAAGTTCGGTTAACTGAGAACTCAAAGTAATGAGTAAATTAGTTGAGTTCGGTTGGAAAGTGAAATTATTTTTATTTTGGTAAAATGGGAAGAGTTCGGTTAGAAGATGGATTTTTGAAAAATTAGCGAAATAACCGAACTGAATAGTTCGGTTACATATTGTTCAATCGTAATCAACCGAATAATTCTTCGTGTTCTTCCTTTCAGGAAGTTCGGTTACCAAACCAGGGTTTTTGGGTTCCGACTCCTAACCGAACCAAGCACTGTTACTTACATTCAAACCCTATTTTGATGATTTCTATTCAATTAAACAAACCAAAATCAAATTAAAACTAATGGGTTTGGTTAAAATTACCTGCGGATCTTTCCCATGCCCACTTCGGGTTGAATATCCAATTCGCCTTCCGTTTCCACTACTTTGTCAATCTCCAATGAACTTTTCATATTTGCTAGATATCCTAATGGGGGACCTTTTCCTGCGATTCGTTTAGTTTTCTTTCGAAGCACCATTCTTATAGTCGATTGATTAATCGACGATGAAAATTTTATGAATCAACGATTAATCGATGAAAATGATGTTGAAATGGGGAAGAAGAGGAGAACAAGAGGGAGGTAGGAGGGGATAAGAAACTGTTTTTCTCTTTTGTTTTTGGGTGCAGTTAGGTTAGAAATATTTTATGTATTAGATTAAGTTAATTAAGGTTATTAGGTTAGGGTTAATTGCAATTAGGGTAAAGGGAAAATTAGTAATGTAACAGTTTTTAGGACAGCCCTTAACAATATTAAGGTCGGGTGCCTAAAACACCATGGTCCCCCCAAAAAAGAAGGGTCCCCAAAATAACGTTCCGTTTTTGCATGGGGGACCTTTGTTTCAATTTTGGATGGTTATTAAGAAGTAAAACTAAGTCGCCCCAATCTAAATATTTATGTTATCATCGAATTTACCCTTTTTAATTAAATTAGTTACTATAATGATTGATTAGTCACTAGTTAGTATTTATTTATTTATTAATAAGAGAGTTTTAATTTGTTGAAAGAAGAATTATTGAGAGAGCGAGAAGAAGAAAAGATGATGAAGAAGAAGATAGTTGAACCCAAAAATAAGTTATTTTGAGATGGGTACACATGAAATTAGTGATTCTAGTGACGATAGCTCCTCCTCTGAATCAGAACCAACTTAATCTCCTAGAGCATTTGTTAATCTTCATAACAATCTGGATGTGAGTTATTTGTTAGATGATGGATGCATTCTTCCCCAAATTCAATCTCAAGATTCAAATGATGGATTTTACAGGCAATAACCAAAGGATGAAGTTATAAGTATTCATGTATGGCTCAAATTTAGTTAAAGCAACTGTTTCCGTTTACTGCATGAGGAGATAGTATAATTCGGCACAAATATAAAGAAAAAGAAAATGAAAAAGAACAAATTCCTAAAGCAAGAGAACAGCGCCTCTCAGTGCTTATTTCTTTTGGACCATTGGACAAGACTCTGACGACAGCCTATCCATGGCAGGTTGGCACATAACTTTGATGATTATGCGCAAAAAACATATTTATGTCTGTTTATTGAAAATGCTTTTAACTCATTTTTTTTTCTGGTTAAAATTTAACTTGTACACATCAATGGGGTGTCTCGCATTCAGCTTAGACGGAATAGAGGAATTAAGGAAGCACATGAGTGGGGTTTTAAAAATGTCATTCTTATCCGTTTTCGATCTATGAGGTTAGAATATATACATGTACAATAAAAACTTAATAGATACTCCATATATTAATAAAATATCATAGCCAATTATAAATAATAATAACCTCCACATTTTAATATTAATAAATTTTTCTAGTTCGCCATAAGGAATTTACCTTCATATATTAATGTAATTGTTATTACCGGAAACTTATAGATCTTGTTACGTCAAAATTTAAGATGAAATAAAGTACTTATATGTAGTTATTTGAGAAATTGATTTAACTTTTTGGATTGTTATCGCATCTTTTGATTTGCAGATAGGTAAGAACCCATTAAAGCTTTTTGGCATGAAACTTTTGGTTGCAACATGTAAGACATGTTGCTCATTTGGATGATTAAGGAAGACATCCATATTCATTATCATTTACTTACTTTGAATTAATAAAATAAATCATTTTTTCTGCATACCTCCCTATATTAATAAATTCTATATATTAATAATTTTGTGAAGTCCCAAGGCTATTAATATACAGCGAGTCTACACCCACCGAACCAAATCACCGTGAATTACACCGGTATACACAGCCCTGAGACCCCACCAGGAGAAAAATGGGGGTTGGGTTTTTGTGTGTTGGTGGGTCCCACCAATTTTTGTGAGTAGGTGTGATATCACCGTGATTAAATTACGGTGAATTTAGACTTTCTGATTAATATATGGAGTTTTTACTGTATATACATTGCTTTGTGCATTTCCTATTTTTCCATGTGATCTATTCATAAGGCCGCGTGGGATTGTGATTAACCTGGCCATTCAGGTGCTAGTGCTGTGCTATAACTAAATTCTCTATTGTAAAAATTCCTGATTTGGCAAATTTCAATGACTGTCTTTCACCAGATAAGCCTTTACCTGGTACCACCGTATCTAGCAGTGGGAAGAAGAATTAATGTACAAATCTAAAACTGATATTAGCATTGACAAGGGGTAAACTTGTAGGAAAAACTTGCTGCCCCTTCTCTATCACCTCTTCATTCTTCTTCTTTTTCCCCTGGCCACCGGAGATATAATCACGCAATAAAACTCCAGTACTACCTTTTTTGTGAAATCATTGAAATTCCGAAATCCTATCCCTGGCCTCCCGGCACAACATTGTAATGCGCCAATGTCCTCTCCTTGGCTTACATTTTAATGCACTAATGCCTCTCCTTGGCTTTTGAAATAACATTGCTTACATGGAACCAATTTGTTTGGAGGTGTACTGAAATTTATACATATGAGACAAAAACTTTTCTAGCCCATGAATTGCTACACCCCCATTCCCCCATTCGTATTTCGTGGCACAGGCATTTGTCCAATCCAGCCAATGACAGGGTTCTCAGTTGAAATTGCAGAGACTTAAAGTTAAGGTTGAAATTGAATCATGCTTTTCTAATTATATTGTCATACTACTCACAGAAATTATGAAAGAATCAAAAGAAAAAAAATAAAATCTAAAACTAGGAATCTAAAGCAAATGAAACTTAGTTAGGAATGTACTCAAGTATTATTGTCCAGCGAGAAGTTTAGTACCTGGACCAAACGTTGACCCTAGCTGACTGACTGTCTGTCTGGGCACCAAGGTCTCTAACACTAAAGCATCCTCTGGGGTCTCTGTGAAGTTTCTCCAAGATATTTCAACGAAACAAGACTGTTCATGTGAGGAATTGCTTGAACGTACCCCTTGTCACCTTTCTCTCCATCCGAATATTTTGTGACGGTGAACGGTGTGTACAGAACTTCGCCTTCCCATGCTATACTGTACTCTAAACTCCAACTCCATGTGTGGTCGTAGTAGTAATACCTCGCCGTTTTCCTTTCACTTTTCCCTAACTAGTACTGATATCATTAGTCATGACACTTTGATGCAGTTTTACAAGTGGTAAGTACAAGGGTTTGATTCTCGGACTTTTTTAAAGATTTGGTTTTTAAACAAAAAGATGGTGATTTTTATAAAACTTATAAAATAATGGAAATGCTAAAAATGATTTTTGTGTTCAATTAAAAGAGTCTAGGATGTCGAGATTCCATCACTACTACACATACTAAATGATTATAACTATTCCCTATAACACTCTCCCAAAATTACTCAAGACGATTTAGGACAAATAATACGTCTCGGAAAATAAATCTTTTCAAGCAATTATTTTCTCAAAGAATTAACAATCTTCTTCACTATAAAATGCTAGTCTCTAACATAGAATATATAAATCAATTATCAAGCATCATAGGACACATGAAGAAAATCATTACCGTTACGAATCAAGAATAAGGACCAAGAGAATTATTATAGAAAATAGTCAAAACATATTAGAACACATAGTAGGATTTCCTCTCTAATCCTAGATAGAAATTTATCTACTCATAATTAAAAGTACTAACAAATAACTAAAGAAGAAGAAATAAAACTAAAACTAAAAATGGAAGCCTAAAGTATGCCGAAGAGGTGTGTGATGTGGGCTGTGTGGAGAGGTGTCTTCTTTTGTTGGGGAGAAGTCGAGCTCTATTTATAGGGGGAAAATGACCCAAACCATCGTGCAAGGTGATGATGGTTTCTATTACTGCTGGTGCTCTCTCCACTAATTTCTTTTCATTTACTTTTGGCAGTGCTCTACGCACCAAATGGGTGGATGCTTTTCACCCAACTGAATGCGCTGGGCAGGTCCCTCCCATGACATCAGAAATGGTCACTTCTCTGCTCATCATCCTTCGTTGCTTCTCGTCAGCACTAACGTGTTCTTCTTCCTGTTTTCTTCCCCGTCTCGGCCAAGCTCTGAGCAGCAACGTTACTCCAAACAGCCGGAGTTTCAACCACTACCATGCTTTCTACCCGAGCTCCAACAGTCGTCCCATACTCCCGTGTTCTTATTCTTCTCTGTCACCGAACATAGCTCATCACAGCAGCAGCTCAACCACTCCGTCTCAGTCAACATCTCGAGCTCCTACCATTTTCTTCACAGCACAACTCCATCAATGGTAGCATCACCACTTGCTGTTTCGAACCAAGACCATCATCCATACTTTCCTGTGAACTCGAACTCATCATAAACAATGGAAGCAACCCGAGCAGCACCTTCACTGTCCATCTCCACCAAACACCGTAACAACCACTGCCATGCATCTCTGAACTCTTCACCATTTCCATCACCTGACTGCCACAACAACAGTTCGCTTCCACCATCGCTCTCATTACCTAACTTCCGATAATGGCAGCAACCAACTCCATCAGCTTCTCGACCAAAAGCTTGTCATCACTGTCTTTTTGAGCTCATCCAGCGTTGAACTCAGCTTCTCACGAACAACAACACCATGCCGGCAGTCCCGTCGAGAACCAGCAGCCAACAAATGGCATTAACCATGTATCATCTTCCATGCTCGAGCTTCACTCACCATTACGAGCTTCTCATTCTCTGGCCATGCAACAACAAACACTACAACAGCAACCGTACTACCTCTTCCATGATGTTCAGCTTCCCTGTTCGTACATGAAGAAGAGAGGTGGTGCCCCCGAGTAATAAGGCGTCTGCCTTTAACAGTATTTAAATTATTGACAGCCTCTTAAGTAAAAAAAACTGGGTTGCCTTTAGCAATCCCTTTGAACTTGACTACCCCTTAACCGGAAGGTGTCCCTTATCATTCATCTGGGGTGCCTATAACACTTCCCTTATAAAATGACCATTTTGCCCCTTTCTTATAAGTTCTTGTTTTGCCCATAACTTCTTCATATGAACTCCGAATGACTCCGTTCTTTCGCCGTTGGCTTCGTCGTCTCGTCCTCTACATAATTAAAAGTAGAAATCTTGTATTTGAACGAGTTACATTTGGTCTTTGGCCCTTCTTCACTCTTAGCTAGCTTATTTTATTGCACAACTAAGCTCAAATTCACTTCTTTTTGGATTATTCACCTAATAACACATAAATAAGAGAAAACAACATAACACACAATAATCTGCAAGAAAACCATCAAATACTAGCATGGAATTAACACAAAATATATGTGCAATATGCACTTATCACACTTCTCTTAAACGACCATATATCTAGGCGTTTATTTATGGATTGAAGGTTTGTATGTACGAGACACAAATTACCTCCCAAAAGGATAAGTTTGGAGTTAGAATTGGAATACTGCCAATCCCTACAAGGAGGGGATGGGATGGGCCAAAATTCCTCATCGACCAAACCGAAAGCTACAATATTTCCAGCTTCATATGTTCGCCTATCAATCCAGTGAAGGGATTCATTAGCAAAGATACCCGACTCTATAGTTGAGAAGACGGTAAAGACATTTCCTTTGACTCACCATCCAAGGTGACTCCCAAGAGTATATACCTGAGCATATGCCCTCCAGTATTTGTAATAGATCCGAACAACCTTGTACTCATTTAAACCAACGTAACCGAATCCACCTACGGGAGTTCCTAAAGTAGGCCCCTGGTTCCCCAATCCAGGAATATCAGCAATCTCTCCAGTCATGGGATTATTACATATAAAGGAGAAATCATCTTCATAATTCTCCACTTTAAAGCAAACCAAACCATTGCATGAACCAACCAAGCCACTGGGTTTCAAAAGAACCTCCCGAGGGATTAATGGTATTGGTGTCAGTGTCTTCTTACGGGGGTTTACTCAATAAATACATTTGTAGATTTGTAGAGATTTAAAAAGAGTCATGAAAATTAATAACTTTGCGATAATTATACAGAATTGAGCAAACTTTTGCGGAGTTATGCAGAGTTGTCTAATGTCTTGCAGACATTTGTAGAGTCTTGAAGAGTTGTATAAACAAATTTTATAAGGAAATATGCATGATAGACATAAATATAAAATTTGCAAGACTATATACCTGAGCATATGCCCTCCATTATTTGTAATAGATCCGAACAACCTTGTACTCATTTGAACCAACGTAACCGAATCCACCTACGGGAGTTCCTAAAGTAGGCCCCTGGTTCCCCAATCCAGGAATATCAGCAATCTCTCCAGTCATGGGATTATTACATATAAAGGAGAAATCATCTTCAGAATTCTCCACTTTAAAGCAAACCAAGCCATTGCATGAACCAACCAAGCCACTGGGTTTCAAAAGAACCTCCCGAGGGATTAATGGTATTGGTGTCAGTGTCTTCTTACGGGGGTTTACTCAATAAATACATTTGTAGAGATTTAAAAAGAGTCATGAAAATTAATAACTTTGCGATAATTATACAGAATTGAGCAAACTTTTGCGGAGTTATGCAGAGTTGTCTAATGTCTTGCAGACATTTGTAGAGTCTTGAAGAGTTGTATAAACAAATTTTATATGGAAATATGCATGATAGACATAAATATAAAATTTATTGCAGCTTATTTATCATAGTAACTTCAACTAAACTAAACTAAATTATTATTATTTTATATATATAACTTATTTCTTTGGTTCAATAAAATACAATAAATTGTAACAATAAATTAAAATAATTATTATTGTACATTTGTACATAATAATTAAAATTAAAAAAATGTTTAATCATATCATATAATTTATACTCATCTATAATAGGAGTTTTATAGATTGTGTATTCATGAACAAAAAATAAGATAGAGTAAAAAACATCTTTATAAAAAAATTGGAAGTCTTCCAAAATCTTACATATTTTGCAAGACTTTTATCAAGGAAAATATATATCCAAAAATCACTCAAAGTCTTGAAAATAGATAAGTATGCAAAGTCTTCGAATTTTCAAGTTTACAACGAGTAACACAAACTTTAGAAGACCTATTGACAATATACAACGAGTAACATAAACTTTGAAAGAGATTTTAAAAGTATACAACCAATAACACAATACTTTGTAAATCCATTAAACTCTTTGGAAATCGATAAAAGTATTTATTGAGTAAACCCCTATTAGAATAGTACTCCTCGATTTTAGTTTCGTATTGGGGATCTCCATAATAGAGTTGTGTTACATGATTATCCCTAGTAAAACAACTCGTTTTAAACGTGAAAACAAGACCTACAGTCTTACGGATGATCGCTCTCCATGGCCTGCATACTCTTTTGCACTGCAAGATGGATTTGATTGGTAAGCGAGAAAATATGTTTTCTGAGATATCCCCCCGAAGAATCTCCTCCATGGTTACAGTTTGAATATAAGAGAGATAATATCAATTTTCCCTAATTATATATACATATATATATAGAAAGATCATTTGGTGGGTTAGTTAGAAACCTTAGTTTGACCGTTTGCTTCTTTTCGGTTTTTTTTTTTTTGAAACGAGAAATTTATTGATTAAACTTCAGTGGTTACAATGTTTGCATCTTCCTGAATCTGATTGTGAATAATATCAGGAGTAGCTAATAGCCATACACTACTAATATGAGAAACTCTAGCATACTTAGCTAAAATATTTGCCACTTTATTTTTTTCTTTGGGTACATAATTGCATTGCCAAGAACTATAATTAGCGAAGACAGTTTTAATATCTAAGAGCACGTTTCGAAATCTCCAGTCTACTGTTGTGTTTTTGTTAATTGCATCTGCTACAATTTGCGAATCTATTTCAAACTGAACCTTCACTAACTGCAACTCTTCAGCCCACTTGACAGCTTCCCATAGACCTTTGGTTTCAACATGCTCTGGACTCCAAGCAGCCTCTAAGTAAATGCATTTTGATTTCCTGCAAGTACCTGCAAAATCACGCACTATAAGACCAATGCCACCAGTTTTATTATCATAATTAAATGAACCATCAACATTAATTTTAAGAGTATGCAGAGGAGGGGGGCTCCAGTGAAGACGGGTTCTAGGCTGTCTAGGAGTTGGTATTGCTTTACTTAAATATTTTTTTTGTAACATGTCAATCTCTGTCTTGCATCTGTGGATAATTGCGTCTAGAGAGATTTTAGCACCCTTAAAAACAGTGTCACATCTAGTAGTACATAAACACCAGACCACAATAGCTATGCTGCAGATATCCACTTGATTAATCTGGTTGGATGAGAGTTTGTCAAACCAGCTGCAACACCAATCCACTAAATTAGCATCATGGTGAATATGAAGGCCCAGGACTGCAAACCAAAATGATCTTGAAATGTTGCAATGTAGGATGGTATGAGAAGATGTCTCTAGAGTCTGAGAGCACAATGGACAATGATAATTCCCATCTTGAATAACATAGTGTAGTTTATCTCTGGTTTGTAGAATATCAAGCATACATTTCCAGAAAAACTGAGCTACTCTTGGAAGTTTCCACAGTCTTGTAAATATATTCTGCATCCTTTGGACAACAGAATGAGCATTATTTTTCTCTTCAAACATTTTCCTATAAGCGGATTTTACAGTGAAATTCCACTTCTTTCTAGAGTCCAGACTAGTTTGTCTTCATGATTAGGATGAATGGATAACTTGAGGATTAATCTTGCTGTAGAAACTTCAAGAAGATGAAAAATCAGAGAGTGATTCCATCCTTATGATGGTGTGAATAGTTGGTGAAGATAAATATAATATTGGGAATCATTAACTCCTTGTTTAGGCACTGGAGGGTCTTGTAATTCTAGTATCCACCTGTAACTCCATATTTTTTTTTTTACCATTACCAACACTCCAACAAATGTAAGTCTTTATGAACTTAATCTCAGAGCTGATACTCCTCCATGACCAAGTAGCATTTGGGTTATCTTTGATGTTAAAAACCTTACCATCTGGGAAATATTTAGCTTTAAGGGACATTGCACAAACTGAAGTCTCATCTGTGCATAGTTTCCAAGATGATTTTGAAAGAAGAGCTCTATTAAATAGTTTTAGATATCTAAAACCTAATCCACCTTCTTCTTTGGGTTTGCTAACCTTTTTCCAAGAGATTGCAGGTTTCCATTTGTTTGATTTCTTCTTTCTCCAATTTTTTTGTTGAATTGAGTTTAGACTGTTGATGGTAGAATCTGGAAGTTTAAAGCTGGTCATGTGATGCACTTGAAGAGAATTAGTAACATTCTTGATCATTACAGTTCTACCTGCTTCAAAGATATTGATAGAAACCCATTTGGAAAGTCTAGTTTCCATTTTTTCTTGTAGAGTTGAGAAAGGTATCTTCTTATTTCTACCAACAAAGAATGACATACCCAAGTATTTTTCCTCCATTAAACTTAACTCCCTAACTTGCAGATTTCCACTGATAATTTGAGCACTTGAAGGACTTGTATTCTTGCTGAAAAAAACAACTGATTTATGAAAATTGATGAGCTTCCCTGAACAAGATCTAAAATCTTCAATAACCTGTAGTAACTTGTTGGTTTGAACCAAATTTGCCTTGCAGAAAAGAAGGAAATCATCTGCAAACAAAAGATGATTAATTTTTGGAGCTGATCTTGAAATCTTCATGCCTGTCAACTGCCTTGTGATTTCCATATGGTGTAGATGTCTAGAAAATGCCTCCATAGCTAGGATGAATAAGTATGAAGAGAGTGGATCTCCTTGCATAATTCCTCTTGAAGGGTTGAAAGGAGCAGTAGGTGACCCATTTATCATGATCTCAATAGTTGTAGTACTGATACATTTTTGTATAAGATGACAAAATTTATTACAAAAACCAAAATGTTTTAGTACTTCATCAATGAAAACCCATTCAAGCCTATCAAAGGCTTTATACATGTCCATCTTAAGAGCTAAGTGACCTGTTCTACCTCCCTTATTCTTCATGGATTTAATTAGTTCTTGAACAAGACAAATATTTTCAGAAATGAGCCTTCCAGGTACATATGCAGACTGCATTGGAGAAATAATGTCCACCATGTGATGCTTGAGTCTAACTGCAATAATTTTTGAAATTAACTTGTAGATAGTATTACAGAGAGCAATAGGTCTGAAGTCCTCAGGTTTATGAGCTCCACTACTTTTAGGAATGAGAGTAATTCTGGTGTTGTTAATCTTTTTGAGTAAATAACCAGAGAAGAAGAAATCCTTTACCATCTTGCACGCATCAGTTTTTACTATCTGCCATTGTGTTTGATAAAAGCCTTGAGGGAATCCATCATGCCCTGGGCTAGTCCATGGCTGCATCGACATAAGTGCTTCATAAATTTCCACATCATCTGGAATTCTAATAAGCTTTTCATTATCTTGGTCAGTAATACATGAAGGAATGTGTTGAAGAAATTGGGAAGAATCTGCTGGATGAGAAGTAGAGCTGATTTTTTTGAAATGAGTGATAAAAACTTCTTCCATAGAATCTCTGTCTTGGAACCAAGAACCATCTGGTGCTAGTAAAGAGTCTATTTTGTTTCTATCTCTTCTATGATTAACTCTGATGTGGAAGTATTTAGAGTTTCTATCCATATCATTGTAGAAATGATCTCTTGCTTTTTGAATATTTGAACTAGCTTTAATCTCATTAAGTTTATCAATCTCTACTTCCAGACTCCTAACTTTCCTAGTATTGCTTCCTTGGATATCAAAAGATTGAAGGAGCTGGAGTTCTTCTTGAAGTAAAGAATTCTTAGCTTGAATATTACCAAAAGTTGCTTTACTCCATTTAGAAAGAATACATCTAGTATTTGAGAGCTTATCAAATAGCAGGAAAGCTGCAGAGCCTGAAAGATTAGTTTTCCAAGCAGACAAGATTTCATTTTTACAAGTTTCATTGTTTAGCCAGTGTTCAAAGAATTTCCAACATTTACCAGATCTAGCAGATTGATCATACATGGATAATAAAATGGGAGCATGGTCTAAGCCTTTGATAGGCAAGTGAAAGAGTGTAGCATTAGGATAAGAGAGCATCTATTCACTATTAACTAGAGATCTATCAAGTCTAGATTTCACTTTACCAGTACCATGACTATTACTAGTCCAAGTGTAAATCTTTCCTCTATAACCTAAATCATGCAGATCAGAGTCATCTATGTACTTAAGAATTTCAGCAGAACTTGGTTCAGAATTAGTGTTTCTTTCAGTATAATTAAAAGTGATATTTAAGTCACCTAAGAGAACCCAAGGGATGTTCACAGAAGTTCTCAATCTATAAATGTAGTTCCACTAATTTGGTTGTTCATTTTTATAAGGGGTACCATAAACACAAGAAAAGAACCATTCTCCCTTGATATAATCATTTTTAACAAGAGCATGAATCATATTAGTTGAAGTGTTTAAAATCTCAAGGGAGAAACCATCTTTCCAAAGCAAAATGATACCACCTTCTTGGCCTATAGATGGAACATAACACTTATTAGGAATTTGGAGGAAATGAGTAAAGTTTAGAATCCTATCATCATTTATTTTTGTCTCAGCTAGAAAGATTATATCAGGAAAATGGGTTTTGTTAATATGTAACAAGTAATCCTTAGTGTCTTTGCCTAGGATACCATGGAAGTTCCAATAAGTAATTTCATGGTGATATCTGTACTAAAAATTCTTAAACTAGTGTTTTTATGGAGGCAGAAAAAAACAGTGGTGAAGTCTGTGAACAGGTTGAAATAAAAGCAGTGTTGACTACTATTAAGACAATGTAAAATTGAAGGATTACTAAATAAGGGTTTTAAAAGGATTACCAGATTATTGTGAGCCTCATTCATCTCATGGTTGGTCTCTTCTGCTCTTGCTCCTCCTTTATCTAAGAGATCATGCTCCATTTCATCATTATTATTAGCTGATTGCATATTACCAATATTATTTCCCACAATAACTTCAACAGAACTGCCAGTTCTAGATCTTTTGTTGTTCCTAGTCTCCTCAGCTTTACATTGAGAATTCTTATTAGCTTCCTCTTCGATTTTCTTTTGACTAGCTTCACAAATTCTCTCCAGCAAGAGATCAAAATCTTCACATATTTCAACTTCATAAGCCGCTGCCAATTCATGAAAATAGTTAATGTATTGATCATTAGTGAAACTTCTTAACATTAAGTCATGAGCAATATTTGGACACTCTTCATCATAATGGTCTATTACATAGCATTGGGGACAAAGATTATGGGGTTGTCTTTCCTAATGAAATCTGATCCAGGTAACTCCACCAGCCGCAGTGTTCCATCATCCACCTCTGTGAAGAGGTTTGGACAAATCAATCTTAATTCTCGCATTGATCTGAACACCAAAAGAAGGTTTACAATCCTTAGGGTCTGTAGAGATTTTGATACCTAGCTCCTCTATGGCTTCACCAACAACTTCAATGGAATGATGTTCCGGCAGAAGATTCTTGAATTGGATATCCCATTCTTGATATTTGAAAACCCACTCATTTAAAGGGGTTGCAGGATCATATTTCAGAAGATTTAGATGACTTTTATTTACATTCCATGGCCCCTTTGTCAGGATATGATTCATTGCATCAACAGTGAAGTACTTGAATAAGAAGGTGTTTCTGTCAACCGCGCGAACTTCCTTGACCCCGAATCTGTTCCAAAGAGTTATGACACCTTTTCTAACAGAATATGTTTCCATGGGATCTTTAGCAAATACTTTTCCAATGAGGGTTGTACTCTATTCATCTTGAGCTTTGGTAATAGCAGATTTGGAACCAACTGTTTTCCTAAAATTTCTAGCAGCAATGTCACGAATTTGTGTTGATTGCATCTTGCCAGTAATTGCAGTGATTTGGTTATTGGATGAAAGGGCCATTTGATTTTGGGTTCGAGTTCTAGGGTTTGAGAGGTAAGAAAGAAGAAAGTCTTTACCCATATAAGTATTACTTTTATGGGAGAAAGAAGTAATTAGCGGATAATTATCTTTCCTTGGATTAACCGGGAGAAAAAATCTTATGGTAACAAAATTTTGTTTATGCGATTTGGTATTAATGTTGATAAGAGAAAATCTCGGCATGATATTAGGTATCCAACAGTGACGCCACTCCAAAGAGGGAAATTCCGGAGATTTGAAATATGAAAATTCTATACTATTGACTGAGTATTGAATCGGATTGATAATTGGTTTCTTTTTGAAGATATTGTTTAAATCATAAACATGATATAGGAGATAATACTAGTACATATTGTGATTATCCATCTTAATCGAGATGAATGGAAATACTGCTGCATACTGAATTGAAGAAATTTGACTCGTTGATCTCCAGAAGAAGTTTATTAGGAGACATATTGAGACTGAAGTCCAAAAATGGATGCCTCCCATGATGTGATGAATATATGAGGCCCTACAAAGATTAACAATCCATAAGATAGAGTGAGACAGAAAGAAAACGAAGTACAAGAAAAGTGAAATAGGAGGAAACAATCATATTCAAACCGAGGAAAAGATTGTCTAATAACATAAACTACTTAATCATTTAAGGAATATTTAATGTTTGGTACCCAACAAATGACCAGTACCTGATGTATTGTAGAAAGTGATAGTGAAAGGTTCTTTTGAAACTTGTGAAGGCAAAGGAATTTAGATTTAATTAAACTTAAAAGTAAAGGAAACTTAGATCAAAATTTGATTTCAAGATAAGAGAGAATAACCAAGACACTGATTCCACTATTACACATGAATAAATTATGGTTAACAACCCAAAACTCTATTTATCTTTTAAATCCCTTGTTTCTTAATTCACAAATAATCAGGCAAATTATCAACAATTAATTGTATCCCTTAAGCATAGATTATCTTAATACAAAGCATAACCTATCTAATTGAATCACAACTAATGACAAAAATTATGCAAACAATTAAAAACTCCGCAAAAGAAGTGATTGAGTGAATTATAAAATATAAATTAGAGAAAATAAATTAATTACCAATCATTCATGCGTAAATAGCTTCCTCATTGCCTTGGTTGTGGGAGAATTAGCCGCTCATCATGTTGGAAACACACTCAAAATTCATTATTATTGCTCAAAAATGGTTTACAAATGATGAAATGGTGAAAACCGGGTGTTTGCAACGCTTATAAATGTTGCAAACACTGTTACAAAGAACGAAAACTGTTCTTTGTTCTGTAACTGTGCGACCCACGCTCTGTGTCGTAGAACTGCTGTAGAAAAAACGACTGCTGTGAAGAGTCTGTTCTTCACGTTTTCAGGAGGCAGCAGCAGCAGAACTGGAATTTTTCGCGGCTTGATTTCTCGACTTTCTAATGCTCTATTCTTCCTCCCCAACTCTCTATCACTTCTATGACCTCCAAGAACTCATTTTATACTCGACAGGGGCTAGAAATCACCCCAATAACTCCGGAATAATTCCCAATAACTCTGCCAGATACGGGAAGATATTCTTTCCTTTTTCTTCTCCTGCACGCGATCTTGTTGCTGTGAACCATCCTTATTTGCATCCTACACGTCTCTAATTCAGTTTAGCACACTCCAGGCACAAGATTTCACGTCCAAATCCTTTGTAATCCCGTGAATATTTCTTCCGCGTACGTGTTGCCCTGTTTTCTTCTCGTGAATTTTCTGGTCAATTTTAACCGAAACAATCAACCACACAATGCCTGTGACGCTCAATCAAGTCACCCCAGTGATTTTCAGCCATTGAGTCTCTTTGATTCTGCCCAAAATGCGAACCCTAAATTCTGCCAGGGTGAAGAACCAATTTCCCGCCAAAACGTTCTTTTTGAATTCTTGAAGATGGTGTCCCCCTAACCAAACCCGGGGTGCGAATAGTAGATGTCCAACTGGGGTGCCCCTTAACCAAAGTTGGGGTTCGGATAGTAAGTGTTCTCCGGGGGTGTTCCGAGCAACTTTTTTCGAGCCGAATTTCCACACAAGTTTATTTCTCCAAAAACACCTATACATACACAAAAACACCATAATAAGTACAAAAATCGAGACTAACAATAGAGACACTGAGGACAATTCAGACACAAAAATGTGTCTATCAAATACCCCCAAACTTATTATTTGCTAGTCCCGAGCAAATCTAATCTAGAAAATAAAAAGTCTACACTTAGCACGTGCAGCAAGCCGTTAAACCTCTAGGTGGACCTAGTGGCAGAGTGTTGTCTCCGGAGGGTTTACCAGAGGTGTACCCACAAAACCTTTTACTCCAGACCCTAGCTATCTACGCAGAATCTTGGAAGGCACTAAAGAATCTCCTTGGTTGGCATACTTATTGACTACAGGAGGAAGTACCCTGATGCGAAATTCCAATTGATGTACACGAGTTTGCACTCAAGCATACTAAAATTCATATAAAGTGACAGTGCTCTACTCAGATAGTTTCTGGACATCATAAACCGGAGTCAACCAATCACAAAGATTAAGAAGAGAAAAATGTGGATGATGTTGGCTAGGGTGAACCTATCCTAACGGACTGAGATACTGGTCTTGGACTAATATCAACACACTGGCATATACAAGGGGACCAGTGGTCGATAATCCTAACTCTAGGTCAACTCAGCTGGCATATACAAGGGTACCAATGGTCGACTTTATTGTATTTATTCCGTTTGGTCTAGTGGTCTGGTCTCAATTTTTTTTTTTATTTTTTTTATTTTTTTGAGTATCTCAACCACTCTATTCCACCCTAGCAATGGTAAAAAGAAAAATAAAAGAAGTGATCAGGATTCTTTCGATGTTTCCATCACGAGGATATGGCTAAACTACCATGTTTTCTAACACCTGAGCTCTGTGCTTTTATGAATAGACTCTTTAGATGTTTCCATCTAATCAGATTGGTTCCTCAACTCCTACAACCAAAATGCTTCCATCCACTTAGATTGGTTAGTGCCATCCTTAATAAACATAAATTTCTAGGCTCTGGAGTTTATTTATTGCAACTAAAAGCTAACAAAAAGTTTCTTCCCCACCCCCAAACTTAAATCTAACATTGTCCTCAATGTTTCTAATGAAAGAGCAATACCAAAAAGTAAAGTAACATGAGGAATCAGCAAAGAGATAAGTTGGAAAGATAGTACCTGGGTGAAGAGAGAAATCAAAAACTAATATACAACATACAATCGCCTCGATGGTCAATCAAGGGTAAACAGGGTCCTCCAGAGGGACCTCCTCAACATCACCTCGTAGGATAGGGCTCTAAAAAGGGTTTCAATCTCTCGACCGTTAACCTTCGAAGAACTACTACCATCCGGTGTCTCGATCTCAACAGCTCCATGAGGAAAAACAGTACGAACAATAAAAGGACCCGTCCACCGAGAACGTAACTTCCCAGGGAAAAGATGCAAGCGGGTATCATAGGAAGAACTTTTTGACCTGGAGAAAATGACTTCCGTAAAATATTTCTATCATGCACAAGTTTCATTTTGTTCTTATACTCCTTCGCACTATCGTAAGCATCTATACGAATCTCGTCCAACTCATTGAGCTGGAGTTTCCTATGGGCTCCTGCCTTGTCAAGTGAAAAATTTAGCTGCTTAACAGCCCAATAAGCTCTATGTTCTAACTCAACAGGTAAATGACATGCCTTGCCATAAACAAGCCGATAAGGCGACATTCCAATGGGGGTCTTAAACGCAGTACGGTAAGCCCATAAGGCATCAGTAAGCCTAGACGACCAGTCTTTCCGATTAGGATTAACTGTTTTCTCTAATATACGTTTTATCTCCCTATTGGAAACCTCTACCTGACCACTAGTTTGTGGATGATACGGGGTGGCTACCTTATGTGTAATACCATATTTCTTCATCAAAAGCTTAAAAGGTCCATTACAAAAGTGCGACCCTCCATCACTAATTATAGCTCGTGGTGTACCAAAACGTGTAAGTATATTATTTTTCAAGAACTCAAGCACAACCCTATGGTCATTGGTTTTACACACAACCGCCTCAATCCACTTAGAGACGTAGTCTACGGCGACAAGGATGTATAGGTTACCAAAAGAATTAGGAAACGGACCCATAAAGTCAATACCCCACACATCAAAGACCTCAACAACTAAAATAGGGTTCAAGGGCATCATGTTCCTACGGGAAATGGTTCCTAATTTCTGGCAACGCTCACAAGTAACACAATAAATGTGAGAGTCTTTAAACAACGAAGGCCAATAAAATCCACACTGCAATATCTTAGCAGCAGTCTTCTTAGCACTAAAGTGACCCCCACAAGCATGATCATGACAAAAGGAAATAATACTGGACTGGTCACTCTCAGATATACATCTCCTAATAATCTGGTTTGGACAATACTTAAATAAATAAGGATCATCCTAAAAGAAGTGCTTAACCTCAGCTAAAAACCTAGAACGATCTTGTTTACTCCAATGTTGGGGCATTCGACCAGTAACAAGATAGTTCACTATATTCGCATACCAAGGTGATTGGGAAACAGAGAACAATTGTTCATCGGGAAAGTTGTCCCTTATATGAAGGGAATCATAGGGGGAACTAACAATTAGCCTAGACAAGTGGTCTGCTACTACATTTTCTGCACCCTTTTTGTCTCTAATGTCTGGGAAAAATTCTTGTAATAAAAGGATCCACCTAATCAATCTAGGTTTGGTATCCTTCTTAGACAAAAGGTATTTCAAAGCAGCATGATCAGTATAGATTACGATCTTAGAACCTAAGAGGTAGGATCTAAACTTGTCTAAGGCAAACACAATGGCCAACAGTTCCTTCTCGGTAGTGGTATAGTTCATCTGGGCTTCATTCAGAGTTTTGCTAGCATAGTAAATCACATGAAGTAACTTATTTTCTCGCTGACCTAGCACAACACCAATAGCATAATCTGAAGCATCACACATGATCTCAAAGGGTAAGTTCCAGTTGGGTGCCTGGACTATGGGGAGGTAGTGAGTAAAGTCTTAAGCTTCTCAAAAGCCTCTAAACAAGCATCATCAAAGACAAACTTAGCATCTTTTGCAAGTAAATTGCAAAGAGGTCTAGAAATCAAGCTAAAATCCTTAATGAATCGACGATAAAAAACCTGCATGCCCTAAGAATGACCTAATATCTTTTACGGTTTTTGGGACCGGTAAGGTTTTAATAAGGTCAACCTTGGATCTATCTACCTCTATACCCTTTGAAGATACGATATGCCCTAGAACGATTCCTGAACGAACCATGAAATGACATTTTTCCCAATTCAAAGACTAAATTCTTTTCCTTACACCTAGTCAAAACTAATGACAAATGATGCAAGCACTCATCGAAAGACGAACCAAACACTGAAAAATCATCCATAAAGACCTCTAAGAACCGTTCTACCATGTCGAAAATATGCTCAACATACAACGCTGAAAGGTCGCAGGGCATTACATAGCCCGAAAGGCATGCGTCTATACGCAAAGGTACCAAAGGGACAGGTAAAAGTGGTTTTCTCTTGGCCTTCTGGGGCAATAGGAATCGATTATAGCCGCAAAATCCATCTAAAAAGCAAAAATGGCTACGACCAGCTAATCTTTCGAGCATTTGGTCGATGAAGGGAAGGGGAAAGTGGTCCTTCCTAGTGACCTTGTTCAATTTTCTATAGTCAATACAGACACGCCAACCCGTGGTCATTCGGGTTGGGATTAACTCATTTTTTTCATTCTGGACTACAGTAATACCAGATTTCTTGGGAACAACCTGAACGGGGCTGACCCACTTACTGTCTGAAATAGGGTAGATAATGCCCGCATCTAACAGCTTCAGAACCTCGGTTCGAACTACTTCTTTCATATGAGGGTTCAGTCGACGTTGCATCTCCCTAGAAGGTTTAGTATCTTCCTCTAAATAAATTTGATGCATACAAACAGTAGGACTTATACCCTTAATGTCTGCTATGGTCCACCCTAAAGCTTCCTTGCTATTCTGAAGGACGGTTACTAGCCTACTTTCCTGATCACTATCCAAGTCGGATGCTATAATCACAGGTAAAGTTTCAGATGGGCCTAAAAACACATACTTCAAGGTATCTGGTAGTGGTTTGAGGTCCAATTTAGGAGGATTTTCCAACGAAGGAACTGGGGTAGACTCAGAAATGGGTGGAAGTTTGATCTTAGGTTTCCATCCACTACTAGTGTCTATCAAAGGGGTTGAATCTAACAAAGCATTTACCTCATTAATCACATCATCATCATTAAAATCAATCCCAAAGTGAGATAGGCATTTCTCTAATGGATCTTCCATCAAAGTGTTTGGTAATGACTCCTCTACTAATGTTCCTATCATGTTCACCTCTTCTATTCATGAGTCATCTAGTTCAGAGGGTAGCTTACTAACATGAAAGACGTTCAGCTCAATAGTCATATTACCAAAAGACAAATTCATAATACCAGTTCGACAGTTAATGATCGCATTGGATGTAGCTAAAAATGGGCGACCTAAAATTACCGGTATCTGGTTCAGGAACAGGTTGGGTATCTAGGATAACAAAATCCACCGGATAAATAAACTTGTCTACCTCTATGAGAACATCCTCGATCACACCCGAGGAATTTTTATGGACCTATCAGCTAACTGAAGAGTCATCTGGGTAGGTTTCATCTCACCAAGTCCTAGCTTAAGGTACACATGGTATGGCAGTAAGTTCACACTGGCTCCTAAGTCAAGCAACGCTTTCTCAACACGATATTTACCTATTGTGCAAGCAATGGTAGGGGACCCTGGGTCTTTGTACTTAGGAGTAGTGGTATTCTAGAATAATAGAACTCACATGACTAGCTAGGAAGGCTTTCTTTTGAACACTAAGCTTACGCTTTCGTGTACACAAGTCCTTAAGAAACTTGGCATAGCGGGAATATGCTTAATCGCATCCAACAATGGGAGGTTGATAGTAACCGCTTAAAAACCTCAAAATATCTTTATAGTTGGACTCGCTCTTAGTTGGAACTAGCAGCTTGGGGAACGGGGCTCTAGGAACAAAGCCGGACTCAACGGGACCCTCATTGGTCTCATTAGAGACTCTATCAGTCTCCTCATCATTTTTACGCTCACGAGGGTGAACTCAGCATGTTCACTATCGAGGCATGGTTACCTTGTTGTCTACCACTCGACCACTCCTAAGGGTTTTAATGGCATTCACATGTTCGATGATCTTCCACCTACTTCATGAACTCCTCTAGGATTGGGTTGAGTTTGACTAGAAACTTACCTTTTTCCCTCAAAGACTCATTTATATGACTAACTTGGGTTTTCAACTCGGAAATAGCCTGAGAGTTAGCATAACCTATACTCTTACTTTCTTTTATCCCTTGTGCAACCATTTGGTTGATATTTTTGAGCTTTTAATAAACGAGGAGAGAGTCTCTTCTAAACTTGTGATCTTTTTATTCGAATGGTTCCGGAAGGCTGGGGTTGTGAAGAGTTCCTAGCATCTGGGGAGGGTGAGAATTACTAGACTGTCCTTGATTCTGGCCCTTAGACCAAGAAAATTAGGATGGTTTCTCCAACCAGGGTTGTAGGTATCTGAGTATGGGTCAAACTTTGACGGTTCTCAAACCTAGTGTTGTTATAGACAGCATGGGCCTGTTCTTCACTAACATGTCCTTCCCAAAATGAGTTATCGGGCTCTATTCCACAACTAGAGACTGGAGAGGCTCTATTAGGTTCAACAAGGGACCTATTTTTAGACTGACCCATTTACAAAGCTTCTAACCTTCTAGACAAAGCAACAAACTTAGCATCGACTCGAAGCTTGTATCTACCATATTGGTGCTACTTCTATTGACCAAGAGTCTTTTAGGAGGTTCAACACAAGGCTCCCTTTGTTGGGGATAGTTCCTAAGAAGGTGAAAGCATCCTCCGGTTTATTAGTGAACTCACCGGCGCACATAGACTCGACCATGGATTTGGTTGAATAGTCTAAACCATTATAAATAATCTCTACAAGTTTCATCTTATCAAACCCATGGTCAGGATAGGAGATCATTGAATCTCTCTAAAAACCTATAAAGAGACTCTCCCTCTTGTTGCACACTAGCACTAATTTCTCGCCTAACAGCTGAGTTTTATGCTTAGGGTAGAATTTCATATAGAAAAGCGATAAGATCTTGCCATGTTTCAATGGATTCAGAAGGTAGGTTGTTCAGCCAGGTCTTGGCTTTATCTCTCAAGGAGAAGGGAAACATCTTAAGTTTCAAGACTTCATCAGAAGGTCTTTTATTCTAACTGTCCCACAAATTTCCTCAAAGTCCCTAATATGAAAATAAGGGTTCTCATCATCTTTTCCTAAGAATATAGGGATCATCTGAAGAATACTAGGTTTTATCTCGAAATTAGCCGTATTATTTGGCAATTTAATGCACGAAGATCGGTTGGCCCTAGTTGGGAACATGTAATATTTCAAAGTAGTCATTGCTGGCACGGCTGACGTACTAGGGGTACTTCCCTCACATTCTCAAAACTGAAGTTTCCAAAATTTGGGCTCTCAAAAGAAGAGTCTTCGAGCTCCCGCCTTCACAAGAAGAACTACTAGGTTTGTCACTAATCAAACGACCTAGAGTGTTTCTTTTCCAAGCCCGTTCTCTAATGACCTCGGGCATACACTAGAAAAACAAAAAAAAAAAAAGAAAAATGTTTAAGCAAACACAAAGAAGGCTGACTCCACCAAAGCAAACCTAAAATTTTCTAGCAAACAAAAAGCATGATGGCTCCACTTAGATTGTTTTCTACTTCTAATCCTTGAGGAATTCGTTACTAACTGAGCAAACCCCTCTGGAATCAATCCGGGTTTAAGTAAGTTGAATAGAGGCGAGGGAAGGCTGCTGGAGCTTTGATACCCAAGGGCATTTCACGCATTCAACTCAGAAACTAGAGTAACCAATATCTTTCGAACGACTTTCCTACTAAGCTCGTTACCCTATAGGTCTCGTTCTATTCCAAAATTTAAAGCTTAGGTTCGCGTTAAGTTTCGTTTTCCTAAGGCGGGCAAGAAGGGAACGGTGATGAAATCCGAACCCTTATCTTATATGGCCAGTCCTTGCCCTTTACTAAGAACTTAAAACAGCCATTTTCAGTTCCTCGACATATATGCAAACGAAGAAATACAGTAACTCTCTAGCAGGGGATTCGCGAGTGTTTCGACAAACTTACCTCCCGTACCAGACGGGGGATGAACCGCTGTAGTCGACTCGGGCCACGACTCCTATGTCATGTGCGAACCCGAGGGGCCGAGGTGATATCGTAATCACGAGTTTAATATTTAACTACCCTTGGTAGGGTTTAAAAAAATAAAAATGTCCAAGTCCAAAGTCCAAAAAGATAAAGTGCAAAAGAAAAAAAAATTACAAGAATAAATAAACTCTAATACAATCAAAAAAAAAAAAAAAACTAAACTCTCTTTTTTTTTCTCTTTTTATAATAAAAAAAAATCTTCTTCTTTCGCTTCGCCTTTTACTTCGTCTTTTACTCCAAATCTCTAAATATTCACCAAAAGTTTTGGCAAAAATGTGTCGTGGCGCCAAAAATTGATGTATTGTAGAAAGTGATAGTGAAAGGTTCTTTTGAAACTTGTGAAGGCAAAGGAATTTAGATTTAATTAAACTTAAAAGTAAAAGAAACTTAGATCAAAATTTGATTTCAAGATAAGAGAGAATAACCAAGACACTAATTCCACTATTACACATGAATAAATTATGGTTAACAACCCAAAACTCTATTTATCTTTTAAATCCCTTGTTTCTTAATTCACAAATAATCAGGAAAATTATCAACAATTAATTGTATCCCTTAAGCATAGATTATCTTAATACAAAGCATAACCTATCTAATTGAATCACAACTAATGACAAAAATTATGCAAACAATTAAAAACTCCGCAAAAGCAGTGATTGAGTGAATTATAAAATATAAATTAGAGAAAATAAATTAATTACCAATCATTCATGCGTAAATAGCTTCCTCATTTCCTTGGTTGTGGGAGAATTAGCCGCTCATCATGTTGGAAACACACTCAAAATTCATTATTATTGCTCAAAAATGGTTTACAAATGATGGTACCAGCAGCAGGCTGGAA
This sequence comes from Papaver bracteatum, assembly GCA_023529315.1. NCBI lineage: Eukaryota > Viridiplantae > Streptophyta > Magnoliopsida > Ranunculales > Papaveraceae > Papaver > Papaver bracteatum. The sequence goes on from JAJJWX010002910.1 coordinate 145,153, forward strand.
ATTCTCGACTTTCTAATGCTCTATTCTTCCTCCCCAACTCTCTATCACTTCTATGACCTCCAAGAACTCATTTTATTGAAATGAACCATCCTTATTTTCATCCTACACGTCTCTAATTCGATTTAGCACACTCCAGGCACAAGCTTTCACGGGTTGGTAACCGAAACCAATCAAGTCACCCCGGTGATTTTCAGCCATTGAATGCGAACCCAGGGTGAAGAACCAATTTCCCGCCAAAACGTTCTTTTTGAATTCTTGAAGATGGTGTCCCCCTAACCAAACCGGGGTGACTTAACCAAAGTTGGGGTCCGGATAGTAAGTGTTCTCAGGGGGTGTTCCGAGCAACTTTTTTCGAATTTCCACACAAGTTTATTTCTCCAAAAACACCTATACATACACAAAAACACCATAATAAGTACAAAAATCGAGACTAACAATAGAGACACTGAGGACAATTCAGACACAAAAATGTGTCTATCAGTACCTAGCTTTGGTACCTAACATTTGAAATATTAAGGGTTGGTACCTAAACCCAACGTTGACCGTCAAAGACTAGGTTTGACCTAAATTTTTTTTTTTAAAATAATTGTTTAATTTTAATTTTTTTTTTGACAGTTTTACTTTCATTTAATTTCCAAATTCAGACAAGAAACTAGTCGGAAGCCTAGCAACAAGATGGGCTCCAACTCCTTTTTGAACTACCACACTTAACCTATGAAAAAGGAAATCACCTACACGCACGTTAGCATCATGACTAGAAATATAGTTGCGGAGCCGCTGAACGAAGTCTGTTGTTCCGTCCCCAAATTCACCTAGAGTAGTGAAAGCCAAAGCACCAAATCCATATCCTTGTGCAGTGCATTTTTCTAAATACTTGGTATTTTGCGACCGATAAACATCCTTGATAGCCTGCCCCCTTACAAAGTACGACCATTACTCCCAGCAAAGGGCGACACAATCGTAACATCGAAGCAAACGTCCCGACCATTGTCCCAATTGAGCACAAGAACATCTGCCGGTCTCAAAGAAGTACCGTTGTTCGCAAGCATACATAAGTCCACCTCTTTCCCGTGCAGCCACCCCGGCTCGATAACGAGATGTCTCCAATCGTGTCGCGTACTAAATCATGTCGAAATTTTAAACCAACTTCATTTGTACAGGTGCCTTCGCATGGTCACCAAAAGCATCTATCTCTCTTGCGAAGGGGCACAAACTACCCGGTTCAAACAAGGGAATACCAAGTCTATAACATAATACCGCACTGTTGCCTCGAACCAATTTCTTTGATTTAAACCAGGGATGGGGATAGCCATTAAGAAATCCAGGGCATGCTTCATTTGGTTGCTCCGCCATAGGAATGAATCACGTTCAGACAACTTGAATTGGGAAGTCAAGTTCTTCTTTACTTCATCAAAATAAATAGTTGCCAGAGTTGACATAGAATGGTTGGCAGTGTTATCGACGCATATAGGAGAAACAGGACTACACAGAGAGTTGAAAGAAGCTGCATCACGCTCAAGATGGGAGCTAAAACCACTGATGCCGGTGTGCCTCAATATGACAGATTGCGGTTCTAGTGTTTCCAAGCACGACGCCAAATAACAGTAATTCATAGTGTCTTGCATCGAGTAAACACCAAAACCACCTAGTCGAGGGCGTGGAAAATCGCATTTGCAAGGGCCAAACCCTGGACCATCTCTGTTATTATATCTTGTAGGAACTTGTAGAGACGAGAGTCAAACAAATCTTGAGCCGCAAAAGTGCGATCTGGAAAGGTAGTGCGTAAAGAAAATATAAGCGAGAAACTCCAAAGACAGTTTCTAAACAAAAGAAGCTCACACCGTGGATCTTCAAGTTTTTCCACTGCATCAATGAGCTCTATAGTTTTTTGCACTCTTTTAACAACGAGATCCGCATTAAATTGGGCATCAAGGCTAACAGGAGCACCTAGCAGCTTAACTCCCTTCTCTGGCCTACAAATATCAGGTGGAAACATACCTGCAACGGCTGTCCTGGGGTCTATAGAGGGCCAAAACAATTCAGTCTTCTTGATGTTCAAAAACAATTCAGTCTTTTAATTTGATTAATTATTATTCGATTTTCCATATTTGCCCCTAATATGTGTGCCCGATTCTTTTTTATTACCGATTCTTATCAACTCTGTCCCCGTCTCCCACTTCCTCGTCGTCTCTCTCCCTCTTCCTCATCTCTCTTCCTAATCTCTGAACTCTCCACCTTAATCTCCCGTAACTAAAATTGATCAGTTAAGATATTAAAATATCCCCAAATCTCGCTGCCAGACCAGTCTGGTTCCAAAAATCTCATCCTCTTTTCTTTTTCTCAAACCCTAGTAAAATCTCCAAACTTCAATCCCCAAATTTCAGTCCTTACATCATCAAGAACAATAGAAGATGAAAAGACAACAACAAAGAAATAATTGATGTAAAGTGTTCATTAACAACAAAATTTTGTGTTTAATTTTGGTTTGATAACTTCTCCGGCTATTTAATCCTATTCTATACGCGACCAGCAGAGGAGTGTTCCTCTTGTTATTCAACAGCACGAGCAGAAAAAATTGGAGAAGGGGTATAACGAAGTTGCCATAGAACGGTGGTTGTACTCAATTTAGGAAAAGTGAAAATAGAAGAGAAGAAAGCTGGCTGCTTTCATAACCATCAGAGATGTGCTTATCTTGACGGATGTGATGAATATTGATTTGAAGTATGGTGCAATGGGTTTTTAAATCTGTTAGAAGTCATGGGTCGTGAGTGATATTGAGTTTTCAAAACATGAAATCAATTGAGTCAATGGTCATTGCTCACGCTGATTGAGTGGGGCTTCCGTTTCCATCTAAGTATAATCATGTTTTGTTTTACCAACTCATTTATTATATGCGATTGGATTCAAATTGTCTTTAGATGAACCCGTACCAATTCCTACACTTTCTATGGAATTTGGCGATCGAATTTTGACTGTAACATATCATTATGTGTTTGCAATGGAAAGATTTAGAAATTAGGATCAGAAGTTTTGCTGGTTAAGTGTAAAATCTTAATATTTATTATAAAATCTGAATTAATACCTAGTCAAAGGTGGTCTTTGACGGTCAACGTTCGGTCTAGGTACCAATCCTTAATATTGGAAATGTTAGGTACCAAAGCTAGATACTGGTCATTTGGTGGGTACCAAACATTAAATATCCCATCATTTAAAACCACTAAAAATAAGTACCAAAAGGATTTAGAAATCCTAAAACAGGAGTAAAGCTTAGGAGAAAATTTTAATCCTCTACTGCTTGTTCGCTCATCCTTGAGTTGTTTTCACTATGTTGTGCTGCTTTCGTTCTTTATATGGGTACTTTTTCCCTTAACTAAGGAGCTTATATTGTAAAACATATTTTACACTTTTTTATTTAGAGGGGGTTTGAGCCAGTGGCGGAACTAAAGGGGGCTAACCTTGGCTGTAGCCCCCCTTTTTTCTTGCAAAACCCTACCATAGTACCATGTTGACATTTTACCCCTTAAAAAATAAAATTTGTTAAGTTAGCCCACCTGATCCATTAAATTATTCCATCTGTTTCCATTAATTTAGTCCACCAAAGCCATAATATTCACCTTTCAAATCAAAAATCTATCGATGCCTTGGTGATTTCATTTGCAGAGTAGGAAGAAGAGAGAACGAAGAGCGAAAGTTTAAGGGGCTAAAACATTCAGCTCACCACTTTCACTAGTTTGGTCCCATCACGTCCAAAAAATTTGTCGCGGCCTTCGGCCGCCTTAGTGTTTATTTTTTTAGCCCCCTAATTTGAAAAACCTGGCTCCGCCGCTGGTTTGAGCTGGGGTAAGCTTGGGTTATGGTCCGGCAGAAGCAGCTTGTCTTCACTCCAGAACACCAGACCGTTTGGCAACACGGTCTAAAGTACATTTGTTCTAGAGAATTGGCTCATGGATCCCTGAAAACTTCTTTATGCCTTCTTCCGGAGATTTCCATCCGTATATAGGTAATTCCTGAAATGCATGCAGAAAATTTTGGGTTCTGTTCCACCATTGCACCAGAAAATTAACATTTCCAGCCATCACAAAAAGTGTACACGATGACTTTATTTTTTTGTCTTGTGTTAAGGAAATTTGTTTCTCTAAGAATCAACAAACCAAGCAGTAATACTTTACAATATATTGTTAATAATACCAGATCACATTGAAATTAAAAATGATTTATTGCATCGGCTCCCCTAACACCCCTCCTTAAACCGGATAAGAGCATTCGTCCCATTGCTGTTGGGACAATTTGGCGTCGACTGGTGTCCAAAGCGGCAATGAAAGGGGTTGGTAAGGACATGGCAGCGTATATCAGGATTTCCAGTTTGGTGTAGGTGTTTCAGGTGGTGCTGAGGCAATCCTACATGCTGTGAATAGGTTTGTCAGTAAACATCATGTAGACGCTAGCCTCTCTATGCTAATGGTTGACTTTACCAATGTTAACCTAGTTGACCGAACGGCTATGCTTTCGAAACGTAAGCTTTGTCCATCTATATCGCCTTGGGTAGAATACTTGTATGGTCAACCTGCACGGCTCTATGTGGGGGACTCCTTTATCTACTCATCCATAGGAGTACAACAAGGTGACCCTTTAGGGCCTTAGTTATTTGCTCTGGTACTTCATCAGCTTATAGCTAAGATAAATGAGCACTGCATATTATCCCTACATGCCTGGTATCTTGATGATGGCACTGTTATTGGCGACACCGAAGAAGTGGCAAAAGCACTCACTATTATCAAAACAGAAGGGCTGTGCGCTGGGGCTTATACTGAATATTAAGAAAACTGAAATATTTTGGTCCTCTTGTGATGGACGAAGGATAAGTGATGGGATGTTTCCTGTCGAAATCTCAAGACCAGATAAGGGAGTCAAACTATTAGGTGGTGCAGTTAGCCTCGACGATGGTTTTGTGAGGGGCCTTGCCATTAAGAGGGCTGAAAAAGTAGTGGATTTGATGCAGATTTTATCCAAGCTCCATGATCCTCAAAGTGAATTGCTGCTTTTACGAACGTGTATGGGTATCTCCAAGCTGCTTTTTGGCCTTCGTATTTGTCACCCAGACTATATTATGGAGGCGGTAGATATATTTGATAGAGGCTTGCGAGAAGTGGTGGAAGGCATCGTGGTGTGCGGGGGACCGTTCTTTGGAGAGCTACAGTGGAGACTATCTACTCTACCTATCAGATATGGAGGTCTTGGACTTTACACTGCTAGGGAGGCGTCTCGAGTATGTTTTGTGGCTTCACGTGTGCAATCTTGGGGATTACAGGATCACATATTGAGGAGTAGTGGTGTGGACGGTATGGATGATAATTTTAATAAGGCTTTGGAAACGTTACAAGTGACTCTTCCTGATTTTGATCTTAACAACTTCACCAATAAAGACAACGCCCCCCCTAAAGCACAAAGCATCCTGGCGAGTGCTCTTTTTGGTAAAGTGGTTAAGGACATTGATAGAGTTTACATGCTAACGGAGAGACAGAAAGCGGTTTTTGGTTGTTTGCAAGCATCACATGCCCAAGATTTTCTTCCGGCTATTCCGATTGGGGTTGGGGCGAGAAGATGTCTCCTTTGGAGTAGGTCTATCCTCAAATACAAGGTTAATGATCCGCTTTATCCTCTCGACTCTCGCTGCCCTCGCTTGCATCACAGGTTGCTTGGATTCATATGGTGAACATGCAGTTCATTGTAAAGTAGACCCTGGTTATAAATATAGACATGATCATGTGAGGGATATTTTGTATGATGTATTGTGGAGGTCTGGAATTTCGGCAAAGAAAGAAGCACCTGTGCATTTCCTGACAGACCCACTTGAAGGGAGATCGACACTAAGACCAGCTGATGTTCTTATTTTTGGATGGGCTAATGGGAAACACACATGTGTTGAACTCACCGGGGTATCTCCTTTGGTAGGCATTGGACATGGCACCTTACGATCGGGGCGAGCAGCGCTAAAGGCTGCCTCAGGTAAGATATCGAAGCATGTGTTGACAATGGGCATGCTTTCGTCCCCTTTGCTTTTGATACTTTTGGCTATTTGGCTCCAGAAGCAGTTGGACTACTCAAGAGGGTCCAGAAAGTCATGCGCAGCAATGTAATGACCCCTGGCTCACGAGATTTTATTTTTAATAGGATAGGTTTTGCTATTCAAAAAGGGCTAGCGGCACAGCTTGTCGCTCGCTTGCCTAGTATGTAATTTTTAACTTTGTAATTTATTAGTTAGTTTGAATATTTAAAAAAGAAAAGAAAAAGTTCATAGACTGGGAATTGGAAACAAAAGTACCTAACCAAAATTAAACAGGTGCTAAATTATGAAATTTAATGTTTAAAGAAAAAGAACTTGATGGAGAAAATTAAGACATGAAACTATCTCATCTAGAGTCCTACTGAATCCTAACAAGTTTGGATCTCTTCACAGCTATTTGTCATGCTTTTACCCTTTGGACGTCTTAATTAATTTTGATTGTCTCGCCATCTTCGTTAAATTTCTCCGAGCTTTTTCAACGAAACAAGACTGTTCATGTGAGGAATTGCTTGAACGTACACATTGTCGTGTTTGTCTCCATCCCAATATTTTTCCAATCTTGACGTCTTAGGATCAAAACAACGAAGTCTACTAGTCCCATCTTGCCACAACAGAATTGTGCTCCGCTTTGTGATGACAAATGGTGTGTACATAACTTCGCCTTCCCATCCTATACTGTACTCTTTAATCTATGATTTTTCCTCACAGCGAAATTTGGTATGCTAAAACACAATATCTCTGCAAGGTGACAGAATCTATGGTTTTGGTACATTGTTTCATGATGCAGTTTCTCAGTATTGATTGTGAAGAATTGCATTCGACTTTGTTGTGCAGAGATTTTCTGAGTTGAGCCGCTACTATTTATTGGTTCCACTGAGTGGTCGTTTTCTAGTATGCACATTATCCCCAAGTAAATTACATCAATAGATAGTTCTGAAATGTTTGATTCTTGATATTGAGTTCGAGGAGCCCGAAATGGGAATCAGTTTAACTTAGTGCTCTTAATATTAATAGTAAGTTATGTTAAAAAAAATGTTTTGTTTTAATCAAAAAATGCATGGACCATGTTCTGATCCCAAGACCTATTGCTCCCTAGATATTTTTTTCATGTGAATGAATAAAACATTAGTCCCATATAGACTAAAACACTAAGAGTTTTAGACTTAAATAGCATTGGTTTAGCCTTAAGGGCATGGCCCTTTGGGTCTTTAGACCTTTGTGTATGGGGAAAGCCCTAGACTATGGCAAGGTTTCCTAAACCTTATTGCATTTCTTATTTCCTTTCCCGTTCGCGCGGTGCTTCGCACAGAAGCACGCTCGCTCGGCTCGGCGTGGGCGTGGGTTTATCCGACCCTTTCTTTTTACTGAAAATTTCCACTCGTTTCTCCCACACATGTAATCTCACGCGTGTGGACACCTGTGCACAGAGATTTCTCGTCGAGAAGAATCTTGCTTTTTGAAGCGGATCGTTTTTCATTGTTATTTTTAACGGATGCTTTTTGCTTTTACTCGTCCGACAAATTGAACGCGTGATTTACGGATCTGTGTCTCAAACGTTCGAATTCTTACCTATAAATACGAGTTAAGGCTTTCAGTTTAAAGACATACCATTCAGAACTCTTATCTTCAATTTCTCCTTCTTCTCTAATTATTTTTCGAAACTTAAGTTCTTATTCATATTTGTCTTAAAACTCGTAAAACGTTGAGTTCTTTTTAAAACAAGTTGTAGTTTACAGAAACATAATTTTGTATAACTACTTCTTGATTTACAGAATTTTTAGTTCACATAAATATAGTTTCTGAAACATAAAATTGTTTTTACATTACTCGAAACAATTTGTATTTTCAATTTGTGTTTTTGTTTTTATTTTTGTTGCCAAGTTCTAAGGGTTCTCTGTGTATGCTACACATAGAGGAGAACTAACAGTAGTTGTATCCTGGAGGTAGTTTGCTAATTGCTATAGCATCTTAGAGGAGTAGCAGGCAATATTACCTTTAGCTCAGCGTATCTCATACGTGCCTCTACTAATTTTATTGAGTTATTTGTTACTACTATCAGTGTAATCTAAGTATTATTTCCCATTTGAATTCGATTATTGTAATTAATTCCAACAAGTTATACCCGTAAGTCGATGCCGATTACATAACCTGCCGAGTGGTGGGTGCCTCATAGCCCTCTATAGATCGTATTATAATCCAGAAAATTGAGTTTCTCTATTTCAATGCGTCCCCTAAGCTCATTCTAGCATCACAACATGTTCATTTGAATTGTCTTAAGGTCTTATGCCCGTCTAATGCATTTGTCTGTCCTGCAGCTCCTGCTCCATTAAGATCTTCTTCTTCAATAATGCTGCTATTTGTTTCTATGGACTATTTAAGCGATTGTATTTTGTTTTGTTGCATGTTTGGATTGTCTGGGTAAGTATTTTGGTTTGTAGAAGAGAAACGGGATACTGCAGCTTTCGAAAATACAAAAAAAAGTACCAACCACCGCAATCACATAATGCCATTATGTAATAATGTTTCATTGCGACATTCTGTTCTATTGTTTCTTGTAACAGTCCTAGAGTGGGTATTTAGGACGTTTTTTCTTCTGCTCACATTGTTTTTGAAACAATCGATGACACCGAAGAATCTACTACTGGAAATAAAAGTATCAAGTACTCCTATCCATGAGCCAAGACATAATCAACTGCAATAATTTCTTCGTGGAACGGTGAAATAAAAAAACAAACAAGGAAGAGCATGACAAATCAAATTATACCCTTCACCACCAATATAAACGATAGACAAGAAATGAAAATGAAAACCAGAAGTCCAATGCCTTTATCCGTGAAAGATGCTAGGACCATACGTTCGGCGAAACATAGTGACAAACAACAGAATATGCGACCATAAAAACAGGAATATGGGAACACTAGCAATAACAGACAGAAAAATTGGTAGCCAGAGGAGTCTAGGTCCAAGTACAATAAAAAGTGTTGCACAAAAAGCCACCATCATAGAGATTATAGAGATGAAGAGAGTTAGAAGCCCAAGCATCAACTTTTTCGGTAAGGATTCGAGGAAATCAGCATGATCATATTGGGATGTCAGGAGAGCTACAAAACTAAGAAGTGAGGAGGTGGAAGAAAAAAGAGCCAATGCATTCGCTACCGCAAACACTATGAATGAGTTCTCGTTTAAGAAAATTGGGTTTCCTTTGTTCTCTTTATCGTCTCCACCATAAAATCCCCCGGGAACTGTAAATGCTGCAGCGAAAACAACTGTAGCTATAAGTGCAGATACAAAGGCACATGACTGAGCTGTATCTTTTATCCATTTCTCTCCTTCAACAAACAGCGATGTGTGCTCTTCTTTAAACAACTCTTGAGCAGTCTTTTGACTGCTGTTTCTTGTTATCTTGTGTGCTGGTGGAAGAAGACTTTCCACCTCCTAGACAGAGACAAGGGTTGCACTTATGATCATTACTACTTGGTATCATTGTCATTCTACATATAATATGCCAATAAACATCATATTCCATGGAAAGAGGTAACTATTGATTGCTTTGAGTCTTGGAAGTACCTTAAACCATTGAAGATCCCGTTGCAGACGTAGAGCTACACAATAGACTGAGCTTACGAATGGAGAAGAATTTTGTGTCCAGGCAACCATATGCAAGATCGTACTACCTTGTTTGTCCACTGAGGCAGCCAACTTCTTTTTGAACCCAGGGATTTGATATACGAGATTGAAAATCTTTTCTTGTCGTGCACAAACTGCACTGTAAAACATATCCCTTTCGGATTTGCCCATTTTGACCCAATGTAGACCAGGAAAGGTTTTTAAGCACTCCATTACAACTTCTACTGCTCCTAACTTCGTAGCCACGTCCAAGATCCTTGTTTCTGTGAAATATTCTTCTATGTCTGAGCTATCAATCAAAGAGTTAATATTCATAATAATGCATTTCGTTAGTGAGATAGCGTCTTCGTGCATCAATTTCCTCTTGTGTACTGTGGTCCCTGGAACTGGGAAAAAAAGAAAGAAAAAAAAAACAAAAATCACAAATTACCCCCTCACATCCGAAGTTTCTATCACCAGGGCTGCAGGGCACTTGTCCTAATTCCTTATTAAGCTTGTTCCATAATTTTTGTTCTTCACCCATGTAACATTACATTGAACTCAGGCTAGTAACATTACCTATATGTTTTGCAAGTTTCCGGATTTCTCCACTCACCCATTGATACACTGGAATCAAAACAGTAAAGCAAAACTTTAGAATATCATCTTATATTTTGTCTTCCGGAGCAACTTCTTCCGAAACTATACCACTAGAGGATATACCTGTAAAGCCAAAACCATATTAGCATCTTTCTATTTTTTGGAGTTGAGTCTCTGAATATAGTTCCTAATTCTTTAGCTAATATAGCAGCTAAGAACTGTAGAAGGTTTCATCTAACAGGAGAGTGGATAGGTGTTATGCCTGATTTCCTCTAAGAAACTATGTAGCTTTTTTTCTTTATTGCATTCCTTTTTAGCTTTATGATGTGCGCACCGCACCACGTACCTCTTGTTGAGAAGGGAAAGATCGAATTCTCTGGAGGGTTCTCCATGTCTCCTGTGAAGCTGATGGCAGGCGTAGTAGAAGGAAAATGCACTGACATAATTGTAGTACATAATGAGTGAATGCGTGAGCAGAGCAAAATTAGAAATAATGTTTATAAGAAAAATAAAATTAACGGACATGAGTAGGTGAGGCGATCCCATAATTGGAGTTCATCTCTTCTTAGAAATGCATTGCTTACTGCCATCATTTCTAGTGCACAAGGATTCCGTGTCCTGCTGTCAAATTCGATAGCCAAATTTGGATACATTTCAATCATACCTTCGGCTATATCTACAAATTAAACAAATAATTGTGAGCGCATTTGTAGACAGTCAATGCTTACACTTGTTTAATGTTATCTACTCACCATGGAAACCATCCCCAATCACGCTACATATTATTTGACGACCGGAATCACCCGAAAAGATATCTGGGTCATCATCATGATTATTACTCGTGATGGTGTACAAATACTTGACAATATCCTTCTTTTGCTCTTTGGATGAGGTACAATTAGCAGCATTCAACAGAGGTATGTATTGGTATCTATCAGGTATGAGTGTTAATTTTGGGTTCTTTTCCACCATTGCTTTCACAGATTCAATGTTTCCAGCAAGCACGGCACCTTGAAGTGCTGTTTCACCATCAAAATTTTGTAATTCAAGCTGCTCAGGTGTCATGACGGCCACAAGTTCCATCACAAACTTGACGTGTCCTTCAGATGCAGCTATATGCAAAGCCGTATCGTTGTAGATCGTAATCCCGGCAGTCACTGTGATTGTCAATATGATCTTTAGCCTTTTGCCAATCACCTTTGTTTGCAGCTCTGTACAACGTTAGGTGTCTCTGGAGCTCCGCCGGCTCTGGGGCCCTGCTGTTTGGCCTTTCATATAGATTTCCTGGCGAACGACTCATCTGCATACATATCAGATTTCCATTAGATACATAGCGTGACTTATTCAGCTTAAAGACAAATTAATATATCAATAGAATAGATCCTGGATCCAATTGCCAAACTTTGAGATGATTCATCGGCAGAGTTACCTGAGAAGGAGAAGTGGCAGCGACCTCAATAGGAACGGATTGGGGATGCTCAGTGTCCGGGTAGCTAGCTTTTATGGATTACTACCGAAAATGTATGTTGGGTTTGGAAACTAACTCTTCCATGATAACATCTACTTAAGAACTCAAGTGAACGGAAACAGACACGAAGACGATGAATGAGTTAAATGATGGTGTTCTTGCTCATCTCATCACCTCCCATGTGACTGCATAATCTATAAAATACTCGCATAACAAGACACAGTTAACAATTGATTTTTATTTTTATTTTTCCTCACACAAATAATTTCTTTTTTGTTGTTATTTTGGATTGGTAGAAAGTGACATTGTCATGCAGGTGTTTGTTTAACATCCTCTTCTGACATGGGAGCAGGTCAGATTCAGTAATGCTTTTCTTCAATGTATCCCATCTTTCAAAATAAAATAAAATTAAAATTAAAATTAAAAAGAGGAGCTACCCACTCGCTTTTCTTCAGTATTTCAATGTATTCCACTCTACGAGTGTATCCCCGATAAAATAATTTAATGTAGTGAAGAAATCATTCGCTTTAAACGAAATTGCTATTTGAACAGCCAAATGACAGCTGATTAACAGCGTGGCACACTACGTGGTAAAGATTTTTTTCACACTTTCATCCAAGTTTGCAAAAATGGGATACAAGTAAATCAGACCCGTTGAAAAATTGAATTGCATAAAAAATTTCCAGATCTTTTTTCCTTTTTGCAACAAAGCTACCCCAGATTCCATCAATGAGATCAACTTGTAACTTCATGGATTTCTTCTGTTATCACCATCAAGACCTCTATAGGTTGCTTAACTCAATTTTAATCTTAGAAATCAATAACAACAATAAATTAAATCAAACTCAGCGGCTCATACTAGAAAGACTCGATTAATCATCAAATCACTCATCCATGAGTTTATATAATGAGCAAAATAAGAATAAAATATATGTTATGAGATTGCTAGTATTTGATGTTGATCGGGTGGAGGAAGAATATGTTTAGATGCTTGTATTATTAGGACAGTCGGAGCCTAGTATCATAAATGAGATAGAGTTACAAAGAGGATTTAATCTAAACACATTAAAGAGTAAATCTGATACCTAGAATTATTGTAATTAGAAACCTAATTTCGCTAAGAGAAGAGTGGAAGAAGAAGAAAAGGGAATGATTTGTTGATTTTCCTAATCTAACGGCTGATTCGAGCTATGCACCTTTTCCTCTCTTTACACTTCATTAATTTTCTGTTAACTAGCTGTTACAAACAGCGGTTCATGTAGCAACATTGCGCTTTAACATGTCTGAGCGTGATAATATACTTTGGAAATGTGGAAAATTCAAACACGCGCAGGATTATATAATGGCTTGATCAGAGAATTGTGCCTAGGCAGTTTTGTGCTGTGCTTTTAAACAGGCTTGGGATTCTGCTTTTTGAAGGAGGGATACGTTCCAACTATGATAGAGAAATGGAAATATATGGCGATCATGCCCTACACTTTTCTCACCAGGTTGGTTTTAAGTTCAGACATGATCTGGTACGTGAAACTTTTGCGGATATACGTCATCATTAAGGTGTGTCATCCAAAAAAGAAGTAGACATGGGCCTCTTTTCCATTAACGGAAAGTCTTTGAGACATGCTGATATTTTGGTCTATGACTGGGATGACGGGCATGACATGTGGATGGTTATAACTGGTGTATCTCCATTTACTGGTGGTGTACGCACTTTTGCCCATGGCCAAACAATCAACAATATTGTAACTTAGAAACACAATAAATATCTAAAAAAGTGTGTTGTTCAAGGGCTTGGATTTGGTATTTTTGCTTTCACTATGGTGAGGAACTTGGTGGGGATACTATAAATTTCTAAAAATACTGCAGAATTATATGGCTAGTCATGATGCGAACGTCATAGTAGGTTATTTTCTATAAATTAGGGGTTGTTAAATCATGAAGTGTTTCCAAAATATTGATTTGTTTATAGAAGCATTTACTAGCTCTTCTCATGTTCCTTCCACAATAACAGGTAGAATTTTCCGAAAATCAACCCTAACACCAGTGTTTTTTTCTCCAAATAATAACTTACCGTGACTCATTTCCATCATTAAGTCAGCAAGAGCTCTTTGAACTGCTTCAAGTGCATTCCTGTGTATAATTGGTGCCTCACCCCATATAATCAAATTTACTCTGCATAATAACTCGGCTAGTGTTGTTTTGTTAAACACATTGTGGGACGATGTTTCATTCAGCTCCAATGGAATCTTGAACCTGGAATGAGCTATACGACCACCTGGTAGTAGCAACGACTATATTCCCGAAGAAGCAACTGCTATAAATGTTTTACCTTGTGACCAAAGGAAATAAATAAGGGTTCTTCATAGGTATTTCTTACCTGTTCTACCACTTCCATATACAAAAAAGAGATGACTATCATTTTGTTCAACGGATATCGAGATCTCATTAAACACTATTGCATGTTTTATGTTTAATCCCTTCTTCAATTCCTCTGCCTCTGCCAGTAGAATATTTCTGTCATAGTTCAGCTCTTCATGAATCAAGTTGTTTTTAGGATCGTTCATTTCAGACATGTCTGGGTATGGTATATCGGAAAACTCATCCTCCTTTAGATTTCGATTATGTTTCCACAAAATCATCTCAATTGGTTATAGTGTATTGTTTTGCAAGACCTCATCCCTTAGGTTTAGTGCTTAATCTACGTAAAGTTGTATTTGTCTGTACTTAAGGTCTTTCGCTAACATACTCCAGTAATCATGCCAAAGTTTTTTAAATCCAGTTACTTTGCAGTTTAGAAAAATTATAAAAAACAATTCACATAGCCTCTTGCATGTATGTGTTTTTGCAGCTTCCCGAATGGCTTGGTGCCATTCACTATCATCTTCCAACAATCCTGTTGCCAAACATGTAGATTTGAGTGTAAGATGAATTGTCCCACCAATTGTTTTAATATCATCATAGTTTTTGCAGCCTTTTTGCAAGTAGTATTTATTACCTGCATCGGGATGCACATAGTAGATATGTCCAACCCTGAATCCCCATTGTCTTATTTTCCATGTTTTTCTTCCTTGGTCTCATCTCCGATGCCTAAGAAACTCTGCGTAAGTCCATTTTCTTGCATCTTCGTGGCCTCTATTAGATTTTATCCATTGAATGAATTTCGACGTGTTTGGATCTTCCTTGTCTAGAATATCTCTCAAAACATCGGTATCGTCGTGGTAGACTAACTGTTCCCGTTCAAGATTTAATGGTAACCTCTCAACTCTTGGGCGGCGATAATAAATTTTCAAACCAAGTGTCCTCCACATACATTCGCATCCTGATAGGTATCAACCCTCGAGACATGCACTTACTTCGTCATTATTCATCTTTTATATTGGATCAATGGTATCATTGTGGCTTGAATTGTTGTTAATTGCAAGAATTACTGCAAATAGTAGTTATCATGTCTTTCTCTTTATGTACGTACTTGGAAAAATATTTAATACTCATACCCCTGCAGTTGCAAATATCCACATATGTATGCATCATTTCTCATTATCAAGTCTAAATTGTATGGCACAACCCATTTATTATATAACATGATTCCATCCTTTTTCAAGTCCCCAATATGTTTGACGTATCTTACAAATTACGAATCCAGTCCGATCAACATATGTTTTGTGCTATATTTCTTTGGGAATTTCTTCGTACACTTTTTCCCGCGCATACATCGAGAGTCAATTTTTGCATTTCCGCATGGACCGTGTAGCATATACTAGCATACTGCATCGTATGCTTCATTGTCTTCCTTTGGGTCTGGGATTTCGGCAGATATAATTGAATCAATATGTGATGAGGATCTTGGTTTATCCTAAGGTTCAAGCCACATCAATATGTGAGCATGAGGTAATCCTCGTTTTTGAAAATCAAAGGTGTAATTAAAGTGCTGCAATCTAAAATAAAATGTTATTATGTTTCCAAATATCTGTAATTAATATCATGTATTTTATTTATTTTTTCCAGTACAATTTGTTAAAATATACCTCCTTGTAATTCTCTTAAATGCCTGCTTCCCACCAGATCAGACATTAACTGATTGAGTTTGATGAGAAGTATGCGACTGATTATGTATGGTCTTTCACTTGGTTTTTTTCTAGGGAACATTTTGAGAGCTTCTGCATTTTCAGACCAATTTGGATTACCATGGTGTTAGTCGTGGGAGATTTTAATGTTTTTCAATGTAGTTGAAAAATCCCATGTTAGTCGTGGGGGAGTTTGTCAAAATCTTTTAAAATCTCTATTAGTGGTGAAAGATTTCTAGGGAGTTTCTAAAACTACCTCAATATCCCTTAAACTCCCCTGTTAGTGGTGAGAGATTTGATTAGAATCTCTTAAACTCCTTGTTAGTCGTAAAACACTAGAGTTATAGAGAGTTTACAATTTGGGGGGAGTTTGAGGGAGTTTCATGATGTTTTTGTGCTTGGACAAAATCTCTCAAAAAAACAAGAGATTTCTGAGGAGTTAGGGTTAAACTCTTGAAAATTGTATAGACTCTCTTACAAGGGGGTAGTCAAACAAGATTTGTATGGACTTTCATAGATTTTTAATTTGAGTGACTCCCAGATATTCTCTGAAAATCTAGAGATTTCTAGTGATTTTCTGAGAGAATTTTAGTGAGTCTTTGTGACTTGTAGAGACAAAAAATGAGATTTACAGGGACAAAAAAAATGAGAATTGTAGAAAGTTTATGTGATTTGTAGAGACAAAATTGTATAATATCTCCTGATTAATTCAAAACATTACCGATTTTTTTTATTATTCATGTTACAATAATAATAAAAGTACCATGACCACCTGATGAAATATGTGTCCATTGCCAAAATAAATCTCACTGCTATCCTATGCCTAAATTTTCGTTCACTTTATTCCACTCGTCCCACATTTTATTTTCTATGTTATCTCGCCACTGATTTTCTATGCGGAGTTTTCCAACAATTTAAAATCGGGAAAAAAAAAATCATAACTGTTAAAATATATATTTTTAAATCGATATATATCGCAAAAACTCATATAGCCGATTTTAAAATATATATTCTCCAATTTAAAAAATCACTTTATTTTACATTTTGTCTTGAATTACCCCTTTCCAAGTGGCCTTTAAGTGTATTAATGCACAATGAGAGAAAAAAATGGTTCACTCCCAAAACCAAAAAAGCTCCAAATTTCAAAGTCTCCAGAAATATCACCTCTTGAGGAGAGATTTCTACCATGCCTATTTTCAAGAAAAAGTTTCTTCAAATCTCTAAAAACAACAAATCAATGACTTTCAATTCTCCTTCAAATAACAGGAGTGTTGGAGTGTCTCTTATAAAATCCTAATCCAATAACATGGAGTTTCAGAGAATTTAAATGACTTAAAAAAAGTCTCTAACCAATAACAAGAGACATTAAAAGACTCTCCAAAATTCTCTATGGACTAACAATAGATTTACGAACTCCCCAGAAGTCATTCAAAATCTCATTTAACTACCCCCTGTTACACTCCCTCTAAATCCCTAGAGATTTAAATACATTAAAATCTCTCAAACTCTGCCGCGACTAACCCCCTGTACATGTGAATGTAATAAATAAGTCGGGACGGGGACCTAACTCTCTGCATAAGGCTATTGAATCTTGGTAATGTTGAATCATATATCTTGGTCCACCGATGAAAGAAGATGGTAAGATTACTCGACCTGCGGTACCGGGTCTGGTGTCATCTCTGGCTTTCACTGCTTCTTTTATTTCATTGTATAAGTCACAACGCCTTTCCTATTTATGGCCTTTAATCCACAACAATCTGCTTTTCTCAATTGTAGCAAAAGCATCAACTACATACTGTTGGAACAGTCGTCCTCCTTGGAGAAGCGTATTTCCTTCATTTGCAATTTGTTGTAATTAAATGCATAATATTCCTTAAGAGTTATCTTTTTTCTCTTCTTTTCATCGCCTATTTCATCGCCACACACAATATTAGTTTCCTTATCATATGGAATATAAATATGAAAACCATTTTCACCATAAGGAAACAACAATGGATATTGCAATGCCATGTAACTTGTATGCATCTCGGATATATCCTTGAGAAAACCACTTTTTCCCTGAATAATTATATCCCTTTTTCTATCTGACTCTGGATCGTCAACTACATTTCCAGCAATTTCAGATGTAGTTGGAAGATTGTATTTCCTTTCATCCCTCTTTCGGGTACCAATAAGACGTATTTCAACCTCGCTTAGCTCATTTTCTTGTACATGTCCCGCCATATCCTGAATTTTTGGCATAGCCAATTGTTTCTGTCAATCATTTGAAGTAAGCTAGCAATGGTTTCATCCAATTTGTTGGTGGTTTTCTTTCCATATTTGTCAATGCCTGTCATTGAAGATTTAGCGAGCGACTGTATTTATCTTGTTTTCCACCCATTTTTTCATGGCAATCACATTCGTCTTATTTTTATCTCATTTTCAATGTTTATAATGTACAACTGTAAAAATGAAGGTAGACTACCATCAAGCGGAATCAAAGTTCCCATGAAGTGATGATTATGCCCATACATTATAAACACTCATGGCGTCGAACCATTGTCCTCACCTTTCAAAACTTTGACACCTTGTGAGGTAAATGCAAATATTGAATTAGACACCCTGATGTTCATTCTGAAATTCACGGCTTGCGCACCACCACCCATATTTTGCGTTAGATTTTACGTAAATTCTGGTGCCTCTTTGAGCATAGGTAAATTGATAGCTCCTTAATTTCCCACAACAAATGGTAAATTATGGTGGTCTTTGGGGACTTTATTAGACATGCACTAAACATATTCTTCAGTTTCAGTTGAAAAAGATTATGTGTATATAGGGAATTCTTCATCTCATTCACAATCTCCAGGATGGTCTGTATTATTCTCACCAAATGTTCAAAGCATTAGCTTTCCTAATTTAAATGTGAAATTACACATAAAACAATAAGCTAAGTCCACCGATTATTATTTTATAAATTTTACCATCCATATGTCCGGCAGCGAATGTTTTTTATCGCTTATTTGCACATTCAGATATGTCTGTTACTGTCAATAAAATGACGGAAGGCCCGTCAATCAAGCCCGTCAACCCGTGAAGATTTCAAAAAAATATTTGTTGCCTAAATTTCTTGCACATGAAGTTTACCAAATTAGGGTATGGATAAACAATATAAATACATGTATTATAATACTTAAAAAGAGATGGAATCCTATGTTATCTAAACGTACAATAATTATTGTAATCAAAAATCAATACAATATCTCCCCTACGGGATTCCTCTGTGGATATATGATGTGCATCGTAACCACAACAAATTAATTAATACTTTTCTACCTAATTAAAAAGTAATATAGGGTATTCAAGTTCGTTCCCACGAGGAGAAAGAGAATTTTAGTTGTAGAATTGTCACAAAAAAGGGGGGTTTTGTTTTAAGATTTTAAAAGCAAAAGAAAGTAAATAAAGCGATTAAAAGTTTAAGTTGAAATCAATAAGAGAGATTAGATCGAGGAATCATTCTTCGTTGCAAAATAATGATTCAAGTTATGTTCTTTTCCACTTCTTATTAGTCACAGATTATCACCAACCGTGACAATACAACAAATCGGTTCACACTTCGTGTGATCGTCTATGGATACGAGACTGATACAATACAACAATGAAGTGTGTTTGCTTGATACAAAGTTTCGGACATAACCAAACTCAGTAGGATTGCGTATCAAGTAAATAGGAATTAACGTTTGTGCGATTTGCTTTAATTATAATAAAAAAATTATAATGCGAAAATATAAAGTAAATGACAAAGAAATATTTTGTTAACGAGGAAACCGCAAATGCAGAAAAACCCCGGGACCTTGTCCAGAATTGAATACTCTCAGGATTAAGCTGCTATACAAAATAAACCAACTTCGTATTGTTGAGACCAAGCAACTAAACCTATAGTTCACCTAGTTCCATCTGTATTCCCACGCCTCTAACCTGTAAACAAGTCACGTACTTGGACCAATTCCATTGGTTCGTATTCCAAATAGTAAAGCAACAACAAATCTGTTTGGTATCAAATCTCTTAAACCAAGTGATATGAGTTGCACAAAGGCTCTTCTATTTATCTTAACATAAACTCCTTTGCTAGGTTCCAAGATCTATCTTATGATCAATCACCAAAAAGGTAATCGTCAAGATTTTGCAATCAATACCTTTAATCCCAAGAAAATGTATTAATGCCGATCTACACAACTATTCTATCAAAATACCACATGGATAAATCGATTATAGTTCGATCCTCTATTACCGAAAAAAGTATTGTGTACACCAAAGATTTATATAACCAAGTCAGAAATCATATCTCTTCTTTGTCTTCAAATCTTCTTAGATCTTTAATAAACACCTACACACAACTACTTGAATCTCTTGTGATCAATCATACACAGAACGGAGTTTGTTAATAATGGATTATCACAAGATTGTCTTTAGATCTAACAACAGTCTAAAGATCCACATAGAAACTTTGAACTAGTTTGAGTGAATCTTATATCAGAAGAGAAGATCCTCAACCATAAACAAACTAGGTGCAATCAAAGTTCAACCACTGTTAGTCAATCAAATCAATATGAAAACTAAAGATAAACCGCAATTATCTAGTTTTCTACCAACGGTACGCACTAGAGCTTCTCAATCCCAAAGAAGACTTTAAACTGAGCGGTCGTAAGAGATTTCGCCTAATTAGGTTACTCTCCTCTCCGAATAGGATGCTTCACTAGTAACTGTACAACATAGGAAGCTTATTGTCACAAAGGATTAGTTATCTAGAAATGAAAACTCAAAGTATTTATAGAGAAGCAAGTTTGGACACTAAGGAATTTCCAAAACCGAAAATATTCTCAAGATATTCAATATTATTCCAAAATCGGTTTTCATAATTCCTGAGAATGCACTGTCCAAATTAATAATTGAAATCTCCTCAGAAAATCTTTAACTAGCAAATGCACATTACTAATTCTTATTTTCCATATATAATTTAAAAACCTTAATTAAAAGATTCTTAACTTATTTAAATTCGATCTTGGGATTTACTTCCTTCTAAGCTGTTAAGGAATTCTTTGAACTATAAAAGATACCCATTAATGCACGTGTTCAAAGTGTGTCGACATCTTTTCAAATGTAAGTTCTTTTTCATACTTACTCACTTGAAACCGATTTATCAAGCTTCCAAACAAGTTTAGAATTGGTTTATCTGACTTTCAAGAACTATGTGATTGATCAAGTAACACTCAATCAAAAATCATGGATGTAACGGTTCTACCAAAACAAGTTTCGGTTCTACCTCCATGTGAGTACTGTGCATAGTCAAACTAGCTTACAAAATTTGGTTGACTAGGTACTAGGATCGGTTCCCCACATATATATGGTATCTAACTTATATGTGTTGCACATGTCCATAGGATCAGTTCCCCTTTGCCTAAAAACGTGTTGCACATGTTCATGGGATCGGTTTCCGTTTTTACTATAAACCTTTTTGCACCCGATACAAGGATCGATTCCCCTTTGTATGTGTTGAACATCTTACTAGTATCGGTTCCCATTTACCCAGTGTTAGGTATTACACACACAAACCCGATCATACCCCAGGTGATTACTTAAGATCGGTTTCACTAATAAAAGTCATACCAATACATAAGTCCGGCCTCATGTGAATAGTTTTACCAAGAACACAAACAATTCATGAGAGGTTGTACTAATCACACATATTGGTCGTTCATAAGATATGCAATGAAGAACAGCCCCAATAACTCCTGGCGATTTCCTTTTCAGTTCACAACATAAGATCATGAACTTACTTCCTTAAAACACATGTAAAAACATTATTTCCTAGGATGAAATCCTCACCTCATACCCATACATAATCACAATAAAATTCATATGATTATGTTGATGTCTTATATACAAAGTTTAATGGTTAAGAAATAAACCTCGCATTATATTCCTTAATACTATGCCTATCTAGAGTGTTCATGCTTCGCAGTTTTATGTTTTTAATATGCATGACTTGAAAGATATGTTAGGGAATGAAACAGTTCAAGTCAAATATCACTAACCTCAAGTGGAATGATGATGTTGTGGTTGTAGATCCGTACTTCTTCACTTCTTCAAGTCTTTGCAATACTTGTAATGTCTCATTCTAATACTTTCAAGCTAACCTATACGAAGTTGACTCTAGAACATTTAATCAAGCGACTCTTAAATGAGTTTTGGTTCACTAAAATATGACAACCAAACTTAACATACCAACGCTTGGTGGGTTCAACTGAGTTATGCTCTAACAATTACCTTGATCTTTTATTAAAAAAAAAAGGAGATCACATATATATGATTATTTGTGGGAGGTAGATTGGTTTAAAGTCTTCAATTAAGTTGAAGTAACTCTTAGTTGGTGTGACGTCAGTTAAGTCTTCAACATATATGAAAAAATTTCCTCGTTGTATGTTGCCTTACTTGGATATAAAATTTTCTCTTTTTCTTGTTTCGTTGCTTGTAAACCTTGAACATCTTCAACTTTCCTTATAGATTTTGATGTCGCTCCCTTGTTGATCATGATGGTATTTCTATGGACCCTATATTGTTGAGATAATGGTGCTAGTTGCAAATCGAACTACAAGAAGGAGGCTTTCCTCCATAGACGTCACCCTCATGATTGACAACATTAGTACTCAAGATATCAAAAATAATGCTGAAAATTCGTGTAAAGTTGGGTAGCTCATTCTACTCGGAATTAACGTACGGTGATACACACTCAAAACAAACCTTTTTAGTCAGCTACAAAAAATTTATGGTTGGTGCCTCACATGATATAAATACGGGTAGTATCCACTAATGATTGATCAGCTACTCTAATACTAAATATCTTTCTGCACCTCATTTTCATCACCGACATGGCTAAGTTGAGCCACAAACAGTAATGACTTCTCGCAAAGATTAATAACACCTAATTTTTATTATTCTCTAGCACTTCTAAGTTCCATTATTTCGGCCGGGAATTCCATATGTAAACATAGCTAGAAGTATAATAGTGACTCTAAAATCTCTACAATTTGGAGGTTTTATGTAAATTTTTTTTTTTTTAAATATATGCTTAACCACTCCCCCATACTTAAACCTTACACTGTCCTCAATGTAATTGAATCCTCCTAGCAAGGTTAAGGTGGGAAATCTTAACATGATATGGAACAAGAAAAATAAATAACAAAATAAAAAGAAAAAGGATAAGAAATACAAAACCAGTGGGTTTCCTCCCACGAAGCGCTTGGTTTAAATTCGTCGGCTCGACTTAGGTCTTGTAAGATTCATTCCCAATACACTAAAAGTATAAAAAAAATGGGATCCACCCATAGTACCTATTTTGCAAACAATAGATTCATACAAATGTTAGCACAAGAAAACAACAGTGAAATATCGCTCGATAGAAGTTTCCCCCACACTTAGTCTTGTCCACACTCGGAAGTGTATAAAGAACATGTAATTTGGGAACTTACATGGTTTCCTTTTGGAAAACCTGCATAGTGTTAGCATCAAGTGTTTCCAATGGTGGATATCGAGAAACTGCAAGTGCACAGTGTCGACAAGCAACACAGGGCAAGCACAGGTCGAACCACAAAGACTTGGAGAGTGTAGAAGTTGATTCTAAATCCTGATTCAGAGAGTAACCAAAAGGGGTTTGATTTTGTCGATACGACGATATGATTTTCAAGTGACTGAAATAATAAAAGTAAAGATGCAAATAACAAGATATGTAAACAATGATAATATGGATACTAGGGTATTCAAATCCACCAATAACCTATGATATGCATTCAACTTGTAATATTATTCTTGTCCTTATAGTAGATTCAAGTCTCTGAGTATAACTAAGGTGTTTCTCAATGGATAATTTAATCACAACTAAAGTATTTCTCCAAAGCATTAATTGTCTAATTAAGCACAACTAATCTAAAAGATCAATATTTGGTTAAGCATGAGTTGTAGCATAATCAACATAGAGATATTCTAACTTCTGGACACATGGCATACATTGTGAAGTAAGATGTTGAAAAACTTGGATTAAATTATATCTTTAAACAATTCTAAACTTTCAAGAACAAGATACAAGATATGAATACATGACTCAGATGAGTAACCAAAAGGGGTTTGATTTTGTCGATACGACGATATGATTTTCAAGTATTGAAAATAAAAAGTAAAAGACAAATAACAAGATATGTAAACAATAATATGGATACTAGAATTGTCTAATTAATAACCCTATGATATGCATTCAACTTGTAATATTATTCTTGTCCATAAAGAGATTCAAGTCTACCGTATAACTAAGGTGTTTCTCCAATGGATAATTTAATCACAACTAAAGTATTTCTCCAAAGCATTAATTGTCTAATTAAGCACAACTAATCTAAAGATCAATATTTGGTTAAGCATGGTTGTGAGCATAATCAACATAGAGATATTCTAACTACAATGGATACATGGCATACATTGTGAGAGCAAGATGTTGAAAAACTTGGATTAAATTATATCTTTAAACAATTCTAAACTTTCAAGAACAAGATACAAGATATGAATACATACCAATGAGATTAGGGCTTCATCTAAACCCTAGTAAATGAAATTAGAACATGAAGAACATTACAACAAAATTGAAATTTGATAAACTAACATGAACAAGCTATTCTTGGATGAATTTTCAACACAACAACCCTCTCTATTTATACACAAAAATTCTCTCACACTTGGGATCCGAATGTCACTGTAGCAACCACTCAACAATTAAACAAAACATGTTTTCTTAATTGATGGATAGAATGGAATACAATGGGGGTGAGGTGTATGTTTTGGAAAGAATCCAATGGGGGTGAGGTGGATGTTTTGGAAAGAATCCAATGGGGGTGAGGTGGAAATGGATTTGGGTCTTGGGTTTTGGATCATGGGTTTGTTTAATCCCATGAATTTGTAAACAGGTTGCATTTGCGCGAGTGGAGCGGGCAACGCTTCCAACTTTCTTCTCTTTTGTCTTCTCAATTCTTCCAAGCTTTATTTAGTACTTAAAAACACAAAATTAATTAATACAAATATTTATTCTTGAAGATGGTAAGAATGAAGAATTTGGGATAATATATGACTTTGAAGCGCGAAAGATGAGTTAAGTGCCAATGAAAAGGTGTATGAATATGCAATATTTGGCACTCATCAAATACCCCCAAACCTGAATTTTTCTTGTCCTCAAGTGAAACAGAAATTAAATCTAACTATACCACTGTGGCTGGTCTCTCGAATGCATTTAGCGTATGCACTAAGACTTTAAACCCCTAGGTGTCCTAAGTGGACGAGTTGTAGTCTCGTGAGGGCCTACCAAAGATGTACCCACAAAACCTTCTCCAATTTCGAGCATCCATAGAAATGTCTTCGTCTTCGGTCTTGTTGTAGATGATGAACTTGAATTTCGTAGAACTATGAAAATTTGTAACCAATTTTTTTTTTTTTTTTTTTTTTTTTAGTGACCCGCTACTGGCTGGTCATCGGATAACACACTACAAAAAGACCCGCTCCACAGCTATTCATAGAAGACAAAAAAAAATGCAAAAGACTACAAAAGATCCTACAAAAGACCCGCTACACAGCTGGTCATAAAAAATGTAAAAGACTGCAAAGGATCCTACAAAAGACCCGCTACACAGCTGGTCATAGAAAACACTCTACAAAAGACCCTACAAAAGACCCGCTCCACAGTTGGTCATAGAAGAAGATATGCAAATACTCCCCCAAACCTAAATCTAATATTGTCCTCAATGTTTCAAAAGAACAGAAACAACAAAACATGAGAACAAAACAGATTCAAAGGAAAGAGATTACCAGATGCCAAAAAGGGTGGTGCTAACCATAATTGAATGAATGCTTTGAAAGCAAAAAATATGAGCGCAAGACAAAAAGTTTGGTTAGCACACAAATATATCAACAAGATTCAAAATTTTACCTACTAGATTATACAATGATTACTCACCATGTACCAATAATCTAAAAAGTTGAGGATCAACCTAAAAAGGCGTAGTGCGGAAACATCAATGACCTTACACAATTATAACAGGACAGCAATGCAAGTGAGACTGCATATGTGAATGAGTTACCCCCAAACCTATATTTTTCAATAGATATACTTTTGGGTACAAAATCTAACAATTTTAGGGGTGCAACATGCACAAGATCTAGTTCAAAGTGGATTTTGTCATGGATGGATGGAGAGACATGAGTGAACTCTAATTGTGGCTCATCAAAGGTATTATATTTAACTGCAAAATAGTCCAAGAGGACTTGAGAGGCACACAGTTCCAATCCTAGATTAGGTATTCTTAGAAAAGTAGGTTTAACAATAACTTTACAAACCAAATCTAGGTTGGGTGCAAGATTACCAGTTTGTGACATGGGCAGGGAGGTAGGAACATCATTATTAGGCGCATCTATAACTCCTAAATCATTTGCTAGTGTCGCAGCATGCTCACATTCATATAACAATCCATCAAGACCCAAATAAGTATCATGCTCATCCAAAGTTTTATTCTCATGCATAAACAAATCCAAAGAGACATCACAATGTGACCCAGGCAGAGAATCATACACGTCAATTATGTTTTCATGCATAAGATCATTAGTGTTGACAGGAGATTCAACACTACGTATGTCAGACACAAGTACAACATCATGATCATGCTCATAAAACAAATAAATAAGCCCCAGTTCACAATCATCCCCTAGAACTTCAGTTTCATGCATAGGAATATCACAAGAAACTTCTGCTTTGTGACTTAGATAGAGAATCAGACACATCAAAGTTATTTTCATGTATAGTATCATTGGTGTCGACAGGAGATTCAACATTTTCTAAGTCATACACAATAAATGTGTCATGCTCTTGTTCACGGGACAATTGCACAGGCTCAAGATCAGTATCAAAATCACATGTATATGTAACACTAGAAGAAACATCATTCATTAAGGTCGAGGCAGAGAAGCCTAATGTCTCTGAACTCAAAGGTTCGACAATATTTTCAGTAAAAACATATTATTCTAACATAACATCATCATCATCACGTAAATGCATTTCCTTATTTAAAATCGTAGTATTTCTAGTCCCTTCATTTAAAACAGTTCATATGCAATATCAGCTACACAAGTAAGACTAGGCATACTATTTTCACATTTTATTTCATTAGGACAAACAAATATTTTATCCTGAAATTCCTCCTTTCCTACATTTTGTAAATGAATCAAATTCATTTTTAATAATGCATTAAGTTGTTCAATGGAATGAGAGTCTTCAACAGTAGGAAATTCATAATTAATGCTATATGGTTTATCATGCAATACACTCCTAGCATTATTTTGTTCGATGAGTCTGAGATTTTCCTCCACAGATTGAGAAGTACAAAATTGTTCAACTTCCCACTGTGGTGGATGATACATGTGTGCAGTGTCATTAGGGTCTATAAAATACTGATCGCAACCTTCGAAAGGTTGATTATGGTCCCAATGACTATCAGCTTTGTAATCTGTTGGCATTTCATATTTTGGATTTTCATGATATTCTCTAGATTGCCTAAAATCATGCAAAATATAGCAATTCTTAGCAGGATGGCCTAAGCCTCCACATAAGGTACAAGCATAGATTTGATTTCCTAGAAGAATTATATGCGACAGATTCATGCATTTGCATTTCTAAAGCTGCAGTTCTAGCTTCTAACTGGTCCAAAAGTGATGATTGTGAGAGTTGGGCCTTTGTAAAGATGTTCATTTTCACCTGTGGTGGATGATACATGTGTGAGTAGTTACTAGGGTTCATGTATTGATGCTCAGGACTGTGAAAATGTCCATAATAATCCCTATAACTAGTGACATCATGGTTTGTTGGAGTTTCATAATGTGAAGCATGCCCGTAAGCAAGCTCTACGATGGATTTGTTTCCATCCCCACCCAGACTGAATCCCGACATGATCTCTAACTAGCACTAGGCTTGTTGCGAGGAGATTGGGATGTATACACTTGAAATGAGACCAATATTTTTTTTCATTATTGGTTTTTTTTTTTTTTTTTTTTTTTCAAGCCCGTTCTCTAATTACCTCGGGCATACATTAGAAAAACAAAATAAAAGAAGAAAAATCATAAACGGAAAGGAAGTTCTATGCAATCGCAAACAAGGCTGACTCTACCACAGAAAACCTATTGATTTCTAGCAAACAAAAAACATGATGGTTCCACTTAGATTTTTTTCTAGACCAGCTTCTAATCCTTCGAAATGGAATTCGTTACAATCTGAGCAAACTCCTCTGGAATCAATCCGAGTTTAAGTAAATTGAATAGAGGCGAGGGAAGCTGCTAGAGCTTTGATACCCAAGGCCTCACCGTATTACAAGGCGCGCGGTCACACATTCAATTTCGTAAACCGTCATGAACTTCAAGTATGCTTAAAGAGTAACCAATATTTTTCGAATGACTCTCCTACTAAGCTCGTTACCTTATAGGTCTTGTTCTATTTCAAATTTTAAAGCTTAGGTTCGTGTATGTATCGTTTTCCTAAGGCGGGCAAGAAGATAACGGTGATGAAATCCGAACCCTTATCTTGTGTGGCCAGTCCTTTCCCTTTACTAGGAAAATAAAACAGCCGTATTCAATTCCTCAACATATATGCAAACGAAGGAATAAAGTAACTCGCTAACAAGGGATTCGCGAGTGTTTCGAAAAACTTACCTCCCGTTCCTTACAGGATGAACCGTTGTTGTGACTCGGGCCATGACTCCTATGTCATGAACGAACCCGAGGGGCGAGGTGATATTGTAATCACCGTCCTTCTCTCGCAAGCATTGATATTTAATAATACCCTTCCGTAGGGTTTAAAAATAAAAATAAAAATAGAATGTCCAAGTCCAAAGTCCAAAATAAAGTGCAAAAGAAAAAGAAAATTACAAGAGTAGAGGAATCTAATACAAAAGAGAACTTTTTTTTTTTTTTTTTTTAATTTAAAATAAAAACTTCTTTCGCTTCCTTTCCTTCGCCTTTACAACGGCTACTCCGGCACCTGTTGAGCTCAAAAGAGGTAGTTAGGGTTTCGAAGTTTTAAAGGAAAAGCAAAAAATTTTAAAAAAAATAATAAAAATAAGTGTAAAATTGATCAGGCGCGCTAATACGAGTGAATGAACAATAATATGTGAGCAGTACGGTGATGAAAAATGAATAGTGACAGGAGATGAAAAATGAACTACACCACTACCGAAGGAGTCCCCGGCGACGGCGCCAAAAACTTGGTAGGCTCGAGGAAGATACCTACTTTATGTATAAACGCAAGTGCACGGTGTCGACAAGCAACACAGGGAAAGCACAGGTTGAACCACAGAGACTTGGAGAGTGTAGAAGTTGATTCTAAATCCTGATTCAGAGAGTAACCAAAAGGGGTTTGATTTTGTCGATACGACGATATTATTTTCAAGTGACTGAAATAATAAAAGTAAAAGATGCAAATAACAAGATATGTAAACAATGATAATATGGATACTAGGGTATTCAAATCCTCCAATAACCTATGATATGCATTCAACTTGTAATATTATTCTTGTCCTTATAGTAGACTCAAGTCTACCGTATAACTAAGGTGTTTCTCCAATGGATAATTTAATCACAACTAAAGTATTTCTCCAAAGCATTAATTGTCTAATTAAGCACAACTAATCTAAAGATCAATATTTGGTTAAGAATGAGTTGTAGCATAATCAACATAGAGATATTCTAACTACAATGGATACATGGCATACATTGTGAGAGAAAGATGTTGAAAAACTTGGATTAAATTATATCTTTAAACAATTCTAAACTTTCAAGAACAAGATACAAGATATGAATACATACCAATGAGATTAGGGATTCATCTAAACCCTAGTAAATGAAATTAGAACATGAAGAAAATTACAATAAAATTGAAATTTGATAAACTAACATGAACAAGCTATTCTTGGATGAGTTTTCAACACAACAACCCTCTCTATTTATACACAAAAATTCTCTCACACTTGTAGCAACCACTCAACAATTAAACAAAACCTGTTTTCTTAATTGATGGATATAATGGAATACAAGGGGGGTGAGGTGGATGTTTTGGAAAGAATCAATGGGGGTGAGGTGGATGTTTTGGAAAGAATCCAATGGGGGTGAGGTGGAAATGGATTTGGGTCTTGGGTTTTGGATCATGGGTTTGTTTAATCCCATGAATTTGTAAACGGTTTATGATTAGTACCCAACGCTTCCAACTTTCTTCTCTTTTGTCTTCTCAATTCTTCCAAGATTTATTTAGTACTTAAAAACACAAAATTAATTAATACAAATATTTATTCTTGAAGATGGTAAGAATGCAGAATTTGGGATAATATATGACTTTGAAGCGCGAAAGATGAGTTAAGTGCCAATGAAAAGGTGTATGAATATGCAATATTTGGCACTCATCATATCCACTAATGATTGATCAGCTACTCTAATACTAAATATCTTTCTGCACCTCATTTGCATCACCGACATGGCTAAGTTGAGACACAAACAGTAATGACTTCTCGCAAAGATTAATAACACCTAATTTTTATTATTCTCTAGCACTTCTAAGTTCCATTATTTCGGCCGGGAATTCCATATGTAAACATAGCTAGAAGTATAATAGTGACTCTAAAATCTCTACAATTTGGAGGTTTTATGTAAATTTTTTTTTTTAAATATATGCTTAACCACTCCTCCTATACTTAAACCTTACACTGTACTCAATGTAATTGAATCCTCCTAGCAAGGTTAAGGTGGGAAATCTTGACATGATATGGAACAAGAAAAATAAATAACAAAATAAAAAGCAAAAGGATAAGAAATACAAAACCAGTGGGTTTCCTCCCACGAAGCGCTTGGTTTAAATTCGTCGGCTCGACTTAGGTCTTGTAAGATTCATTCCCCATACACTAAAAGTATAAAAAAATTGGGATCCACCCATAGTACCTATTTTGCAAACAATAGTTCATACAAATGTTAGCATAAGAAAACAACAGTGAAATATCGCTCGATAGAAGTTTCCCCCACACTTAGTCTTGTCCACACTCGGAAGTGTATAAAGAACATGGAATTTGGGAACTTACATGGTTTCCTTTTGGAAAACCTGCATAGTGTTAGCATCAAGTGTTTCCAATGGTGGATATCAAGAAACAAAGTCATTCAAAAATACTTCCGAAGCACATACATTCAAACCGATAAGAGGTCCTCTTTCAACCCTTGCAGCCATTCTTCGTTATTTCTACCTTAACCAAAGTCTTTGCATCATTATAATCATTAAAATATTTAGCAAGCTTAATTGGGTATTCCACAATATCATTCAATTTTTTTTCATTATCGAGCACCATCTATTCAACATCTTCATCATCAGAATAGGGCCATTCACTAAAATGATTCTCTTTGGTATAAATTGTAAAATCTTCTTGTGAGGGTGTTACACCGTTTATAAAAATAGGTAAGTCACACCAAATATCCTCCCTTTGAATATGCGAAGGATCATTATTATGATCCGAATTTTGAATAACTTCATCATTGTTGCAACGCTCATACACTTGTGCGGATTCAAATCTTTCCCTAAGGAATCTTTTAAAAGCACTTATTGCATCATCCTCAAGCTCTAACTTTTGAATAGTGCTTGATCATTATTAAGATCAAAGATCGAGTAAGCAACTCTAGTGTCATCAAAAGTTTCCAAAGGTTGGTCCTTTTCAACACAATCATCTTCACTTTCAGACTCACCATAATAAGAATTTTCATCGGTTTCATAACCTTTATCCCGACGTTGTTTAATTCCATATGAATAGTCCTACTAATTTTTGCGACAAGCTCTTCCGAGGCTCCATCATATTCCAACTTGTATAAATTTTGTGCAAGTTTCCCGACGTTAATACTATTTCCACCATTAATAGAGTTTCTACACTGTATCTCCTGTTTTGGAAAGAGTGAAGAAAAAACACGATGAAGAGGAGTATATTCCTAATTCTCTTTCTGCACATTACTAGAAAACTATTTATTAGAAGCATAACTATCCTTCCATCTTTGTGATTGTCCACTTATGTACCCATCATAAGGTTATTGATATGTATGAGAATATCCAGAAGGTTATGTAGGAAATTGATCATAGCCA
>JAJJWX010002912.1:0-227790 GCA_023529315.1 Papaver bracteatum
ACCACCACCTCTAATTTCTCCACCACCTCCATTAATCCCACGACCATTTCCAGACCTCATATGCTTCCATCAAATCCACCACAAGCGACAGAAGATTCACCACCTCTCAAACAATCTATTTATACGGTTTTACTTGGATTCAACTTCAAAACTCAAATCTATTGATGAACCAACGAGAAACAAATCTTCGAAACCTAATCCCGAGTATCAGAAATGTTAGATTCGTTTCGATTTTGCAACTGACATGATTGCATTTTTAAACCTAATTTTGATTCATTTTTTCTCCGGATCGATAAATCAGTCAGGTAATTGATTATCTTATTCTTTAATTTGTTATTTTCATTCCCATTGAATCATTAAGGCGGTAATTAACTGTTTTTTTTTACTTATCTTCATTGTGTTTATGTGTGGTGGTGGTACAGTAGTATGTGTGGCGGTGGTTGGTGGTGTTGTGTTTGTGGTAGTGGTAAATGGATTAGTTCTTTCTATGTTTGATTTTAATTAGTGATTGAAGAGGTGGAATATACAGTGGTAGTTCAAACAAGTAATGTGACTATGGAATTTATATGTGATGATTTACTATGCAATTGCTAAAAGAGTAACTCAGAGAAGAGATGTTGTTCATTTATAGAATAGCTTAGTGAGTTGGTGTATAGTATTCTCATGGGTAGATGTAACTTAGCTTAATGATAAGAAATTTGCTTCTCCTGGTATTTGGTTCCATTTCCTGACATTATGAACTTTGTGCTTTTGGATTAATGTAGAATTGAATCTGAAGTTAAGGTAGATAAACCCCACTGCTCAAGTCATCAGCATGGTAATAATTTTGTCAATGTCTTATATTCACGAGTGGCATCATCTCAAAAAGAATGTGAGGTCTACCCTTTTTCCCTTTGTTTTCTAACATCGCACCATGGTGGACATCATCATTATGACCATGTCCATGATTCTGCAGTCACCAGTGTCAGTATAGTTTGTGAAGGAAACATTGACCTTGATGAGGTAAAAACCTTTAAAGGATAGGTTGAAGTTGTAACTTTTATCTCTAAATGTTGTCTCTCAATTTGTCATTTTATTGATGCTACATGAGAATTTTCAAATCTTTGATTTTCATTAACACGAAATTTGAATCTGCGTATAGGTTGATGATTGTTTCGAAAGACTGATTGAGGGAGAAGGGAGGACTTGTATAGGATAGAAAGGGATATTATCTGTCGAATGATTAGGACAAACGTTATATCTTCGAGGTACCACCTTTGAATCATGACTTGAAACCCGAACATAACTCAAATATATATGCTCATGTCCATAAAGTTGGTATACTGATTTCTTGTTATTGGTATATTTCATGGGGTTCATTCCATGTTAGACGGTTCTCCAGGCAAACGATGGGGACCTGATTAACAAAGGATAAACAAGATTTTCTTTATAGGAAGGAACACATGCAGCTACGCTCGGAAAGGATTCAAAGGTTGTTTAGCTTGGTAAGACACAAATATAGTTTACCCACTGCGAAAAACATAGGTATGTGACTAAGACACAAACACAGTTGCAAATGAGTCGGATCACAAACTTTAGACTTCAGAACAGCCGTAGCAGGTACAAAGGTTATGGAAAGTGGATTATGGACACAATTATACATGATTTTGTTCTACTTTCCAAGCTTTAGCTCTTCTCCACTGCATTTAAAATGGTCTTTTGTTCTACTTTTCATGCTTCAGCTATGCGCTTTACTGTTATGGTCTCACATAACAGATCATGATTGTGACTAGAGATGAAGATGAAAATGATGTAGAAAATGGTTTCGGTATCATTAGAGGGACGCCGAACCTCTAGTATCATTCAAGGGACACTAAACCTCCTTGTTAGAAGACTAACACTTTTGTTTTATAATAATTCAAGGGCTTAAATGGTTTCAGAGAAGAGATGTTGCTCATTTATAGAATAGCTTAGTGAGTTGGTGTATAGGATTATCATGCAGTAGATGTAACTTAGCTTAATGATAAGAAATTGCTCTAATTGATTTTCAATTGCGACTCACATTTGTTTTCTTTCAGAGGCATCTAGTTGTTTTAGGTTTATAGTTTTGAGTTTTGTTGTGGTTTGGTATAAAACCGATGGTGTTTATAGGTTGAGTCTTTAATGAAGTAGTGGAAAAAATCGACCCCAGTCGCAACCAATATTTGTGTATCAAAAATAGAAAAATGGAGTCAACAACCAATGTTAGTGTATCAACAATGGAAAAATGGAATCAACAACCGGTGTTTGTGTATCAACAATAGAAATTGATCTTAGTTTAGGGAGTCAACAACCAAGGTTTGTGTATCAATAATAGAAAAAGGGTATCAACAACCAAGGTTTGTGTATCAACAATAAAAAATGGTATCAACAACCAATATTTGTGTATCAACAAGAAACCGATCTTGGTGTTAGGAGTCAACAACCAAGGTTTTTGTATCAACAATAGAAATCGACCTTAGTTTAGGAGTCAACAACCAAAGGTTTGTGTATCAATAATAGAAAATAGTATCAACAACCAATATTTGTGTATCAACAATAGAAAAATGGTATCAACAACCAATATTTGTGTATCAACAATAGAAATTGATCTTAGTGTTAGAGTCAACAACAAATGTTGGTGTATCAACAATAGAAATCGACCTTAGTTTAGGAGTCAACAACCAAGGTTTGTGTATCAACAATAGAAAAAATGGTATCAACAACCAATATTTGTGTATCAACAATAGAAAAATGGTATCAACAACCAAATTTGATAAATATTTTTGAACTTTTGATTTTATGAATCTTCGATTATTGACACCTAACATTGATGCATGGCGGCGGAGTGTGGTGGTGGCGGTGTCGCTTTATTGGTGATGGAGAGTGAAATATTAGAAAAATTTATTTTCTAATGGATAAAATTCTTAAATGAAAATAATATTGTAAGTAAGGGTATTAAGGTAATCTATTTTTTAATGGATAAGGTATTTAAATGATATGGGTATTTATATTGTTGTATAAGGGTATTTGTGTTGGGCTCTTTATAATAAGGGCATTTAAATAATGTACCCAAACTAAAATCAAAAATTAAACGGTCCAAATTCTGGCAATTTTTAACTGGGGTCACCGTACGCACAGGCTCCATGTCGCATGCCAGTACAGCTCTATACGGTAGTAACTGTGATTTGTGAGACAAGTCGAAAATTTGTCTGTCCCATTTATAGCTTTTAACATGGAATTAAAATAGAGGCAAACACCACAACCAGTTCACCGTTAACAGGGTGGAAAGAAAGGTAAGTAAAGATGAGGAACTGAGAAATTAGATTGTTTTTAAGAATGTAAGTTCTTCCTTTACGGCTAGTGTTCCCATGGCTGCTAATAGGGGTGTATCAACGGGAAGGCTGGTTCAATGGTCACCGTTTGAACTTACAAACATATGGGTATTTTTATATTTATGTGAATTTGACTCTCAAGCTTTCAACATAGAATCAAAACATACAAGAAAAAAACGAAAGTAGGGACGATATGTTCTAAAGCATCGACAAGAGTTCGTTCGTAATAGGTTTGGCGGCTTCTCTTTGTATTTGGTAGGACATCTACAGCTGGAGAGCAATTGAAATGCCCATGTGGCACAAGTGTTCAATCGGCATCACAGGCCAGTCTTCCAGTTTGACGAATATAAGCGATGTCAAATACGGAACCAGAGTGTGTGCTGGATAGCCGTGAAGCCAAGCGACTCCCACAATTCTCCCCAGTAACCTTTTTGTAGAGGGACCTCCAAAATACATAGACAGGATGACAGCACTAGATCAGCTTGTGTATGCGCCAAAAAAATGTAATAAATTGCGTCACCACACCAAAGAAAACAGTGAACGCTATCAACAATAGGAGTCTAGATCACCATGAAAGTGGTTAAACAAACATGAAGCATGAGCGTTCATATATTTTTGTTGAGCAGGCAAAAGTTTAAACACCATGACTTCTTTTTATTTCTTAACTTAATTAGCTACACAAGAAATAGATACACTCTCTTCAAAGGTCACGTAACATGTATTATTTGGGAAAGAATTCTTAAGAGCAATGCATGTCTATAAATAGGATACTTCTAAAATGCGGCATTTGCATGCATTTTTGTTGAGCAGGCGAAAGTTTAAACACCATGACTTCTTTATATTAGCTTTTATCTCTCTAACTTAATTAGCTACACAAGAAATATAAATACTTCTCTTAAAAGGTCATGTCACATGTATTATTTGAGAAAGAATTCTCAAGAGCAATGCATATATGTCTATAAATAGGATTCTTCTAAAATGCGGCATTCGCATGAATTTTTATGGGTAAATCTTTGATACCGTTACATGATGGTGGTTGTTTCATAGTACTCCACATAATCATGATTAAACTCCTAATCTTAAAATGAAGTTAGCTTCTTAGATGTTGGAGAAAACTGAAAAATTATCCACAATAAAAGAATAGAGATCAAGGAGTAAAATAAGAACAATGAGTTTTATACGACAGAAAAGCTTTCCAGGTGACCTAAAAAGAGCGCCATCAGTTTCTGCAATCTATTGTTAACTCGCCAATGAATTATTATGAAAAGGAGATGTACAATTTGCATATGGCAGAAAACAGGTTATAATAGAGTGCCTTGTTCACAATGTATGAGAAGAAATTCTGGTTATTAAAACAAAATCTTTGGGGTACACAATATGCCGAAGCCGAATTGTCAAATCGAAATTCACAATGAGTATGTAACCACATGGATAAGACAAAACCGTTCACTTGAAGAAACATATTTAGTTCTCCGAGAACTATGTACAATTATTTGTTTTTAGATATGAAGAATGACTTGTGATGTTGGCAGAGCACAGTGGCTTACACTTGTGGTTTCTATACCTTGGGTGAACATACATGTTTGGGATTTTTCATGATCTCAATAAAAAGTAAAGGAAAATTTTGACTGCCTTCGTCATGTTTGCATATTTGAGATATACGGTTTCAGAGTGGTTTTCTGAGCAGTCAGTTTAGAATGACTGATTCAACCACACAGGATGCATCAAAATAAGGTGCGTAACCAAACCAACAGAAGCATTAAACCTTTGAAAAAAGAGTGGAACTGGTGCAAACCAGTATGCCATGGCCTATTTGAAGGAAAATTATCTGATTGTCATGAAACACAAGATGAGTGTCTATTTTAATGGGAAACGTTATATAACAGACCAGCTTGTGATCGCACAAATGCTGACCACTAAATTCACAGCCTAATAAATTCAAAATTTACTGCAAAATGTCATTAGCTTTATTTCACTGCGTAGATTTGCCAAATTAGAATCAGTGGAAATCTTCGATAGTGGTCGCATAAGAATAAGTTGACGAAAAACAAAATACAAGCAAAAACTATAAATTCACAAGATAAGGATCTAATAGATACCCTAAAAAAATACTGAATACAAATATTATAAGGATCGAAGGAATGACTTCTCTAGAACTATATGGTCAATCTCAATTTTTGTTCATGATCGTGACCGGTTATTTAACCTCGACGTGATGAGATGTTATCGAAACTTGTCGAGATGGTTAAGATTTCGAAATCTACGAGACAAACTTTAGATACACAAGTTTAACGTATCTAAAATGCGCTTTGTGATATATATTTCGGTTATAAAATTTGAAAAATAAAGACTTCAAGTTTCACCAAGAATCTTCCCAAGATGAAGTTGTGTCAGTTTCGATTCTAACCGAGACGGAATAAGATCAAGATTCACTACATTAACGGGAGTAAGAACTCATCCCATTTAGGTCACAACGAATCTAGCATTCTTCCTTAGGTAGGGCTCCATTGTCACAAATCACAAATTTACAAGGTGGTCGAAGATTGTGGGATTTCCTTTTCTTGTTTATTTTTTCCTTTTTTTCATTTTTTGAAACAAACTGTAGCTAATTTGATTCACAAATAAAATACCAAATGGATAGACAACTAAAAATTAAAATGAACAAAGTCAATAACGAAAAGGTTTTTTTATTTTTTATTTTGCCCTTCTTTGTGTCAAAAAAAATAAAAAAAGGTTTTTAACTATTTACCATCCATATTTTTCATAATTACCCGCGTGCATTAATTGCCACCCCACTTATCCTAATTACCACTCATATATTTTTTTCATAGAATTGTGCTATCACGCGCAGCGATCCGTGATATTAAAATGAACTCGCACCTATTTGCCGCTCAATGAATTTGACAGCTATATAAATCCGGATTTGAAGGACTTTA
Source organism: Papaver bracteatum (assembly GCA_023529315.1). Taxonomy (NCBI): domain Eukaryota; kingdom Viridiplantae; phylum Streptophyta; class Magnoliopsida; order Ranunculales; family Papaveraceae; genus Papaver; species Papaver bracteatum. The sequence goes on from JAJJWX010002912.1 coordinate 6,269, forward strand.
TTATTTTCCGTATATTTTATTTTTCTAGCAGCCATAAGTTTTATGTTCAGTCCTCTATTTTAGAAAAGGATTCCTTCTTTCCATTCAGATGCAGTTTTGGATCAAGATTGTCATGATTCAAGTCGTGTACTTCTACTTGAAATATGATTACTAACTTGTGTTATAGCTCTCAATTTTTTTTTTTAATAATATACTTGCACAATGCTAATTATTGTTTTTTTTTACCTCTTCTAGGAAGATCACCAACTGCATCAGCAGAACTATCTTGATCTAAATGTAACAATATCGATTCCCGTGATTATGATCAAATAAATTATCAACTGCATTCAGATAAAATTTTGAATAAAGAAATTTGATAATCTCACTTGCTCTACCAGTTAGTGGAAGACTTATAGAAACGGTTGTTTATCTACAAGGATTAACCATTTTAGCCATTTTTCTTAAATTTACAGCTCCATATGACCACCAACTCGACTACCTACACATACGATAAAACATGATATATAGTACTAAATTTAAGTGATCTTATTAATAAACTTCGTTAAGTGATCTGCTGAAAATAAATATGAAAAATGCATCAATACATAGAAGGGTGTGCCTCAAAAAAAACCGAAAAAAAAAAGATACAGCATACTGAAAAGGGGAAGAAGAACACGATGATGTGATATCTCTTACTTTAACAGCCGGTCACAGAGAGGGTTCCATTAAAAATATTATAAAGTTTAGGGATCCTTAACTAATAATGTTTTAGAGAATAATGACAGCATCTTTGGTAATCGGATTTGAAAATGATATATACAATCCAACGGTGAGGACCTGCGATTTCACAGTTACTGTCACGCGCACAGCCGCGTGACAGCACGACTCTTTTTCAAATAATCTAAATACCACCTTTTCACTTTATATTTTTTAATGTGTCATGTGTTTTTTTTTTCATTTAATAATTTTTGATTTTATACCTTTTCAAAAACTTTTCCTCTAAAGATTAGCGAAAAAAGCCTCTAAAGTAATAGGTAATTTTTTTTCAAAATCTACTCATATTAATAAGTTCCTAAAAATTTAAAGCACTTAGTTTTGTTATAGGGAGGAGGTTTTAGGATCAAGGGAGTGAAAAACTCGTACTCAACTCACCGATTTATGAGTGAGTTAGATTTAATATTTTTGGACTAAAACACCCTTTAAAGATGACTCGCTGGAAATTTCTGCAAACCCTATCAAACCCATCAGATTTCTGTTATGGGGAGGAGTTCATATCTATGGAGCGGGGAGAATCAAGTCCTTAACTAATTAAGGACCCTTAAGGTTTACTCACATTTCTAATTCAAACCTAAGAGAATAATTTGGAACAATTTGTTAATCTCAAGCATCAAATATGTACGTGATTTAATTAGAAATGGAGCATCTCTCATCTCTATCAACGTGATTTTCTCTCGTTTTTACGTAGTATAGGAGTATATATAACCTTGGTTCTTTCGAATCAGAGATAGCAAAACGAAGCATTCACGTCCGCATTTCGGAACGTGAATTCTTAGTTTCTCAAATTAAAAAGTGGCAGTGAAAAACAATACTTTCACTTCCACCCAAGTCATGATGGAATATGACATTTCTCTTCCACTTAAGTGATGGTGAAATCCAATATGTGATTGTCCATTGTTTCCTTTCCGATTTGATTGATTAGTACCTTGCACTTAATTTGAATGTTAATGTTGGTTGTTCCGTTTGCACTTGCTCACAGCGAATAAACTCATCATGCACCTTTAACCAAATGTATTTCCGAGCTAACACCACCAACACTCAAGAGCTGGAAGTACCGGCCGACGGAATAAACTCATCACATGCTCCTTTAACCAAATGTATTTCCGAGCTGGAAGTACCGGCCGACGTGCACAAGGTGTTAAGTCTAAGAAGCAACTTGTAAAAGATCGATCTAACACATGAGATACATTTCTCTGATTATGCTAAGTCTAACAGCTGAAAACCGTAAAAGGCTAACATCAAAAGAATCGGTAGTTCATCGCAGTTTTGCTAGGTGATTTTTATTATAAAGAATGATGAGATCAGTTACGAGGGTTGTATTTTTGTGATCCAAGACTTAAAACCTTAACCTATTGAAGCAATACGCCACTGATTGATTCACGGTCATTAAAACGGAGGCGAAATCTCTATTTGTTGGATAAATATCTTGGTTACCGATTCTTCAATAATACAACTCGTGTATTATCCACCGATCCGTTACAACTCTTTGTAACATGGTTTTCACTCATGTATTACATCTTGTAATAACAACAACAAAACAAGAAAAGAATGATAGAAAAGAGATGATCAATCACAAAACTTAAGCAGACTTACTTGGGTGTATTGAGGCGAGTAATCTCTTTGCTTAAGACATTTGATGCCTGTATATAATGTTGTTACAGATTTAGCGGCACATGTCTCTAACATTCAACAATACCTCGATGTTTTTCGCAGCACTTCGATAACAACGAACAACAAACACGAATGGATGTAGCACAAACTCTTCTTTAACTCTTGAAGACACATGCAAACTCTTAAAATTTCTAGTACTAGTTTTATGACTCTAAAAACATCATGCAATGGAGAATGAGTGGGGTTTATATAGGCTAGAGGTGACTCTTGGAGAAGTCCTTTCGTGAAGAGTCACAACCCTTAACGGAGAGTCACGTCCCTTGGGATAAGACACTAATGTTGAAAAGACTCAAGTGAGTTGACATACCTATTCATATTTCTATTCAAAAATTCCAACAATCCCCCACATTGAATAGAAATTCATGCAAGCTTAATGTAGACACTAGAAAGAGTTTGTGCCGAACATCAACGCATCGGGAGAGATAGCTTTTGGCTTTGAATCTTAGTAGTGAATACCTACAAGGTTTACTAGTTGATCGGTGAACGCGATGTCTTGAACCGCCCAACTTTATGATGTAAACCGATGCAATAGATATCACACAGTTTATTTCCTTACATATCCGGTTCTCGGTTGTGTTCATTTCGGCCCTGAACGATGTTGGTTTTCATGAGTTCTCTAGATTAACTTAGCCTTATAGTTATCATAGAAGAGGCCCCACTTCACACTCATATAGGTGATCTCCTATTGGAAAAGTATCCTGTCATACTTTCTTAGTGAAAACTAAGCCATAGGAATCATTAAGAGAAATTCTCAACCTCTCACTTGACAGAAACTCTTGTTTCATCATAAAAATGGGAAAGAGAGTAAACTCTCACAGTGTTTTCGGTGAGTATAAATTTATAACTTGGTTGTCCCTTTTGAACCTAGATAACCATGGGATCTCCAATCGCTAGGTTGGGTGTCCGCTATAAATACTACTCTATATAGGCTATCCCATTTCCCTCGATGATGCAATTATATGCTCTCTAGAATTCGTATCTTCTTGCCGGCTTGATATGATTCACATACACTATTTCTTTTAGATGCGCGCATTTGAGAGCAATTGCTTTATGGCGTTATGTCGTCGATTTAAATGTCGAGACGTACCATAATCTTAAACTATGTGTTTTCCAAATAATTATGTTGTTTGATCAGAACAATACATTTATTTTTGTACATGCATATACTTTCGCCACACGTATATATTCAAAGAAATTCCAAAATGACTCTCACTTTTTCTCCAACTTTGGAGAGCTCCGGAGTCCACTGTTGATTTTACCATCAACCTTTGTTTAAACAATTTCCTTGCTAACACACTCTTTCTTCAACGAGCACATAGTTTCCTATTTGATGATTTCAAATCATCTACATCCAAGATTCCATGTACATATCGCTTTCCTAGATATGTCGTAAGGAATAATAATTATCCTCGATAATCTTTCCTCACATTTCTTAGAATTCTAACGATGAATTGTGGTCGAGTCATATAAATTATTCGTAAATTTATCTAACTCATTTACTGCATATAATCAGGCATGCCACTACGTTTTTTAGCACCCCACAATTTTTTGACAAATTCGCTTGTGCCAAGAAGTTCATCATTTACAACTTCCCAGAGTTGTAACTTTTAAGATTCCACCGTATCTCATCACAACAAGACGAGATAACGGGTGCCACAATACGTTTGTGTTACTTCAAGTTATGAAAGACAATCAATAAATCATCCATCTGATGATTCCATTTGCAACCTTTCAAAACAAAACTAAATTACTTGAAGTAATTTAAACCAGACACTAATAAGCCTGTCCAAATAATGGACTACTGTTATAGTGCCAAACCAGAGACAAACCGAATAATAAGTACAGCCCAAAAAATCCAAAACACCAACAGCAAATCTCTACTGCGAGATTATGTGTTTTTCCGCTGGAACACATTGTATTTTACCAAATTTACATCGAAGTATCCAACAACGGAAATCCTACTAAACCATTGCCCTACCCCCACAATTCCGAGATATATACATATATATATACTGTTAGGAATCGAAATATCAGCATTTCTTTCAACGATCTAAATTCTTCCTTGATGATCAATAACATCAAGACTAGGATTACAGTGGGGTTGAAGCATAATTTAAAACTTGTCCACTTCATTATGCTTTATCGCCGTTGGTTGTGATGTTTATCAATCAAAATTCGAAACTAAATTTTGAACGGGCACGCAACATATCACGCACAGAAATGTTCTCAATCAGGACCGATGTTGTTGCCTTTCAGAATTTTCTAGAAGGAGAACTCGCCTTTGAGTAATTTCTAAGAATAATTCCACCGGTCCAAAATTATGAAATTTGATATGTTCGATCACTAGGATGTCTTTTAAACTCCGTGTAACACAGATTAATCCAAAAATCTTTTTCTATTACGAGATATTCCCAATCTCGCAATACATGCTAAAAAGTAAACCGAAACTCTTGTCCGCTAGGATTTTGGATTCAAAATTTATGATTCAAAACAACCACAGTTCTGTGAATCACTCTCAACCAAGAAGATTCATGTCATACTTCGTCAGTACAACCAAAACCAAATAGCAATCTATTATAGGTTTTGGCAAAAATATTTACAAATCTAACGGTATACCTCACATGGTGATCATCCTTTGACAGGGTCTAATTCATCTTATAAGGCACAGAGTGTGCCATACTGCCATGCCATGAACAACGTTTTCACCAACCTTTGTTCAAGGACGGTTCTGAAACTAAACACCCGATCACGGACGGAGTTTTGTCACCTGTCAGCACTCGTATTGTATCCGGTATAAAGAGTCTCTTTTATGGAGTTTGCAAGGACTCTTCCACAGCCACTTTAATGAAGAGATCATCTCCGTGAATTTAGTACTTTGCTGACATGTACTGTCTCATTCAAGAATGGTTCACTTGAAACCCTTCATCAATCCGTATGATGATGTACCAGTACCACTGATTCATCATAATGTGAATCTCCGAACAGATGTATCCTTTCGCAGATATACATCCCAATGGACCAGACGGTTACAACTTCTTTCTGTCTTTTCTAATGCCTTTTGATGAACAGACACGCCTCTTTAACAGACATGCACATCAATTTAGACTTGCTTTATCTTTTTTTGCATCTCGACTCCAAATGGAAATTAAAAGGTATAACCAAGACAAAATACTGATCTACAACTTTCATTTTTACCACAAAATCAAAAGAGCAACCAAAATATATTGGAAAATCATTCTGGGCTAGAACTGATTTCCTGCTCTTTGAGAAATTCAGAAACGAGACTTAGCATTCTAAAATTTTGTAGAAGTGCTTCTATTACTCCAAAAATTCTAAACTTTTGTGTGCACAATCATCATAATGTCTTCTATACATGGTCAAAAGGATTTAACCGAATTCCTCTCCAGTTGGGAGTTCTACCAAAATCTTTACAACATTGTCAAATACCAAGTAAAGAGAATGGGGGTTCAAAACTGGGTTTGGGGAATACACTAACTTTTATTTTTCCAATTTTCAGGAAAATTAGAACCGCCAATCAACACCATGGGCACTTAACCATCATTCACCCTTTGATGTTCAAGACATCTCAAAACCGTATTTCCCATACTTCAGGAAATTATTCTGAAAGAGATGCTTATGCGGAGGAAATAAAGAGACATCAGGTAAGTTTTTGTAGTCCTACACAGCAGCCTCCCATGCCCTAATTCTTGTACTATGGTACGAGTAATGATAGATTAGCCCCTCTGACAATCTAGGCCAATGCCCAAGCCTTCCAAGCAACGTATGTCTCACACCTGAGACATTTTTGGACAAACATATATGGGGTATATTTTTGAATGCATAAATTGAATTTTAACTAATTCAAAAATCAGGCACCATATCTCTTATGTCTTTCGACATCCATATGTCTTTTGACCAAAATCGAAATTTAGATCGTGTTTCAATGTTTAGGAGATTAAACACATACATAATCAGTAACAAAGATACTCAAATGTCTTAAGATTGTTGGATAAATATCTTGGTTACCGATTCTTCAATAATACAACTCGTGTATTATCCACCGATCCGTTACAACTCTTTGTAACATGGTTTTCACTTATGTATTACATCTTGTAATACCAACAACAAAACAAGAAAAGAATGATAGAAAAGAAATGATCAATCACAAAACTTATACAGACTTACTTGGGTGTATTGAGGCGAGTAATCTCTTTGATTAAGACATTTGATACCTTGTATATAATGTTGTTACAGATTTAGCGGCACATGTCTCCAACATTCAACAATACCTCGATGTTTTTCGCAGCACTTCGATAACAACGAACAGCGAACACGAATGGATGTAGCACAAACTCTTCTTTAACTCTTGAAGACACATGCAAACTCTTAAAATTTCTAGTACTAGTTTTATGACTCTAAAAACATCATGCAATGGAGAATGAGTGGGGTTTATATAGGCTAGAGGTGACTCTTGGAGAAGTCCTTTCGTGAAGAGTCACAACCCTTAACGGAGAGTCACATCCCTTGGGATAAGACACTAATGTTGAAAAGACTCAAGTGAGTTGACACACCTATTCATATTTCTATTCAAAAATTCCAACAATTTCACTGGCACTCAAGTGGTACTGAAATGTTGCATTTCACCATCACCTCCATCGAAGAGAAATTTGGTATTTACGTTCATTACTGTGAATGTGAATGTATCACTTCTCTTCAACCAGTATCAAAGAACCAAGGTTTTATAAATTGATTTTTTTTGATAAAAAGAAATAGAAAAAAATGAGAATCATGATTTGGTCACTTGGGTACTTAGAATTTCCATTTCCAGCAAACTCTCCGACACATTTGAAATACACAGGTGTAAAATGTTTCATCTGATTTTCTTCTTTGAAAATTGTTCCCAACCATCATAATCTAGATATTAACCCATCATTGTTCTGGTACCTTTTCAAATATATAATTTGGATGATGAAGCATTCAAATTCTTTATGGTTTTTCATTAGATTAGTCGCGGATGGAATTGGGTAGGGTCTTTGAGTGTTCTTCACAGTTGGTAGGAAGAGGTAGTACCGAAACAGGGTTTTTATGTGAGGACAGTTTTGTCCGAGTCAGGCAAAAATATTGAACAAGTCGTATTAGTTGAGTTAAGCACGATTTTTTCACTCCGTTGATCAAAAAGCCCCCTCCCTATAACAAAAATCTTTATATTTAATGTAAATTACGAATCCCGTTATAATTTATTTGGGATAAAGTATTTATCCTCCATAGACTGGATTACAAAATTAGATTAATTCTCCATTTTCTAATTTCAATGAAAAATAATGGTATGATATGAATCAGAAACAAGGGCAAATTAGTAAGAATTTGGGAAAAATATCTAAACGCTCATCTATGTTGGAACATAAAAAAATCCTAAAACATCAAGTAAAATGGAACAAATAGAATATTAACATCCACAGTGGTTCTTCTATGGACGATTCGAAGAAAAAATAATTTCTGATTAAGGTATGCTATACCGTCCATGATAACATACACAGAAATCTTACGAATTATTCTGTCGTCCAACACATCAAGTTGTGATTGCAGCTCATGTACCTGTTTGCTCGAGATCTGATAGAAAAAGTTATGTTCCTTCTCAAATCTTGTCTTAATCTTAGTTGAGGGTACAGGTGTCCTTTTTCATGTGACGAGCACACGTCCCTTATCTTTCAATTTTCTTTATTCACATCAGTTTTCAGCCGTAGGACATGGATTTTTCAATTCATTGATTTTTGTAAGTGGAAGTGGTTTTTTTTTTTTTTTTGATCGGTAAATAAAATTTTTATTAATGGATTAGTAACTATAAGTACAAACTCCATAGAAATGCAACTCACAAACATTTGTGAGAGCCCACATACAAAGAAAACCTCAACTCCCACTATTAAGGGTTACAAGCCCAAAAACAAATGTGAAAGCATACAAAGGAAAGCCCAAATCCCACTATTAAGGGTTACAAGCCCATAAACAGTGAAAAAACCAGCTCTAAAAAGAGCCTGAAAAGAAATTCATCACAACTCCCCCGACTGTACAGCCGCCAATGTCGTCGGAGTCCTTGCACTAAAGCTCACCATCTTCCACAACCAAACAAACATCACGAAATCCGTCGCAACTTCTCCATCACAATAAACAGGTACCTTGGATTGATGAAAAAATTGATTTTGATCTGAAGTTGATCGGAAAAAAGGAGAAAAATAGATTGATTAGCAAGAAAATCCAACGAAATCGGCAACCCATCTCGAAGTAAGAACACTGCCTCCTGATGAACTTTTCCCTGTAAAAACAGAAAACCCAAAGAACATCACACAGCCTGGGATAGAACAAAGATGAGGAGATCAAGCAGCATCACCACCACCACGGCCGAAACCCATCTAACACAAGTTGGAGACATAGCAGAAGGAGGAAAAGTGGTATATTAGTGTCGTCATGGATGGGTGGGTGCCGGTATTTTTTCTCTAAGAGAGTGGTTCATAAAGAAAATGCCACTTGTTAAGCATCAGCGGAAGGCTTGATTTTGAACAAAAACAGTAGATTAGTTTTTGTTTCAGCCTATCTGCAAACTTCCAATGTTTCATACAAAATTTTCTCTGTTTTTCGTTTTTCACGGACTACATAGTAACAGATACTAATGGAGAAGAAAGACGAGTAAGAGTTAGGTATAGTCAAATCTAATTTGACTTTTATAAGTGGTAAATAGGTAAAACAAGAATTCAAAAATATGAATACTTAGAAATTGTGATGAAGATGGCAAATAGGAAAAACGTGGATGACAAATACGTGGAACCTAAGGGAAAATATGACCACAAAAAGAAACTTTTAGTTTAAACAAGGAATTTGATGAAGGGTCATGGCGTAAGTAGCCCTTTACTCATCCCGTCCTTGAATTTGATAGTCCGAGATCACTTCCTTTGCAGAAAAATAACCTCAAGCATGGATAAGGCAAAGTATCAAAATAAAGTGCATACAAAAACGAAGAAAACGATTAAAAGCTATGAAAAATACATGTTCACTATGAGCATCTCCAATTAAGGGTCAAAATGTTAGCCTGTCATGACACATAAGATTTTAGATTAAAACATCTTCGGATAGTGAATTTTCATAACCCCATCCAGCAGCTTTGCTAAATGTAACTTCGCTTCCTTCCCATCATATGCCACCTTTCTCTTTGCTTCTGAGGACTATATCTTAAGATTTTCTCTATTGGGATCGGATATCCTTGGTAGTTGGTACTATCTGTATATATATATATATATATATACGCATTTCATGCAGGGTAGAGATAAAAAGAGGACTTCTGGAATCTGGAGCTCTTATTGCATTGGATTCTCTTTTGCCAGGGGAGACAAACTGAATTAGGTTTTGGGAATAGGGACCATTTAAAATTCCTGCCAGTGAGAGTTCCCTTTTCTCTTTATAGCAGGTCCAGCTGCTTTTCAGCCCCACCCACCCGTGTGGAGACTGGAGACATTAAAAATGAATCCAAATTAAACAAGAAAAAATTGGGGCCATGGTTTTCAACTGCGGCCTCATCAATTTTGTTTGCACACCAAAATTTCCAGGGCATATTAATTTTATCTTATTATAATAAAAAAAAAAATCTCTTTTTGGTAATGGGAAACACACATGTGTTGACCAGCTGATGTTCTTATTTTTGGATGGGCTAATGGGAAACACACATGTGTTGACCTCACCGGGGTATCTCCTTTGGTAGGAATTGGACATGGCACCTTTACAAGCTGAAGAGCGGCCGCTAAAGGTCTGCCTCGGGTAAGATATCGAAGCATGAGAAAGCATGTGTTGACAATGGGCATGCTTTCGTCCCCTTTGCTTTTTGATACTTTTGGCTATTTGGCTCCAAGCGGTTGGACTACTCAAGAGGGTCCAGAAAGTCATGCGCAGCAATGTAATGACCCCTGGCTCACGAGATTTTATTTTTAATAGGATAGGTTTTTCTATTCAAAAAGGGCTAGCGGCACAGCTTGTCGCTCGCTTGCCTAGTATGTAATTTTTAACTTTGATTATTATTTTTTTTGGTAAAGCTTTTTTTGGTTGGTCACAAAAAAAACAAAATAGTTTAGTGTCACCTTGATATTACTAATATGACTTTAAATATCAATCATTAATATGCATATTTATTCAAGGGTAGAATTGTATATTAGACTTATGATTATATATTTACACGAATGCCATTGTTTTAAAATTAGATCTAAATTTTTTAAAACTTGATATCTTTCAAAATACATACCGGATTTTTGCAAAATTAGAATATTCGGAAAGCTATTTGAATTATCTACGTAACAAGTACAAATAAGAATATTAAAAATATATTATTAATATTTTTTTTCCATTACCATCAAATTTGGTGTTAAAGCAATCAAAATCAAGCATGTGCATCGCACATGTGGTCTTACTAGTTATAATAAAGAAAAGACCCCTTTTTGGGGAAGCCTTTTTTGGTTGGTCACAAAAAAAAACAAAATAGTTTGGTGTCACCTTGATATTACTAATATGACCTTAAATATCAATCATTACTATGCATATTTATTTAAGGGTAAAATTGTATATCAGACTTATGATTATATATTTACACGAATGCCATTTTTTAGAATTAGATCTAAAAATTTTAAAACTTGATATCTTTCAAAATACATACCGGATTTTTGCAAAATTAGTATATTCGGAAAGCTATTTGAATTATCTACGTAACAAGTACAAATAAGAATATTAAAAATATATTATTAAGATTTTTTTTCCATTACCATCAAATTTGGTATTGTTAAAGCAATCAAAATCAAGCATGTGCATCGCACTTGTGGTCTTACTGGTAATAAAAATAAAAATAATGTTTTATCCTTTATTTTTTTTAAACAAAATCAAAATTAATTTTCATTTTTTATTCCGCTCAAATTTGTATGAAAAATCGTCATGATTTTTTTTTAAACATAACCACTCTCAAGAGTCGTCATTGTTTTCGATGTGACTCTAAACAGTCGTTATTGCTTATAAAAGAGTCGTTATCTTCTTTAAAGATTCATTAATGGCGGAATACATAAAAGGGTCGTCATATGCGTAGTTGAACATTAACGTTCCGAAGATATTCGCCAAAGGCCACAGTTTGAACCATTTCTGAAAATATCACTTTTTCTGAAACGTGGGGAAAATATCATTATTTCTGAAACGGTGCGAAAATATCACTTTTTCTGAAACGGGGCGAAAGTATCACTATATCCGAAAATCTCCAAAGATAGTCGCATACAAACCCTATCTTCAGATTTTTCTTTGGTCGGCCCTCCCACCATGGCAACAGTTGTAATAGTAAAAATGAAGAAAAGAAGTGAACGTAACAGTGGGCCTTAAATGGAGGATAGAAAATGAAATAATAGGACATTACAAGTAGCTTTTCGACTTTTAGAAGTTGAAAAGTTAGAAGTCAGTTTGGTTGATGTCAAAAAACATCTAGAAGTTGAGTTTTGCTTTTAACTTCGACTTCTCGACTTCTGGAAAAGCAGAAGTCAAAAATAAATTTGTCTCCAAACGCGCCACAAGTAAATTTGCTTCCTTGGCTTTCCTATCACATGTTGTATCTCTTTTCTCTTTGCCACTTTAATGCCCCAAGGTCACTGTCTAGATTTCTTTTCCTGGATATCCTTGGTACTCTATATAACTCTTATCCTAAATTGAATGAGATAAAAGAGAGGATTTATTTAGTTCTTGTTGCCCTGCTCTGACCACTTTTCCATTCTAATACAAAATCAATCTGTCCACTCTGAATGAAGCTTTTAACATGGAATCAAAATTTACAAGAAAGAAAGAAAAGTAGGGACGATATGTTCTAAAGCTTCGACAAGAGTTCGTTCGTAATATGTTTGGCGGCTTCGCTTTGTATTTGGTAGGACATCCACAGCTGGAGAGCAATTGAAATGCCCATGTGGCACAAGTGTTCAATCGGCATCGCAGGCCAGCCTTCCAGTCGAGGAATGTGAGTGATACCTAGAGTGTGTTCTAGAAACCCGCCAAGCCAAACGACTCCGACAATTCTCCCCAGTAACATTTGGAAAGGGACCTCCTAGGGTAAACGCAATTATCATCGTAACCACTGTGCTATCCGAACGGTTCAATGATCACTACATAAATTTGTATGACTATTTTGAACCATTTAGTTTTACCTTATGATACACCCCCAAACGAACCGGTATCCCCATTATCAGACATGGAAAAAAAAGGGTGTGGCTCAGGGGCGTAGCCAGTCCAGTGCAAGGGGTTGCACTTGCACCTCCTGCCCGGTTACAAAGCTCATTTCAAGCCTAAATAGAATTTTTTTTTTAATACCCAAGCCTATTTTTGTATTTTTGCACCCCTTAAAAAAAATTCTTGCACCCCATAGCAAATTTTTGCACCCATCCAACATTTCCCGGCTACGACCCTGGTGTGGCTTGATTCTTCTTTTGTCACTTATTTAGTCTCGAGAAATGTCCATGTAACATCTGGTGTATTTCAAAGATATGTCTTCGTACTCATATGTTGGTGAATCATAATGAGCCTATTTCAAACCACCTTTAAGTTATATAAATTCCACGACCCTTGACAACACTAGATCAGCATGCGCGTCACCACACCAAAGAAAACGGTGAAAGCTATTAATAAGGCTAAATCATACTGTCTTTTAATCTAGCATCTAGATTGGCAGTTAGGACAACCTTCTAAGTCCTTTGGTGATGCTAATCTAGCACGTTAGTCACAAAACCTAACAACGAAATTGCGTTGAATCATTCTATGTAAAATGTTTTTCTACTTTTCGCTGAACGAAATAGTGCTTGACCTGGCCCTGCGCTGAACCAAACATCCCTACAAGAATCTGTCTTAAAAATCTTTATCCATTCTCTGTCTTAATGAATACCCGAAAACCTGTCAGACCTTAGGAAAACACTAGTGGTTCACAACCACAAACGTTGACGGAAAATTAGTTAAAACTTCATTTGTGATTAAGGAAAATTATAGATGGAGGAAGGAGATGTAGAGACAAGAAGGAGAACCATCGTATTAGAGAGATTAGTAGTTTTATTACATAGGTTACATCATATACATATAAATGGGTAACTAGACGGACCGCACATCCATGGGATGTAGGCCCTGTCACACTCCCCCTTGTGTGGTTCAATAACAAAACTTTATACATAGTGCTTCACATATAGTGCTTTGAATGTATTTCTTCAAATGTGTCCTCTCCTTGATGGCTTATGTTGAAATCAACCGCCTCATTAAAACTTTGACAAGTAAAAACCCAGTGGGATAAAACCTTGGTACAACTCTCCACATGTTATCTTGTACTTCACATGTAGTTCATCACATGCGATACGATCTTCAAGGACCGACTAGTCTAAGTTAATTGCCTCTTTAAAACTTCGTCAGGAAAACCCAGAGGGACAAAACCTGAACTAAAGAAAAGGAGTATAATATTAAGCAAACATAGAACATAGTTGGACTTGAATATGTTGCCTCATTAAAAACCGTTCCAAGTAACAAAACCTTGTGGAAAAAAGAAACCTCAGTGAAGGAAAATAGTGCAACACCCCATTAGATGCTTCCCATGATGTCAGACATTTTCATTAGTCTAATGAAGTCAAAAGAAGTTTATCACACTTACTTTGGTGACTTGAATGTTTATAAGTGTTAGAGCATTGCTCGGTCGAACTCGCATGCGTTGCTATCTCAAGCATGTTTGTCAATGTTAGTGATCAAAACTATAAAGTCTTGATTTCTAGTCTACTATAGCTAAGGTCTTGGACTAGGATAGAAAGTGTAGTTGAGCTCAAGAACTCCATGGCAATCATCATACAAGACGAAGGAATACTCAAGGAACCAGTGGATCTTCATCGGCTAAAAGTTATGTGGAGACTTGAACTTATATATCACTCAAAAGTCTATCTACTATATCTCCTATCTTGAGACAAAAGTCGTATTACTATATAGACTAAGACTATACACATATGTCATTTCGATCTGTGTATATCTCACTTATCTATTTCTCTAAATATGTGTTGGTAAAGCTTTCTCTTTATCCAAGTTCATCTTTACCTAGTGACGAAAGTCATGTTATGTTTCAATCATTTTGGAAATCGCTCTGACGGAAAATAGTTTGTGAATAACAACTATATAACGCCCTCTGAGAATGTTTCAATGATTGAAATGAGAGTTTAGACAATATAACCATTGGAGGATATAAACATTGTTGTGGAAACACATATATGTATAAGTCCTTATTGCTTGAACCGAAGTTTGCAAACTTTTTTGATCAAGTGAAACCGGAACGTGATCCCTCAACTCAGTCCGCGAACTGGCGTAGTTCTCGAACCCGAGAATTTTTGTTGGAGTTGTAGTTCTGTTTCAGTCAGCGAATTCAGTCCGCAAACTGACGGAAGTTCTCGACCCGAGAATTTCTGCTGGAGTTTGTAAACTCCAACCGGTGAACTTGAGTCCGCGAACCCTGTCCGCGAACTTGAGTAGGTTATGTCTAAAAACGATGTTTGTGAACTTATCTTAATAAACTAAGGAATGCTATTACAAACCGTGGCTATATAGTTCATGAATCGATTCGAGTGAATCATATCTTTTTTGCTTCAATTGTGTCTTGTGTAGTACATGAGATCTCATAGAAATTGAACAACTCTCAAACTAGTTCATTTAAGTCATTTGGACTAGTTATGATGAAGAAGAATATGGTTGATATGAAAGTTATCATTTGGCTAACCATTTGGTTAAGTAGTGTTGAACCAACTAATGTACAAGTTTGGGTACGGTTTTCACAAGACAAAAAACGTGTAGTACATGTGTGTATAACAAGCTATATTTTCGATCTAACTGTTGATAAATATTATCTTGTATCTAATCAGGTTTTCGTATAACGTTGAATATTGAATGCTTTGTTACCAAGCTAACATTGATTGCAAACCCTGATTTGAAAGACTATATAAGGGAGAACTCTAGCAACTGGGAAATCTAATCCCCACATATTCTGTGTGATACTAGTTTGATAAGCTATAGTCGATTCTCCTTTAACATTTGGTTTTATTCTTCTAGAACCAGGTTAACAACTTAAAGACTTCATTGGAATTGTCAAGCCAGACCGATACTACTTTTATCGTTGTTGTGTCATCTGATCTTGATGTTTCTATCGTATGAGTATAATTGAAATAATTGGCTTGAGGTTTCAATCTCCGATAGGCAAGATATAAATCTAGTCACAAACACTTCGTCTCATCGTTTGTGATTCCTCAATAATCTTCTTCATTGCGTCGATTAAGTTTTATTGATTGGTTCTATTCACCTTGATTTATCAAAAGACTAACAAAACTCATAGGTTTATTCGTGGGAGACGAATTTATCTATCTTATGGACTTTTCTGTATGAGGCAGATTTGTTTATTAAAGTTTTCGACTTTGGGTCGTAGCAACTCTTGGTTGTGAGTGAGATAAGCTAAGGGAATCAAGTGCGCAGTATCCTGCTGGGATTAGAGGCGTAGGAGCATAAGCTGTACCTCGGATCGGTGTGAGATTGGTTGGGGTTCAACTACGGTCCGGACGAAGTTAATTTGGAGTAGGCTAGTGTTTGTAGCGGCTTAATAGTGTATGTTTAATCTAGACTAGGTCCGGGTTTTTCCGTGCATTTGCGGTTTCCTCGTTAACAAAATTCTGGTGTATGTGTTATTTCTTTTGCATTATATTTTGTTATATAATTGAAATAATACAGGTTGTGCGTTGTTCAATAAATTACAATATCCGACCTTATTGGTTGTTGATTTAAATTGATTGACACTTGGATATTGGTCTTTGGTACCATCCAAGTTATCTCTCTTTGATTGAGACTCGCTTAATTGTATTTTCTTGAGTAAATCAAATTGATAAACTCCTTGAGATAATTTCTATTGATTGAGTCTAGTTGATTCTCTAGAAATTAACTCGGAGTTGTCCATACAGATTTCTAATCAAAATATTGGGTGTGGTTGTTAGACCCTCGCTTTTTCAATAAGACCATGTTGTTGATTCTGGAAGTTACGTTGCTTAACATACTATCACGTTTCATTTCTTTGATTCAGATATTTTTAGTAATATCAAATCGATCTTTATGTCTTCAACGTTCAACATATATATTCGATTTTTTTAGTGTTGTCTCGCTAAAAACCTTGTCGAGTTACAAAACCCTTTGGAAAAAACTATTCTCGGTCGAAAGGAAAAAAAAAGTACAATACATCTTCAATTTAGAAATAAAATATGTCGACATCATATCCTTGGATCGTCCCCATGATGTCGGCATCTCCCCCTGATTACTTTCAGAGTTGTTCCAGACAGTTCCTTTAGTCATGTACTTTTCGAAACCGAATATCGGTAATGACTTAGAAAATAGTCTACCATATCCCCCCCTGATTACTTTAGTTGGAGAAGAGATTATTGTTCCTTCATAATCAACTACCTTTGGATTGCAGTTACTTTAGCATTCCTTTTTATGTCTTTGCAGGGATTAAAAAACTCATGTCAATGGTTACATTTAAGTACATGATTACATTCACTGTACCATTACAAAGACATTGCGTTGGCGCTGAGATATATCTAGCTAACATGTTCCATGGGGATGTAAAATTTAATCGAGTATATTACTATACTAAGTACAACAATGCATATATTGTACTTAGATATGGGAATTTCATCCCCAACACATCTTCGTCATCTTCCTTTAGACGAAATGACCATTTACTTATATTTGAACCTCGACTAATCATGGGAGTGCTACCAGGATGCATATCTTTATTAAAATTCCTGACAACTTTAGACATATGCAAACTAGTGGAATAATATACCACAAGCTCACTATTCGGTCGAGCTTTCCCCATAATTTTCATCTCAAATTAAGATTTCAAATAACTTTTAAGGTCTCTTATTATATCAAGAGTACCCATCATGTCTGTATCATCGACATAGATAACTACAATTCCAAATCAGGAACTTTCTAAGGAATACGCAATGAAAATAACTTACTTGTCTATCCCCTCCAAATCATATAGTCACTTAGACGGGAATACCACATCCTCCTGTTTGCTTCAATTTTCACAGTTTGTAAGAATTACTTTACTTATTTCCGATAAGGGTAGTATGGTCATTTTCACAGCCTCCATAATATTTATTCCACTTATTTCCAATAAGGGTAATATGGTCATTTTCACAGTCTGTAAGAATTACTTTACTTATTTCCGATAAGGGTAGTATGGTAATTTTCACACTCTCCATATATTTATTGCACTTTTTTCCAGTAAGGGTGATATGGTCATTTTCACAGTCTGTAACATTTACTTACTTATTTTCGATAAGGGTAGTATGGTCAATTTCACAGTCTCCGTAATATTTATTGCACTTTTTTCCAATAAGGGTAATGTGGTCATTTTCACACTCTGTAACATTTGCTTTACTTATTTTCGATAAGGGTAGTATGGTCAATTTCACAGTCTCCATAATATTTACTACATTTTTTACAATAAGGGTAATATGGTCATTTTCACAGTCTGTAACATTTGCTTTACTTATTTCCGATAAGGGTAGTATGGTCATTTTCACAGTCTCCATAATATGTACTGCACTTATTTCCAATAAGGGTAATATGGTCATTTTCACGGTCTGTAACATTTGCTTTACTTATTTCCGATAAGGGTAGTATGGTCATTTTCGCTGTCTGCATCATATTTATTGCACTTTTTTCCAATAAGGGTAATATGGTCATTTTCACAGTCTGTAACATTTGCTTTAGTTATTTTCGATAAGGGTAGTATGGTCATTTTCATGATCTCCATAATATTTATTGCATTTTTTCTAATAAGGGTAATATGGCCATTTTCACAGTCTGTAACATTTACTTTACTTATTTCAGATACGTATAGTATGGTCATTTTCATAATCAGTAATATTTATCTGATATATTTCGTCTTCATTTCATCCGAAATAGAAACTCAGGTCTAACTCTAGTAATCTTTGAACCCGTGATGTTCAATTCCGATATATTTCGTCTTCAGTTCACCCGGATAAGAAACTCAGGTCCAACTCTAGTAAACTTTGAAGCTGTGATGTTCAATTCAAATATAAATCGTCTTCAGTTCACCCGGAAGAGAAACTCAGGTCTAACTCTAGTAAACTTTGAACCTGTGATGTTCAATTAGAGTATAATTAGTCCTCGATTCACAGGATAGGAAACTCAGGTGCAACTCTAGTAAACTTTGAACTGTGATGTTGATTCGATATATTTCGTCTCAGTTCATCGAAAGAGAAACTCAGGTCTAACTTTAGTAATCTTTAAACCTGTGATGTTCAATTCTGATATTATTCATCTTCAGTTCACCCGGATAAAAAACTCAGGTCCAACTCTAGTAATCTTTGAACCTTTGATGTTCAAATCTGATATATTTCGTCTCTAGTTCATCCGAAAGAGAAACTAAGTCTAACTCTAGTAATCTTTGAACTGTGATGTTCAATTGATATATTTCGTCTTCTATTCATCCGGAAGAGAAACTCTGGTCTAACTCTAGTAATCTTTGAACCTGTGATGTTCAATTCCGATATATTTCGTCTTCAGTTTATCCGAAAGAGAAATTCAGGTCTAACTCTAGTAATCTTTAAACCTGTGATGTTCAATTCTGATATAATTCGTCTTCAGTTCACCCGAATAAGAAACTCAAGTCCAACTCTAATAATCTTTGAACCTGTGATGTTCAATTCCGATATATTTTGTCTCAGTTCATCCAAAGAGAAACTCAAGTCTAACTCTAGTAATCTTTCACCTGTGATGATAATTTGATATATTTGGTCTTTGTTCATCGAGTAAGAGAAACTTCCGAGTCTAACTCTAGTAAACTTTGAACTGTGATGTTCAATTGATATAATTCGTCTTGAGTTCACAGGAAGAGAAACTCATGTCCAACTCTAGTAATCATTGAACATGGGATGTTCAAATCTGATAAATTTCATCTGCAGTTCACCCGAATGGGAAACTCAGGTCCCATTCTGGTAATCTTTGAACCTGAGACGTTCAAATCTGATAAATTTTATCTCCAGTTCACCCGAATGGGAAAGTCAGGTCTAACTCTGATAATCTTTGAACGTGGGATGTATAAATCTGATAAATTTCATCTTCAATTCACCCGAATGGGAAACTCAGGTCCAACTCTGGTAACCTTTGAACATGGGATGTTCAAAATTGATAACTTTCATTTTCAGTTCACCCGAATGGTAAACTCAGGTCCAACTCGGGTAATCTTTGAATCTGGGATGTATAAATCTGAATTTCATCTTCAGTTCACCCGAATGCGAAACTCAGGTCCAACTCTAGTAATCTTTGAACCTGAGATGTTCAAATATAATAAATTTCATCTCCAGTTCACCCAAATGGGAAACTCAGGTCCAACTCTGGTAATCTTTGAACCAGGGATGTTCAAATCTGATAAATTTCATCTCCAGTTCACCCGAATGGGAAACTCAGGTCCAACTCTGGTAATCTTTGAACGCGGGATGTTCAAATCTGATAAATTTCATCTACAATTCACCCGAATGAGAAGTTGTTGTGTTTAGGAGCTGTGCACTCCCTTCGGTGAGGATTTCGTAGTGCTTTTAAAGAGGCTTAGGAATTTCCTGGCTAACCTTGATGTCAGCAGTGGTCATGGTATTTTTTTTTCATTGATTAGGTCTAGTTATTCAGAAAGGTATTGGTGCCCAACATGTGTCTAGGCTACCAACTGTTCCTTTGTAATTTTTTCTCCCGTTTGTTTTTATTACAATAATAATCATAGTTTAATGATTCAAAATAAATAAATAATAATAATAATAAAATCAACATTCCAAAAGGTGGTTTGTGTTCATGTTGTAAGCGGGATATGGATATTTTTGGTGATCATGCGATTCATTGCGCCAGTGAGGTCGGGCTCAAGTATCGTCATGATCTTGTTAGGGATGTTGTTGCTGATATGTGTTATAAAGCTGGTGTGCATGCTAGAAAAGAAGTATCCTTGGGTCTTATTTCAAATGGAAAAGCCTTGAAGCCCGCAGATAACCTTGTTTATGGGTGGGAGAATGGTAAAGATGTGTGCTTTGATGTTACTGGTGTTTCACCTTTTACTACTGCATTTGGGAATGCTTTCATACCAGGTCAAGCCATTTCAATGCGTTTCTAAACGTACCAAATATTTAGACATATGCACATCTCACGGTTATGGTGCAGGTGTATTGGTTTTCACTTCCTTAGGTGAGCTTGGTGAGGATTTTGTAGTGCTTTTAAAGAGGCTTAAGAATTGCCTGGCTAACCTTGATGCTAGCAATGGTCATGGTAGTTTTCTTTTTCATAGATTAAGTTTGGTTATTTAGAAAGGTATTGGTGCCCAGCTTGTGGCTAGGCTACCAACTGCTCCTTTGTAATTCTTTTTCCCTTCTTTCATAAATAATAACAATAATTGCATAAAAATAAAATAAAAAATCATAGTACGTTTTAATTAAAAAAAAAAAAAAACTAAAAAAGAAAAAGAAAAATGTAGTACTAAATTTGTTGTAATTTTGACCGTCCAAGCTAACCCACCCAACTTGAGGGGGCTTATGGAAGTAGCTCCAAAACATGAGCGCCATAGAAAGCATGCCCCTTAATGGGCCTTTTAAGTTCACACAAAGCGAACTCTAAACCCACATCGAGTATATAAAGAATAAACCCTAACCTAATTCTCTTGATTCTCAGTTTCTCACTTTGTTTCTTCCTCAGCGGCCGCACCAAAGAAGCGAAAATGGTATCTCTCTCTTCAATCTCCCTTCTTCCTCTTCCTTTCTGATTCTGTTTCAGCGATAATCTTCCTTTAGTATGCTGTTTCAGTGATGATTTCACTACTAATTTGATTTTGATTTTTGATTTACGTTTTTGCAGCCTTCCCACAAGTCATTTATGATCAAGAAGAGACTCGCTAAGAAGATGAGACAAAATAAATCTATCCCTAATTGGATAACACCATCAGGTTTGTGTTTCTTTCATCTTTTTCTTCAGATCTCTTCTTCGGTGAATCTATTCTTCTTTCTGTAGATCTGTTATTCTTCTTCAGATGTTGGGTA
Source organism: Papaver bracteatum (assembly GCA_023529315.1). NCBI lineage: Eukaryota > Viridiplantae > Streptophyta > Magnoliopsida > Ranunculales > Papaveraceae > Papaver > Papaver bracteatum. The sequence continues at coordinate 27,850 of JAJJWX010002912.1, forward strand.
TTTTATGATTTGTTTGTTTTTGTAGGTACAATGCTAAGCGCAGGCACTGGCGCAGAACCAAGCTAGGGTTTTAAGGTAGAATCAGTTCTTTACTTCACCTGTTATTATTTGAAGGATATCGTGTGGTGGTGTTATGGATGTTTTATTTCACTTTAGGATTCAGTTTTTTTTTTTTTTTGATGGAAGATGGATGAAGTTTTGGTTTTTTTAGGATTAAGTTTACTTCATTTTGAATCTGTGTTCCATAACAGATGGATTTTTAGTTGCAAATTTATGTTTTGGTACTTGGGTTTTATCTTTAATCTGAGACTTTAAGATGTTATTTCTGCTATATTTTCCTTTATTATTCATTTAAAATGCCATTTTATATCTTGTATGCTCAGTATCTTAGTTTTATATCTTGTAAGTGGTTTTTAGGCTTGTAATTTTTTTTCTTCAGATTTGTAAATTGTCTTCTGTGTTTAACATGCAGCATGGTTTTGGTCTGGAGTAGGGCTTGTGATACAAGGTAATTTTTGATACATTAAGGGGGATACCTATACAAAAAATCCAAGAATGAATGGTTGTGTACAAGTATAATATGAATGACTCAGGTATAATACATATAGTAAGGTTGACTTGGGTGTTTGGCTTGATACCAAAAGTACTATCTAATTTGTTGCAGATGACACAAGTAATATCCCTGGCCAAATGCCAATCCTCAACCTGATCCCGCAGCTGTGGATGACATATCAATTTGTTCAGTATATTCGATGGATCGAGCTGCTGCTAAGTGCAGGTGTGTCTGTTATGTTCCTGTCATTCTAATTTTTTGTTTTTTTTTGTTTTTGGTAATCTGTACTCCACTTTATATTATTGTTCTAAGTTTATTGTCTTATTGTTCAGGTGGAAACGCGAGTCCTGGTTCAACCGATGTAGATGTACCAAAATATCTATTCACACATGGTTGAATTGCTTAAGTTCAAAATAGGTTTCTAACTTTTAATTAATCTGACACGATGCAGATGAAAGGCTTAATGACATCGATGGCAGGTCTAGGTTGACAGATTTGAACCCGGAGCTTCCCCGTGTAGTTCTACCTAGACTATTGGAGTTCCCGAAGAACCTTATCTAAATCGAGTGGAGGGTGTTGGGGATAGATACCTAGTTATGGAGGGGAGAAGTGCAGAAAATTGATTGGTGTTGAAGAAGACCTAAGTACAGCTCCGGTTCCTGAAAGGGTAAATTTTTTTTGTCCCCATTTTGCGTTGTGCGCTGTGTTTCTTTTTAAGTAGTTGCAGAGTGAACTCCTGCAATTATATGAGTTGAGTTTTCTCTTTTTTAGTTATTTGATGTGTGTGCGTTGGCACATCTTATCCAACAGACATATCTATGTACGTAACTGCATTTCCATTTTAGAGCATTAATTAGTGAATGACCTTAAGCCGTTCGATCACCAGTCAATGTTCCACACATTTTCTGCTTTCAAGTGGTTATGATAACCTGAACCTATCGCTCTAGTGACTCCAAACACAACCCTATGCCACATGGATGATCTTCCTTTTTTCTTAATAAGGAAGCTTATGCGTTGTTAATTTTTTTATGGAATTTCAGATCTCTGATTAGCTTTCCATCTCCAGACCAAGATCCTTCGAGGTATTCTCCTCTGGTTTGGAGGAAGCTTTACTGCTAATATAAGTACCTTGTTATTTATTTTTCCCTCCATGTTGCTGCTTTTCCCTCTTCTTAGAATGACAAATCCCTTGCTGTCTGAAAATGAAGAATAAAGACTAAAGAAATACACATGCTTTTGTTTTTGTGTAATAGCTAGTGGTTAGCTATGTTCTGGAAGGCCAGAGTTTCCTCGATGGTACATGCTTCTTAATTAAGAAATGTGCAAATTCACGAAACAAGTTTTTTTTTTTTTTTTTTCACATGAGAAGGAAATAATACCGTCAAAAACATAGAAAACAAATAAGGATACCTTTTTGTTCATTACTTAGCTTCATGTTTGGAACATATGAAACAGTTAGTTCTATATTAAGCCCATAGGAAGCTTAGTTAAATGGATAATAAACAGTTAGTTTAATGTGAATGGAAATAAAGAGTTAGTTCTATATGGATAATAAACAAGTATGTCGTCTGCTTAGTTAAATGTGAATGGAAATTATGAATGTCTTGTGTGACTTGGAGGAACTGTGTACGCAGTTACTTTTTTTGTTTTGTTTCTTATACCTACTTCATCAAGTTCCTAATGTTTATGTTTGAGACCTAATAAAAAAAATATTTACTTTGTTTTCGTTAATTTAGCTGCTGGACTATGCTTGATGGTTCATGTAGTTGTTGGCCCGTGTGATAGGTGTTGATATAATGCATCTCATATGCTGCTTGCAGGTCCAGGTAGGTAGCTCTCCTGTGTATAAGGTAGAAAGGAAGCTGGGAAAAGGTGGTTTTGGCCAAGTCTATGTTGGCAGGAGGATAAATGGTGGAAGTACAGAACGTATGGGACCAAATGCAGTTGAGGTGACAATTGATATTCATACCCTTTTGTACTGATTATTTAGGACCCAATTTCCACATAAGTTTGATCCATGGACTCTTCATATATAGGTGGCACTGAAGTTTGAGCATCGTAGTAGTAAAGGTTGCAGTTATGGTCCTCCTTATGAGTGGCAGGTCTATAGGTAGGCATCTTAATATTGGATTCTCCAAGTGCAGACCTGGTTTAGTTTTTGTTAAACTATTATCGTATCTCTAATGCTCTGCTTCTCATAATCAAGCAATCTCAATGGGTGCTATGGAATTCCTTGGGTTCACCACAGAGGTCATCAAGGAGATTTCTACATACTGGTAAGTTCTAGCGTTTATCCCAATGTCTCTATACTGCAGTTATTATTTAGTTTTGAGATAATTGAAGTATATGCATGGTTTCTACAGGTGATGGATATTCTAGGGCCCAGTCTGTGGGATTTACAATGATATTCAGGGTCATGAAAGCCAATATGCGCTCACCATCTCTACATAAAGCTGCGTTAAGAGTGAGTACTTTAATATTCTCTCAATTTTCTTTGTTGAAATTTGTTTTGTCCACACCCCTTGCTTGTCAGGAACTTTTTGCCAAGAATGTCGTCGTTTTTAGTACTTCAATGATTAGCTTGAGTAAGAGTTATCTATATTTATGTTGAGATATTTTAATCGTGCATAACAGGTGATTTTTCGACAAGGTTTATTAATGGTGGGCCGCCCGCAAGATGTACATGAAAATCTGAAAGTGTTGGGCTCCGGGGAGTATGTAGACTCGATGGACGGTGAGTTTGTTTTAGATTGATAGTGCCATGGATGTGTTTCTAGTTTCTACCATAAATATTATCCATCTACATTGGAAAGCTAATAATCTGAACTTTCCCATGCTTCTTTTATTTATTTGCTTGGTTGTGCAGGCATGCTAAGGGTCTTTAAGGATAGAACTTGGTTCCAAGAAAATTGACACATGAAAATTATTCCGGTCATCTGACAAAGGTTCATTGTTAACCAAGTCGTGCACTTACTCGTTCAATTTTTCAGATTTTCATCTAATTCACTTCAGCTATAATATGCATATAAGAAAAACAAAATAGTCTCTCCACCGTGCCCCTCCCTGCAATTTCAAATTTGAAATCCTGGTTTCATCACTGTTTATGGTCGTCCTATTGTATTCTTTTCCACTGATCTGTTGTGCTTTACTGCAGTTTATAGACGAAAAGGAGGATTTTCTTTTTCAGTCCGAACTACTAGGCTACTGGAATAAAATAATGGTGATCTTGAAATCTGTCAGCGCAAGCAAGAAAGGTGGTGTCTATTAGTTTAGTTTGTTCAGACTTATTTTTTGCTGCCTAGGAAGTTTGTTTTGCAATCATATTTATTTGTTCATAATGAATAGAATGATTTTTGTAAATGTGTATGTATGAATTGTAAATTGCGACAATGTTTGACGGATTGAAAAATTCAAGATTGCAGGCCTGTGTTTCAGGTTTGGTTGTTGTATTGCAGGCCAGTTTTTCAAGTTCATTCAGGTTTAATTGTGGAGGACTGTAAACTGGAAGCCCAGGTCCATGAGAATGACCTGGACTATCCATTCTTTTAATTGTAATTGAAAGAATTGTCACAGATTTAACTGTGACCAAAACTGTGAAGTAAAACAACATGTGTCATCATCTTAATGCTGTTATAAATAAGAGTAACAGTTTAAGTATTACAATAATAGTGACAAAAAGATGACAGGTGTCAATTCGGAATTTGTTGCAAAAGGTATGCGACACTTATATGTGTTATTGTAATTGTTAGAAAAAGTGACACGTGGTATAACAAAATCGTTGCTTGCGTGGCGGTGTAAGACACGTGTCATCACCTAATTGTTGCAAAGATAGAATAACAATTAAATCTGTTATAATTACTGTGACAAATGAGCCACGTGTCGCTATTCTAAAATTAGGTTAACTGTTACTATTAATTATTGTAACAGTTTATAAATGTGACTGTAATCAAATTTTATCACAGTAAAAACTGTTACAAAAGATTACAATTAATATCACAGCGTTTCTCTAACGGCCTATATGTGTTACAATTTTTTTTAGTGATAGATATGCCCTATGACAAAATCCAGGATTTGGTGTAGTGGGGTCCTCCTAGATGCTGAAAATAAAGGACTAATTAGTGGAGTTAAGTTTGGAACCAACTCTCCTTCAGTTTCTCACCTATTGTTTGCTGATGACTGCCTCATTTTCACTAAAGCCGGAAAAAAGGAGTGTAAAAATCTAGTCAAAATCCTAGATATTTTCAGTTTAGGATCTGGTCAACAAATAAATTATGATAAATCCGGGGCTTTCTTCAGCAACTCCATATAAAATAGGGAAATCCGAGAAATTCTATTTATTTTGAAAGTGGGAAGAATCAAGTTGGATGACAAATACCTGGGGATACGACTGTTTACTCACAAATCAAAGATCAAATGTTTCGAATCTATTTTAATAAAGCTAAAATGTAGACTAAAAGGTTGGAGTAGTAAAATTCTCTCCCCAGCAGGGAGAGGTGTGATGATTAAACATGTAGCTGACGCTTTGGCAACATACCAGATGGCTTGTTTTTTTATACCAAAATAATTAACAAAAAAGATAGACTCACTCAACATGGCCTTTTGGTGGGGCCATTATGCCAAAAATGCGAGGGGATGGTGCCCAAAGGCTTGGATATCTATTTGTACTCCCATGGATTATGGTGGCCTAGGTTTCAAACAGTTTGATCTGTTCAACATAGCAATGTTAACCAAAACGGCATGGCGTATCATTCAAAATCCATATTCCCTAGTATCCATAGTTCTAAGAGCGAAATATTTCAAAAATTCTTCACCTATGAGTATCTCAAAACCAAATACCAATTGCTCTTGGTTCTAGAAGGGAATTTGGAATGGTATCCAAATCATTCAAGAGGAATCAACCTGGAAAATAGGAAATGGAAAAGACATTGAATTGTGGACACACAACTGGACCCCCCTAAACAATCCTAATCCTATAACTAGAAATGATATAAAACCCACTATAGAGAATACCCTAGTAAGATTTAGTGATGTGCTGAACGAAGATGCATCCGATTGGAATGTCAATTTCCTCCAACAAATTCTCCCTCCCCAGATAGTCCATAACATATTAACCATAGATCTCCAAAATGACCGATCTACCCAGGATACTCTTACCTGGCCTCTTTCTCATACAAAAAAACTTACTGTCAAATCAGTGTATGATCACCTTATCAAAAAAGCCTCGCATAATGATGATCAACCTATGATTCTAAATCCTTTATGGAAGAAAATTTGGAACTTGAATATTCTCCCTCGTATTCGTGTCTTTGTGTGTAAATGCTACACTGGTATCTTACCGGTTAGTGGATTGGTGGGCATATGGGTATCGACAATTAACACTAGTTGCACTATGTGTAACAACGTTGTTGAAACAATCGAGCATACTCTCATGAGGTTCCCTTTTAGCAGGGCTGTCTGGCTAGGAATGAACTACACAGTAGATCCTTCTCTTGGAGTTAGAACCTGGATAAAAAATTGGATCAATAATAGATAATCTACCCAGTTCAAACATGTTAAAGGAAACCAGTTTTTTAGTATAGTGTCGTGGCATATTTGGAAAGCTAGGTGTCTTAAATGATTCCAAAATAAACAACAAACTCCACCAACAACCATCACCCTAATAAAAACTCACCTCAAAGATTGTTACAATCTCCCATCAAACCTCACCCTCAATAGAAACCCAAATAACGATCAATTAGCCCAATCACAAACACAAATTTAAAAACAAATACAAACCATGTTATGTTTCAGTTGGTGGTACCGCGAGTTATCTATTGCAATTGTAGTCATTATCATCACAGATGGAGAAGGAGTTTACAGGGGACAACGGGCCTTCCATTGCGAAGTGAGCTCTCTAGAAGAAAGAAACATTCGGGGAGCGATTGCAGCCATGAGGTGGCATAATCAACAGCATAGCAGAATTTGCAACTTGGAGATCGATGACAAAAAATTGATAAAGAAGCTTAACCAAAAATGGAAAAACCCACAGCAAACAACAAGCTATGAACATATTGACACTAATGTGGATTTATTTTGTTATTTTAGACGTTTTAACTGTAGTTCCTTAAGGCAAATGTGGCTGCCAAAACTTATATTAATTGCAGAGTCCTATGTTCCATCCTATGGCGATGGTGGATCATATCTATCTTTGCTTCGGCAAAACATTGCTACTCAGACCCCAAATCTGAGCTAGCCCCCCCCCCCCCCTTTGATTCTTTTTCCAAGAAAAAAAAAATTTATTTATGTATGACTTTTGTCACTTAAATTCTCTACTTATTACCATGGTATTGGTGTGCCATAGCTTGACCTCCATGATTAGACATGTTTTACCTAGCATCATGGACATGTCATGTAGTACGGATGAAAATTCTGGTTGAATCCCTATAATTTTTCCTTTAACTATAAAGCTTCACTCTATGTCATGCAATATTCTTTCTTATGCAAATTTTTCAGTACTCTACTTAGTGTTACATGATTTTCAAACATCGTTATTTCTTTTGTTTGGAACGGAATTCTTGAAACACTTAGTTCCTCCTCTATACACTATTTGTCGCCAAGATTTGTTGTCAATGTCAAAATCTTTATTAAATAATTTATATATATGCATATTCTTGTAGCTTTACTCAACTGTAGATGGATTTATTATGTGATCATTCACATTTGTTAAGCTCAATTAAATTTACAATTTATGTTCAAATATGTTGTATTGATTTTTAAATGTTATCTCCCTACCTCGAAACTCCTCAACCGCCGTAGAAATTATTATTATTATTATTCAACTCACCCCATCATATTCAAGTATAGAATCACTTTGTTGGGTGGTCAAATCTCAAATAAAGTTACTCTCATCAAAATTCCACCGTGACTTTGTATTAAAACATCCGCAAGTGTCGACTCCGTTTTTATTTCGCTTCATTTGGCCTTTTGGATTGCCTTTCAAGATTCGAGTAGCATCCGTAGAAAAAAATCACTCGTATAAATATTTTAACTATTATATGAAGATCATAAAAACAATATTCTTATTGTAATGTTTGATATTACCTATTATTTGTTTTATATCTCTACGTGAGGAGAAATTCGATAATGAAAATTTGTATCTTGGTATTTGTATTGTTTGATATTGCATGCATAACATAATAAGATGTCATAAGGATATTATGAAGAAGATATATAGTTTACTAATTTGTAGAGAGTGGAGACCCATAAATGTTGATATCTTTTTAGCTAGCTACTTCTTCTACACTAACGGCCTTGAGGACCTCTATCATACCTCCATCTACAGCAGCCAGCATGACACCCAGATTGATGAACACTCTCGACACAGGTGTAGTACAAAGGCTAATAAGTTAGAATATGTGGCCATATACACTCGCATAAGTAGGTACGACAAATGGATTAAAAACTTACCCAAGTGTTCTTTCACGTTTGTGCCAGTAATCACCGCTACAGTAGGTACATTCAAGGCCTACAAACATATTATTATTAATTCAGCCAACATTTTTATTTTCATTGCTTTCCATGGCACCAGAAATATTACTACCAGAATACTCTACAAACATTTATTGAAAAATTGAATCACAAAAATTGTAAGTGAACTGTATCATTCTCGATAAAAAAAAATCTGCATCGAAACATCATTGTCACCAAATGATTCCGTTACAATGTTTGAGACGGACTTCAGCTTTCGAATAACACTAACGTAAAACATCCAATCAACGGCATTTATAGGAACTACGAAAAATTTAAGAACAACTATCATTTTTCCTTCTAGCAACATTCTCAAGAGCCTGGAATTCCAAAACGTCTTTGGGGAAATGTCGCTAGATAAGTGTTAAGCTTCTTTACTTCTCTATTTTTGAAAACCTGTTGCGCAACATCACATACTCAAAAGAGACTATTCTGTACCTAGACCATTAAATGAGTTGGCGTATTTATTAAACATATGCTACCGAGAATGAAGAAGAAGAAGAACAACAAAAAAAAAAAAAAAAAAAGGAATGAAGATACAAAGATAGAGATAAAAAGTGTAACGATGACCATACATTTTCTCTGTTTCTCTCCTTTCTCACTTTTCAATACTTCCAGTTCCCACAATCCCTATCTAATTTAGTAGGAAACTCGTGAAAATCCATTTCATTCTCTGAATTATTTTCCCCATTGTTGAGGCTAGCAAATGCAACTTTTAAGGCACACACGACATTTGATCTTCTAATGTAATAAAAGTTGGAAATTGCGCTATTCTATGTTGACAACTAAAATTTCTTTGCGTACATGCCCGGTCAGTTATGTCATTTGGGGTAGACGGAACCAGTTTTTTGAGACATCTATCCATGAGTTGATGATAATCAATGAGAATCCAATTTCATGGCAAAAGAAAAAAACACACACATGTATCCCAAAATGTACATATGACCGAAAATTCTACAATATGTATCAAAAAATTTGGGAGGAACGCCCATTTCAACACGAGTTCAAATCTGTTCACACTCCCCTAACGAGTGTATATTTCACATTAACTTCTGATTGGTTGATTATTTAACTGATGGCCCCATTACCTTTCATGTTTAGAATCACGGCCCTCGTTACATAATTTCCCAAATTAAATCAAGGGTAGAGATTGAAATGTGAAATATACACTCGTTAAGGAATGTGCACGAATTTGCACTCATTTCAACACCTATCTTTTTTTATAATAAGAGACCCCAAAAATGACACATGTCGTAGCCATAGTAATTCTGGTTTGTAGTTAAGACACATCATCAAATGTTGCCATGTCAATTCCATGTCATCTTATTCAATCTGAAAACCACTAAAATTGCATTAGCCACTTTTGAAAAGATACATTCCCGAAGAGACCCGATTCTTGCTAACAAGTTCCGATGTTTTTTACGTGAAAGATAAGAAAGGAAACGTCGCTTGGGAGAACCACACTTTCTCTTAGTTCTAAAGAGTTTTACTTAAAGCGTTGCAACTTATTGGCCAGTGACTTTCTTTTACATATATAACATAGACATACACTATCGATTGAACGCTATCTTGAAAACTGTCAACGACTTCTGTAACGGGTACTCTTTTGTTGATTTTCACTTTCTTTGTAATAAGAGACCCGATTCTTGCTAACAAGTTCCGATGTTTTTTAAGTGAAAGATAAGAAAGGAAACGTCGCTTGGGAGAACCACACTTTCTCTTAGTTCTAAAGAGTTTTACTTAAAATGTTGCAACTTATTGGCCAGTGACTTTCTTTTACATATATAACATAGACATACACTATCGATTGAACGCTATCTTGAAAACTGTCAATGACTTCTGTAACGGGTACTCTTTTGTTGATTTTCAGATACAATCCAGAACCCTATTACTGTTCCCTTTAGACGTCAAAATGCATTTCTTTCATTGTTGATTTGGTGAGGACAAAATGTTTGATGAAATTCCTGGAGTATTTTATTCGTCATAAAATGCATTTCTTTCAAGATGCGAGAAATCTCTGCCCACCGTGTCTTTAGCCTCATTTTGTTGGAGTGGTGCATTTTTTTACCAACACGCCTTTATGTTTTTCACCTAATAGCCGTTTCATTTGGGTTATCACCTTACCTTCACACGACACCTTTTCACATTGAAAAGATAGAACCACAACACTTCAGGCAATTATAAAAACTGTTTGGTTGGGACTTCGAAGTTCCATAATGAAAAGATGGAGACATGAATCAATCTAGAGGAATGTCAACGTCATGGAAAGAAGATACACGCACCCGGAGCGATGCTAAATTCATCAACAAATGTGTGGCCCTTTGGAAAATGGGGAATCGATATTGTTGGACCATTTATACCTGGAACAGGACAGAAGAGGTACTTAATTGTTGCAACAGATTATTTCACCAAATTGGCAGAAGTGAAAGCGGTTCAACACATTCGTGATAAGGACATTTTCACATTCATTTTTGAGTATATTTTATGCAGATTCGGTATTCCTGCACAACTCCTATTTGATAATGGAAAATAGTTTGAGGGTGAGAATATTGAAATGTTGCTTAATGCATTTAAAATTCAAAGCGGAAAATCAACTCCTTTATATCCACAGAGCAATATGGACAAGTAGAAGCAACAAATAAAACCATCGCAGACAACTTAAAAAAGAAATTAGAAGGACATAACAAGGGTTGGTGCGAACAAGTACACAACGTAGTATGGGCCTATAGAACAACAAGGAGAGAAGCGACATGAATGTCACCATTTTGTTTGACATATGGAGTAGAAGCAGTGTTATCAACAGAAGTTATCATTCCAACAACAAAGAAAGAAGCTTGGGAAAAGAATCTAAGTACAGATCTGATTCTAACAAAATTAGATGATCTAGAAGAAGAAAGAGAGGTCGCTTTGCAGCATATGGAAAATTATCAAAAAAGACTAGCCCGAGAATATAACAAACGTATTAAGATAAGAGAGTTTCAACCAGGTGAGTTGGTGCTACGAGAAATCCCAACTTATTAGATAGGAAGATATGGAAAGCTGGAAAAAAAGTGGGACAGACCCTATGTGATAAAAAGGATAGTTGGAAATGGAGTTTATGAATTAATGGATCCAGAAGCAAAGAACACAGGTCGAAAATTAGATCGTCCTTGGAATAGACAATATTTGAAGAAATATTATCCATAGGAGTTTGCGAAGTGCATCGCACAAGTTAACACATGTGTAGAATGAAGTAATACATTTGTGAACAAAGATATAATATTTGATTCAATAAACAAGTTTGGAATTTCGCTCATACACAAGAATTTTTTTACATTATAATAAGACCTAAATAAAAGGCAACATAAATGATTTTTATTATCAGATTGGATAGGAATCCGAATGTGGCGTGCAACCTAGTTCGCATTCATGCAAGAGGAAAAAAAGTAAGACCTATCGCACGTCATAGTCGGAGAAACCTAGAAGGCATGACTCAAGGGAAATCAACACTGAACCTGGAACTTGAGTTATGGATATTTGGGGTGAGAATAAACGAAAATGCCCATCCGGGAGAGGTACCTTAAATTTTTAGTCTAAGGTATTAATCTTAGACTGAGAGACTAAGGTGAGAAAGTCTCTCTTCAAGAGTGCAGAAACTCGATCAGGGCGCAGAGGTACACGGTTGAGTCAAGAGTGCCCGGAGCATCTAAAGTGTACCTTTCCATTATTGCCAAGTCCTTACTATGATGCACTCGTTCCGAAGATACCCCATTTAGGGTGCGATCTCGCATACATAAACTATATCGGTAATGGAATGTGAGATTGCGAAATAAACTGGTTGTTGAAATGCTGGATGGGAAGAGCCATAATATTAACCCGATAGAGGTAAGCTTCCTTGAAGGGGAAACCAAGGGGAAGATAAGGACGGCACCCTCCATTAGGGAGCTGAATTGTGTCAAAAGACGTAAATGTTATGAGACTTTTTACTCATGGGAGTATTAATACTTATCATATTTATGCGAAAAAACCTGAAGAGGAAATAATACTAGAAAAGGATAAGATGAGATCAATGGGTCAATACATTATGGTGTAAAGACCGCCTGCGATCTCATCGCACAGAAATAAGGAAAGATAAGACCTTTACATAGGAAGGCAAAATAAGACCTCACGAGAAATATATATATATATATAAATTAACTGTTGGTTGCAGGAAATTTATAGTTCATTAGATTGCACACATGTTATACACAAGAAATATAATAAGAGGCAAGTATGGGAATTGAAACAATGATATATTATCTTTCTCGTGAATAACAAGTTTAAAATATATCAAGACAAAGAGGAAATTTAAACAGAGAAAATTAAACACGATCAACGGTTACATCTTGTTCAACCAAAGACTTCTAAGCATCAATATTTGGTTCAAGATTTTCAACCTTAACATTAGCTTCACCAGTGGATTTATCCTTCTCAAGAAAATTCTCTTCTTTCTCTTGATCCTTCTCATCATCACTCACAAACTCATAGTCACTATCTGGTTCAGGATATTCTTCATCTTCATTTACATTAATAGAAGGGATGTTTACTGCAGGAGGAGAGTTGCTCAGAAAAATTCCGTTAACAACAGACTGAGCATAAGCATAAGCCTTGCGAATAGCTCCTCTTTCAAGGTTTCTTGCATTGATATCCAAAAAAATTTGTTGATATGCGAGTCTTCTTCGTGCTCTATCTTGGGAGGCGGAAAGAGAAATCTCAAGTTTCGCATGAGATACTTCAAGGCTCATCCGGTCCTTGCGAACCTTAGCTAAATCGGATTTCAACTGAGTAATGGTATATTGATGAGATTTTTCAGTCTCTGTAGAAATTAATATATTATCATAAGTTGGAGGTAAAAAGTAACAATAGAAGAGTTCAAATTCAACTCTGGCAGATTACCTTTGCAAAATTTAGAAAGAAGAAGGGTGTTATCTTTCGTACTTTTCATAGCCTTATCAAAATCATCACCAAATGAACCACTTATATGATATCGAATCTTCTTTTCATCAGCAGAGAGAGATTTATTCTTTCTCTTAATGGTATCATGGGAGTGCTTTAGTTGATTGTATTGTTCTTGGAGTTGACTCTTTTTCATAGTCAGATTTATTTTACCTTGAATGATTTTTTCATTTTGGGCCTTTAATTCCTTAAGCGATATCTTATGTTGTACTTCAAGAGAACGAAGATCTCGCTCTTGATATTTGTTTATTTCCTGGAGAACTTAATATTGGTTCGAAAACATCGCTTATTTACTTAAGAAAGAATGCTTCTCCCTAGTAAGGGTATGGTTTTCTTCTGACAAGGTTTCTTATATTAGCTCACCATTATAAGATAATTTTGAAAAATGAGATATTTGATTATTTAATACATCAATCTCTTGGACAAGAAGATTATTTTCATGGATTAGATTATTAATCTGATCAAGTGAGTATGAATGTTGGTGGTTTAGTTGATCTAATTGATTCTGCAATTTCTTGTTATCCGCTTGGGTATCCTTAGAAAGATATTGAAAAGTATATCTCTCCATAACTCGCTTTTGATTTATATCTTAATAAACGCATATAGAAATTTAAAGGAATGATAGTAAGCGAAGAAATATATCATATTATACAATAAAAAAAAAACAGAAGTTACCTCTAAGTTCTTTGTTTCGAGTGTGAAGATTTTCAGCATCAAGATTTCCAACTTGAAGTTCTCCTTTCAATATATTGACTTCCTTCTCTAAAGACGCATTTTGTTGCGAAAGTTCCAATTGAGAGCAGCTAGACTCAAAACGCTTTTCGGCAAGAATCATTCTACGATGAGAATCCTAAAGAAGAAAGAAGATAAGGATGAGTGATTAAGATACTAAAATTGAGCGAAAATATGAGGAAAGGTACTTACCAAGACATCTAGAGCAGTGTGAAAACCTGGATCAATATGAGAATGGATCTCATCTCTTGTAGCTTTATTATGAGGAAATTCGCACAGAAGTTTGCTTAGATCAGAGAAGATGCGAAGTTTTCAAGGGTCACTGGTTGAAGATTTCACACAATTGATGATGTCAGATAGAGTTTGAGAATAAAAAATCACACTATCCAAAGATTCTTTGCTAAGAGAAAGGGAATTTAACAAAAGAGAAGAAGGTGAAGAAGAAGGAATGGATATAGAAGGATAAGGAATAGTGAAGTCCGTAGGGACATGTGCATTAGCAAAATGTGGTTGGGAATCGATATTGGTGAAATAAGTAGAAGTTGGATTCGCATCCAATAAGTTCGCAGAAGCAACACCAGGAGGATCCTTCATCCCAAGATCAATAGTGGTTTCCTTTTCATTAGGAGAAATTTCTTCAAGAGTAACATTGGAATTCACATCAGAAGTTTGCATAGAAGATATAGAGGTATGACTGTCAAAGGTTTGAATTTTTTCTAAATGGGTGACGTCTGCGACATCAAAATCAAGAATAGAAAGATTTGACTGGATTATTGTAGGCTTGCGAACCCTCCTAGTTTTTGGTTTTTTACCACCACTCATCTCTAAATCGGGAGCCTACGAAGGCAAAGAAGATAAGAAATAGAGGAAACAATATTGTATAGAAAAAAATAAATATTTCTTACTTCTTTGTCATGCGAAGTATTTCTCTTATGAGATTCTTTATTCGCATTGTCTGAAGAAGAGCTAGGGTTTTGAACAGTTATTCTGAGGGCACTTAAAGAAGGGTTTTTTCTGCAACAGTATGGGAATTAGGGTAAATTAAAAAGATAACAATTATAATCGAGAATCATGATTATCTAAAGAATAAAAAGATAAATCTTGATAGAAGAAAACAAACTTTGCGTTTTTATCCATGGCAGCTGTCGAAGTAGAAGAGCAGCAAGAATAAAGAGAAATTGTAAACAGAGGAAGAAAGAGAAATTACAGTGAAGAAGAGAAGAAAAGAAAAGATAGTCCTTCCAAAAGCTATAAATAGATAGAAGAGACGACCGGTTATAAATAGTTTTGAGCCGGTAAGAATTGACAAGTGAATAGATGAACTTGAATTTCAGAAAATTGTCGGCAAGATATAATATGAGAAGATATACACGTGCAATATTAAAGGATAGTGGTTACTCATATCGCTCACTCTATAGAATAAGCGAAATGAGAAGTGGAAAAATGTAGGAGTATAATATCGCACACAATAGTAAGAATGCGGAATGGAGATAATCTTATGTGCGCGAAGAACATCGAACATAGCAAACTCAAGATGACGGATTGAATGATCTCAGGAAAGTCACGGGTAAAGTGAGATGTTCTATGCGAAGTATAACCTATGCGAGAATGAGTGAATGTACATGAGTGAATGTAACGCACAGTGATTCCGAAAATAGTAAATCTCTTAGCTGTCATCCACTATGAGGAATTCCTGTATAAAGGAGAAAAATCATCACATATGGGGGATCTTTTAGTGAGTGCTAGACAAGAAATTAGGAGAGAGAAGATTATCTTGGAGAGCAAATAAATCATTGTAACACTTTGTAAACAATTATAATTTTGATATTCAATAAAGAAAACCCTATTATGATCACTTGATCTATCTTAGATATATTGGGATGTGGTTGTAAAATTTCTTGCTACTACAGTGCTACAATTTACATAGGGTGGAAAACAAGTTATAAGAGAGTGCCTTGTTCAAAAATTTATGAGAAGTAGTTATGTTTAGTAAAACATAATCTTCGGGGTATAATACGCCCATGTGCCTAGAAGCCGAATCATCAGATCGGAATTCACGGTGAGAGAGTGACTACAAGGTTTAGGAAACCTGTTCACTTGAAGAAACATATTTAGTTCTCTAATAATTATGTAAAATTATTTGTTTTTATATATTAGGAAGAATGACTTGTGATGTCAGCAGAGCACATTTGAACAAGATTGGCGCATAATAATGTCTTGCAACAACATGGTGGGTATTTATTAATAAGATAATTTTTTTTTTTTACACACTATATATTTGTACATTTGAGATAGAAATTTGTGACGGATTACATAAAACTGTTCTTGAGTAACTTTGCTGCTTCCCATCACTTTCCTCTTTGCCATTTTAATGTTCAAAGGTCTCTCTTTCTCTCTCTTGAGATTTCTTTTTCTGGATATCCATGGTACTGTATACAGCCATTTCCTATCCAAAGATTGATTGAGATATAAGAGTAGGACTTCTTCAGTGCTTGGTGCGCTAGATTTTTTTCATACTTGAGGTGGCCAGACAGGGGATTCATAGATTCCCATAAATAGGTTTCGGGACCATTTGAAACATTTAACTAAAATTGGGAATTATATAAATGGCCCTCCTTTTCAAGGGCTTCAAAAATATCCTTATGAGACAATAAAAATACCTCTCTCCATCCAAAGCCTATCAAGGGTCCATTAAAAATTATGTAACATTACAAATTTACCCTCATATTCATCGTCTCTAAAGAAAAACCGTTTTCATTTTCAGATGAACTTTTCATCTTCATCGTCTCTGCCTCAACTCTAGCGCCGCCTCCACTTATTTCATCTTCATCATCGCCACCACCTCCACTCCACCACCACCTCTAATTTCTCCACCACCTCCACCAATCCCACGACCATTTCCAGACCTCATATGCTTCCATCAAATCCACCACAAGCAGCAGCAGCACCACCACCTCTCAAACAATCTATTTATATCAGTTTTTACTTGATTCAACTTCAAAACTCAAATCTATTGATGAACCAACGAGAAACCAATATTCGAAACCTAATCCCGAGTATCAGAAATGTTAGATTCGTTTCGATTTTGCAACTGACATGATTGCATTTTTAAACCCTAATTTTGGATTCATTTTTCTCCGGATCGATAAATCAGTCAGGTAATTGATTATCTTATTCTTTAATTTGTTATTTTCATTCCCATTGAATCATTAAGGCGGTAATTAACTGTTTTTTTTTACTTATCTTCATTGTGTTTATGTGTGGTGGTGGTACAGTAGTATGTGTGGCGGTGGTTGGTGGTGTTGTGTTTGTGGTAGTGGTAGTGGTAAATGGATTAGTTCTTTCTATGTTTGATTTTAATTAGTGATTGAAGAGGTGGAATACAATGGTAGTTCAAACAAGTAACAGACTATGGAATTTATATGTGATGATTTACTATGCAGCTAAAAAGAGTAACTCAGAGAAGAGATGTTGTTCATTTATAGAATAGCTTAGTGAGTTGGTGTATAGTATTCTCATGCGGTAGATGTAACTTAGCTTAATGATAAGAAATTTGCTTCTCCTGGTATTTGGTTCCATTTCCTGGCATTATGAACTTTGTGCTTTTGGATTTATACAAAATTGAATCTGAAGTTAAGGTAGATAAACCCCACTGCTCAAGTCATCAGCATGGTAATAATTTTGTCAATGTCTTATATTCACGAGTGGCATCATCTCAAAAAGAATGTGAGGTCTACCCTTTTTCCCTTTGTTTTCTAACATCGCACCATGGTGGACATCATCATTATGACCATGTCCATGATTCTGCAGTCACCAGTGTCAGTATAGTTTGTGAAGGAAACATTGACCTTGATGAGGTAAAAACCTTTAAAGGATAGGTTGAGAAGTTGTAACTTTTATCTCTAAATGTTGTCTCTCAATTTGTCATTTTATTGATGCTACACAAGGTACCAAATGCTGATTTTCATTAACCTGAAATTTGAATCTGCGTATAGGTTGATGATTGTTTCGAAAGACTGATTGAGGAGAAAGGGGAGGACTTGTATAGGATGAAAGGGATATTGTCTGTGAATGATTCAGACAAACGTTATATCTTCCAGGTACCACCACTGAATCACTGACTTGAAACCGAACATAACTCAAATATATATGCTCATGTCATAAAGTTGGTATACTGATTTCTTGTTATTGGTATATTTCATGGGGTTCATTCCATGTTAGACGGTTCTCCAGGCAAACGATGGGGACCTGATTAACAAAGGATAAACAAGATTTTCTTTATAGGAAGGAACCTGTACGAAACTGCGCTCAGGAAAGGATTCAAAGGTTGTTTAGCTTGAGTAAGACACAAATATAGTTTACCCACTGCGAAAAACATAGGTATGTGACTAAGACACAAACACAGTTGCAAATGAGTCGGATCACAAACTTTAGACTTCAGAACAGCCGTAGCAGGTACAAAGGTTATGGAAAGTGGATTATGGACACAATTATACATGATTTTGTTCTACTTTCCAAGCTTTAGCTCTTCTCCACTGCATTTAAAATGGTCTTTTGTTCTACTTTTCATGCTTCAGCTATGCGCTTTACTGTTATGGTCTCACATAACAGATCATGATTGTGACTAGAGATGAAGATGAAAATGATGTAGAAAATGGTTTCGGTATCATTAGAGGGACGCCGAACCTCTAGTATCATTCAAGGGACACTAAACCTCCTTGTTAGAAGACTAACACTTTTGTTTTATAATAATTCAAGGGCTTACTAACACTTATGTTTTATAATAATTCAAGGGCTTAAATGGTTTCAGAGAAGAGATGTTGCTCATTTATAGAATAGCTTAGTGAGTTGGTGTATAGGATTATCATGCAGTAGATGTAACTTAGCTTAATGATAAGAAATTGTTGCAATTGATTTTCTGAATTGCGACTCACATTTGTTTCTTTCTGTAGGCATCTAGTTGTTTTAGGTTTATAGTTTTGAGTTTTATGACTGGTTTGGTATAAACTGATGGTGTTTATAGGTTGAGTCTTTAATGAAGTAGTGGAAAAATCGACCCAGTCGGCAACCAATATTTGTGTATCAACAATAGAAAAATGGAGTCAACAACCAATGTTAGTGTATCAACAATGGAAAAATGGAATCAACAACCAGTGTTTGTGTATCAACAATAGAAATTGATCTTAGTTTAGGGAGTCAACAACCAAGGTTTGTGTATCAATAATAGAAAAAGGGTATCAACAACCAAGGTTTGTGTATCAACAATAGAAAAATGGTATCAACAACCAATATTTGTGTATCAACAATAGAAATCGATCTTGGTGTTAGGAGTCAACAACCAAGGTTTGTGTATCAACAATAGAAATCGACCTTAGTTTAGGGAGTCAACAACCAAGGTTTGTGTATCAATAATAGAAAAATAGTATCAACAACCAATATTTGTGTATCAACAATAGAAAAATGGTATCAACAACCAATATTTGTGTATCAACAATAGAAATTGATCTTAGTGTTAGGAGTCAACAACAAATGTTGGTGTATCAACAATAGAAATCGACCTTAGTTTAGGGAGTCAACAACCAAGGTTTGTGTATCAACAATAGAAAAATGGTATCAACAACCAATATTTGTGTATCAACAATAGAAAAATGGTATCAACAACCAAATTTGATAAATATTTTTGAACTTTTGATTTTATGAATCTTCAGTTATTGACACCTAACATTGATGGCGGCGGCGGAGTGGTGGTGGCGGCGGCCGTGCTGTTGGTGATGGAGAGTGAAATATTAGAAAAATTTATTTTCTAATGGATAAAATTCTTAAATGAAAATAATATTGTAAGTAAGGGTATTAAGGTAATCTATTTTTTAATGGATAAGGTATTTAAATGATATGGGTATTTATATTGTTGTATAAGGGTATTTGTGTTGGGCCTCTATAATAAGGGCATTTAAATAATGTACCCAAACTAAAATCCGAAAATTAAACGGTCCAAATTCTGGCAATTTTAAACTGGGGTCACCGTACGCACAGGCTCCATGTCGCATGCCAGTACAGCTCTATACGGTAGTAACTGTGATTTGTGAGACAAGTCGAAAATTTGTCTGTCCCATTTATAGCTTTTAACATGGAATTAAAATAGAGGCAAACACCACAACCAGTTCACCGTTAACAGGGTGGAAAGAAAGGTAAGTAAAGATGAGGAACTGAGAAATTAGATTGTTTTTAAGAATGTAAGTTCTTCCTTTACGGCTAGTGTTCCCATGGCTGCTAATAGGGGTGCCGATTTTCTTAGGGGTGTATCAACGGGAAGGCTGGTTCAATGGTCACCGTTTGAACTTACAAACATATGGGTATTTTTATATTTATGTGAATTTGACTCTCAAGCTTTCAACATAGAATCAAAACATACAAGAAAAAAAACGAAAGTAGGGACGATATGTTCTAAAGCATCGACAAGAGTTCGTTCGTAATAGGTTTGGCGGCTTCTCTTTGTATTTGGTAGGACATCTACAGCTGGAGAGCAATTGAAATGCCCATGTGGCACAAGTGTTCAATCGGCATCACAGGCCAGTCTTCCAGTTTGACGAATATAAGCGATGTCAAATACGGAACCAGAGTGTGTGCTGGATAGCCGTGAAGCCAAGCGACTCCCACAATTCTCCCCAGTAACCTTTTTGTAGAGGGACCTCCAAAATACATAGACAGGATGACAGCACTAGATCAGCTTGTGTATGCGCCAAAAAAAATGTAATAAATTGCGTCACCACACCAAAGAAAACAGTGAACGCTATCAACAATAGGAGTCTAGATCACCATGAAAAGTGGTTAAACAAACATGAAGCATGAGCGTTCATATATTTTTGTTGAGCAGGCAAAAGTTTAAACACCATGACTTCTTTTTATTTCTTAACTTAATTAGCTACACAAGAAATAGATACACTTCTCTTCAAAGGTCACGTAACATGTATTATTTGGGAAAGAATTCTTAAGAGCAATGCATGTCTATAAATAGGATACTTCTAAAATGCGGCATTTGCATGCATTTTTGTTGAGCAGGCGAAAGTTTAAACACCATGACTTCTTTATATTAGCTTTTATCTCTCTAACTTAATTAGCTACACAAGAAATATAAATACTTCTCTTAAAAGGTCATGTCACATGTATTATTTGAGAAAGAATTCTCAAGAGCAATGCATATATGTCTATAAATAGGATTCTTCTAAAATGCGGCATTCGCATGAATTTTTATGGGTAAATCTTTGATACCGTTACATGATGGTGGTTGTTTCATAGTACTCCACATAATCATGATTAAACTCCTAATCTTAAAATGAAGTTAGCTTCTTAGATGTTGGAGAAAACTGAAAAATTATCCACAATAAAAGAATAGAGATCAAGGAGTAAAATAAGAACAATGAGTTTTATACGACAGAAAAGCTTTCCAGGTGACCTAAAAAGAGCGCCATCAGTTTCTGCAATCTATTGTTAACTCGCCAATGAATTATTATGAAAAGGAGATGTACAATTTGCATATGGCAGAAAACAGGTTATAATAGAGTGCCTTGTTCACAATGTATGAGAAGAAATTCTGGTTATTAAAACAAAATCTTTGGGGTACACAATATGCCGAAGCCGAATTGTCAAATCGAAATTCACAATGAGTATGTAACCACATGGATAAGACAAAACCGTTCACTTGAAGAAACATATTTAGTTCTCCGAGAACTATGTACAATTATTTGTTTTTAGATATGAAGAATGACTTGTGATGTTGGCAGAGCACAGTGGCTTACACTTGTGGTTTCTATACCTTGGGTGAACATACATGTTTGGGATTTTTCATGATCTCAATAAAAAGTAAAGGAAAATTTTGACTGCCTTCGTCATGTTTGCATATTTGAGATATACGGTTTCAGAGTGGTTTTCTGAGCAGTCAGTTTAGAATGACTGATTCAAGCACATAGGATGCATCAAAATAAAGTGTGTAACCAAACCAACAGAAGCATTAAACCTTTGAAAAAAAGAGTGGAACTGATGCAAACCAGTATGCCATGGCCTATTTGAAGGAAAATTATCTGATTGTCATGAAACACCCGATGAGTGTCTATTTTAATGGGAAACGTTATAACAGACCAGCTTGTGATCCCACAAATGTTGACCACTAAATTCACAGCCTAATAAATTCAAAATTTATTGCAAAATGTAAAAGTCATTAGCTTTATTTCACTGCTTAGATTTGCCAAATTAGAATCAGTGGAAATCTTCGATAGTGGTCGCATAAGAATAAGTTGACGAAAAACAAAATACAAGCAAAAACTATAAATTCACAAGATAAGGATCTAATAGATACCCTAAAAAATACTGAATACAAATATTATAAGGATCGAAGGAATGACTTCTCTAGAACTATATGGTCAATCTCAATTTTTGTTCATGATCGCGACCGGTTATTTAACCTCGACGTGATGAGATGTTATCAGAAACTTGTCGAGATGGTTAAGATTTCACCGAAATCCTGCCGAGACAAACTTTAGATACACAAGTTTAACGTATCTAAAATGCGCTTTGTGATATATATTTCGGTTATAAAATTTGAAAAATAAAGACTTCGGAGTTTCACCAAGAATCTTCCCAAGATGAAGTTGTGTCAGTTTCCGATTCTAACCGAGACGGAATAAGATCCGAGATTCACTACATTAATCGGGAGTAAGAACTCATCCCATTTCAGTCACAACGAATCTAGCATTCTTCCTTAGGTAGGGCTCCATTGTCACAAATCACAAATTTACAAGGTGGTCGAAGATTGTGGGATTTCCTTTTCTTGTTTATTTTTTCCTTTTTTCATTTTTTGGAAACAAACTGTAGCTAATTTGATTCACAAATAAAATACCAAATGGATAGACAACTAAAAATTAAAATGAACAAAGTCAATAACGAAAGGTTTTTTTATTTTTATTTTGCCCTTCTTTGTGTCAAAAAAAAAAATAACGAAAGGTTTTTAACTATTTACCATCCATATTTTTCATAATTGCCACGTGCATTAATTGCCACCCCACTTATCCTAATTACCACTCATATATTTTTTTCATAGAATTGTGCTATCACGCGCGCGGTCACGTGATAGCCAAAATGAACTCGCACCTATTTGCCGCTCAATGAATTTGACAGCTATATAAATCCGGATTTGAAGGACTTTATTATTTTCCGTATATTTTATTTTTCTAGCAGCCATAAGTTTTATGTTCAGTCCTCTATTTTAGAAAAGGATTCCTTCTTTCCATTCAGATGCAGTTTTGGATCAAGATTGTCATGATTCAAGTCGTGTACTTCTACTTGAAATATGATTACTAACTTGTGTTATAGCTCTCAATTTTTTTTTTAATAATATACTTGCACAATGCTAATTATTGTTTTTTTTTTTACCTCTTCTAGGAAGATCACCAACTGCATCAGCAGAACTATCTTGATCTAAATGTAACAATATCGATTCCCGTGATTATGATCAAATAAATTATCAACTGCATTCAGATAAAATTTTGAATAAAGAAATTTGATAATCTCACTTGCTCTACCAGTTAGTGGAAGACTTATAGAAACGGTTGTTTATCTACAAGGATTAACCATTTTAGCCATTTTTCTTAAATTTACAGCTCCATATGACCACCAACTCGACTACCTACACATACGATAAAACATGATATATAGTACTAAATTTAAGTGATCTTATTAATAAACTTCGTTAAGTGATCTGCTGAAAATAAATATGAAAAATGCATCAATACATAGAAGGGTGTGCCTCAAAAAAACCGAAAAAAAAAAAGATACAGCATACTGAAAAGGGGAAGAAGAACACGATGATGTGATATCTCTTACTTTAACAGCCGGTCACAGAGAGGGTTCCATTAAAAATATTATAAAGTTTAGGGATCCTTAACTAATAATGTTTTAGAGAATAATGACAGCATCTTTGGTAATCGGATTTGAAAATGATATATACAATCCAACGGTGAGGACCTGCGATTTCACAGTTACTGTCACGTGAAAACCGAATTCTCACAGATTTTTCGATGGGTCTTTATGGGTGACAGCACGACTCTTTTTCAAATAATCTAAATACCACCTTTTCACTTTATATTTTTTTTAACTTTTCATTTAATAATTTTTGATTTTATAGCCGAAAAAATGCCTCTAAAGATTAATAGGTAATTTTTTTTTTCAAAATCTACTCATATTAATAAGTTCCTAAAAATTTAAAGCACTTAGTTTTGTTATAGGGAGGAGGTTTTAGGATCAAGGGAGTGAAAAACTCGTACTCAACTCACCGATTTATGAGTGAGTTAGATTTAATATTTTTTGGACTAAAACACCCTTTAAAGATGACTCGCTGGAAATTTCTGCAAACCCTATCAAACCCATCAGATTTCTGTTATGGGGAGGAGTTCATATCTATGGAGCGGGAGAATCAAGTCCTTAACTAATTAAGGACCCTTAAGGTTTACTCACATTTCTAATTCAAACCTAAGAGAATAATTTGGAACAATTTGTTAATCTCAAGCATCAAATATGTACGTGATTTAATTAGAAATGGAGCATCTCTCATCTCTATCAACGTGATTTTCTCTCGTTTTTACGTAGTATAGGAGTATATATAACCTTGGTTCTTTCGAATCAGAGATAGCAAAACGAAGCATTCACGTCCGCATTTCGGAACGTGAATTCTTAGTTTCTCAAATTAAAAAGTGGCAGTGAAAAACAATACTTTCACTTCCACCCAAGTCATGATGGAATATGACATTTCTCTTCCACTTAAGTGATGGTGAAATCCAATATGTGATTGTCCATTGTTTCCTTTCCGATTTGATTGATTAGTACCTTGCACTTAATTTGAATGTTAATGTTGGTTGTTCCGTTTGCACTTGCTCACAGCGAATAAACTCATCACATGCACCTTTAACCAAATGTATTTCCGAGCTAACACCACCAACACTCAAGAGCTGGAAGTACCGGCCGACGGAATAAACTCATCACATGCTCCTTTAACCAAATGTATTTCCGAGCTGGAAGTACCGGCCGACGTGCACAAGGTGTTAAGTCTAAGAAGCAACTTGTAAAAGATCGATCTAACACATGAGATACATTTCTCTGATTATGCTAAGTCTAACAGCTGAAAACCGTAAAAGGCTAACATCAAAAGAATCGGTAGTTCATCGCAGTTTTGCTAGGTGATTTTTATTATAAAGAATGATGAGATCAGTTACGAGGGTTGTATTTTTGTGATCCAAGACTTAAAACCTTAACCTATTGAAGCAATACGCCACTGATTGGTCATTAAAACGGAGGCGAAATCTCTATTTCTGTTGGATAAATATCTTGGTTACCGATTCTTCAATAATACAACTCGTGTATTATCCACCGATCCGTTACAACTCTTTGTAACATGGTTTTCAC
This sequence comes from Papaver bracteatum, assembly GCA_023529315.1. NCBI lineage: Eukaryota > Viridiplantae > Streptophyta > Magnoliopsida > Ranunculales > Papaveraceae > Papaver > Papaver bracteatum. Next base: position 53,066 of record JAJJWX010002912.1, read on the forward strand.
TCATGTATTACATCTTGTAATAACAACAACAAAACAAGAAAAGAATGATAGAAAAGAGATGATCAATCACAAAACTTAAACAGACTTACTTGGGTGTATTGAGGCGAGTAATCTCTTTGCTTAAGACATTTGATGCCCTGTATATAATGTTGTTACAGATTTAGCGGCACATGTCTCTAACATTCAACAATACCTCGATGTTTTTCGCAGCACTTCGATAACAACGAACAACAAACACGAATGGATGTAGCACAAACTCTTCTTTAACTCTTGAAGACACATGCAAACTCTTAAAATTTCTAGTACTAGTTTTATGACTCTAAAAACATCATGCAATGGAGAATGAGTGGGGTTTATATAGGCTAGAGGTGACTCTTGGAGAAGTCCTTTCGTGAAGAGTCACAACCCTTAACGGAGAGTCACGTCCCTTGGGATAAGACACTAATGTTGAAAAGACTCAAGTGAGTTGACATACCTATTCATATTTCTATTCAAAAATTCCAACAATCCCCCACATTGAATAGAAATTCATGCAAGTTTAATGTAGACACTAGAAAGAGTTTGTGCACGGAACATCACTGCATCGGGAGAGATAGCTTTTGGCTTTGAATCTTCCGTAGTGAATACCTACCGGGTTTACTAGTTGATCGGTGAACGCGATGTCTTGAACCGCCCAACTTTATGATGTAAACCGATGCAATAGATATCACACAGTTTATTTCCTTACATATCCGGTTCTCGGTTGTGTTCATTTCGGCCCTGAACGATGTTGGTTTTCATGAGTTCTCTAGATTAACTTAGCCTTATAGTTATCATAGAAGAGGCCCCACTTCACACTCATATAGGTGATCTCCTATTGGAAAAGTATCCTGTCATACTTTCTTAGTGAAAACTAAGCCATAGGAATCATTAAGAGAAATTCTCAACCTCTCACTTGACAGGAAACACTGTTTCATCATAAAAATGGGAAAGAGAGTAAACTCTCACAGTGTTTTCGGTGATTATAAATTTATAACTTGGTTGTCCCTTTTGAACCTAGATAACCATGGGATCTCCAATCGCTAGGTTGGGTATCCGCTATAAATACTACTCTATATAGGCTATCCCATTTCCCTCGATGATGCAATTATATGCTCTCTAGAATTCGTATCTTCTTGCCGGCTTGATATGATTCACATACACTATTTCTTTTAGATGCGCGCATTTGAGAGCAATTGCTTTATGGCGTTATGTCGTCGATTTAAATGTCGAGACGTACCATAATCTTAAACTATGTGTTTTCCAAATAATTATGTTGTTTGATCAGAACAATACATTTATTTTTGTACATGCATATACTTTCGCCACACGTATATATTCAAAGAAATTCCAAAATGACTCTCACTTTTTCTCCAACTTTGGAGAGCTCCGGAGTCCACTGTTGATTTTACCATCAACCTTTGTTTAAACAATTTCCTTGCTAACACACTCTTTCTTCAACGAGCACATAGTTTCCTATTTGATGATTTCAAATCATCTACATCCAAGATTCCATGTACATATCGCTTTCCTAGATATGTCGTAAGGAATAATAATTATCCTCGATAATCTTTCCTCACATTTCTTAGAATTCTAACGATGAATTGTGGTCGAGTCATATAAATTATTCGTAAATTTATCTAACTCATTTACTGCATATAATCAGGCATGCCACTACGTTTTTTAGCACCCACAATTTTTTGACAAATTCGCTTGTGCCAAGAAGTTCATCATTTACAACTTCCCAGAGTTGTAACTTTTAAGATTCCACCGTATCTCATCACAACAAGACGAGATAACGGGTGCCACAATACGTTTGTGTTACTTCAAGTTATGAAAGACAATCAATAAATCATCCATCTGACGATTCCATTTGCAACCTTTCAAAACAAAACTAAATTACTTGAAGTAATTTAAACCAGACACTAATAAGCCTGTCCAAATAATGGACTACTGTTATAGTGCCAAACCAGAGACAAACCGAATAATAAGTACAGCCCAAAAAATCCAAAACACCAACAGCAAATCTCTACTGCGAGATTATGTGTTTTTCCGCTGGAACACATTGTATTTTACCAAATTTACATCGAAGTATCCAACAACGGAAATCCTACTAAACCATTGCCCTACCCCCACAATTCCGAGATATATACATATATATATACTGTTAGGAATCGAAATATCAGCATTTCTTTCAACGATCTAAATTCTTCCTTGATGATCAATAACATCAAGACTAGGATTACAGTGGGGTTGAAGCATAATTTAAAACTTGTCCACTTCATTATGCTTTATCGCCGTTGGTTGTGATGTTTATCAATCAAAATTCGAAACTAAATTTTGAACGGGCACGCAACATATCACGCACAGAAATGTTCTCAATCAGGACCGATGTTGTTGCCTTTCAGAATTTTCTAGAAGGAGAACTCGCCTTTGAGTAATTTCTAAGAATAATTCCACCGGTCCAAAATTATGAAATTTGATATGTTCGATCACTAGGATGTCTTTTAAACTCCGTGTAACACAGATTAATCCAAAATCTTTTTCTATTACGAGATATTCCCAATCTCGCAATACATGCACAAAAGTAAACCGAAACTCTTGTCCGCTAGGATTTTGGATTCAAAATTTATGATTCAAAACAACCACAGTTCTGTGAATCACTCTCAACCAAGAAGATTCATGTCATACTTCGTCAGTACAACCAAAACCAAATAGCAATCTATTATAGGTTTTGGCAAAAATATTTACAAATCTAACGGTATACCTCACATGGTGATCATCCTTTGACAGGGTCTAATTCATCTTATAAGGCACAGAGTGTGCCATACTGCCATGCCATGAACAACGTTTTCACCAACCTTTGTTCAAGGACGGTTCTGAAACTAAACACCCGATCACGGACGGAGTTTTGTCACCTGTCAGCACTCGTATTGTATCCGGTATAAAGAGTCTCTTTTATGGAGTTTGCAAGGACTCTTCCACAGCCACTTTAATGAAGAGATCATCTCCGTGAATTTAGTACTTTGCTGACATGTACTGTCTCATTCAAGAATGGTTCACTTGAAACCCTTCATCAATCCGTATGATGATGTACCAGTACCACTGATTCATCATAATGTGAATCTCCGAACAGATGTATCCTTTCGCAGATATACATCCCAATGGACCAGACGGTTACAACTTCTTTCTGTCTTTTCTAATGCCTTTTGATGAACAGACACGCCTCTTTAACAGACATGCACATCAATTTAGACTTGCTTTATCTTTTGCATCTCGACTCCAAATGGAAATTAAAAGGTATAACCAAGACAAAATACTGATCTACAACTTTCATTTTTTACCACAAAATCAAAAGAGCAACCAAAATATATTGGAAAATCATTCTGGGCTAGAACTGATTTCCTGCTCTTTGAGAAATTCCGCAGAAACGAGACTTAGCATTCTAAAATTTTGTAGAAGTGCTTCTATTACTCCAAAAATTCTAAACTTTTGTGTGCACAATCATCATAATGTCTTCTATACATGGTCAAAAGGATTTAACCGAATTCCTCTCCAGTTGGGAGTTCTACCAAAATCTTTACAACATTGTCAAATACCAAGTAAAGAGAATGGGGGTTCAAAACTGGGTTTGGGGAATACACTAACTTTTATTTTTCCAATTTTCAGGAAAATTAGAACCGCCAATCAACACCATGGGCACTTAACCATCATTCACCCTTTGATGTTCAAGACATCTCAAAACCGTATTTCCCATACTTCAGGAAATTATTCTGAAAGAGATGCTTATGCGGAGGAAATAAAGAGACATCAGGTAAGTTTTTGTAGTCCTACACAGCAGCCTCCCATGCCCTAATTCTTGTACTATGGTACGAGTAATGATAGATTAGCCCCTCTGACAATCTAGGCCAATGCCCAAGCCTTCCAAGCAACGTATGTCTCACACCTGAGACATTTTTGGACAAACATATATGGGGTATATTTTTGAATGCATAAATTGAATTTTAACTAATTCAAAAATCAGGCACCATATCTCTTATGTCTTTCGACATCCATATGTCTTTTGACCAAAATCGAAATTTAGATCGTGTTTCAATGTTTAGGAGATTAAACACATACATAATCAGTAACAAAGATACTCAAATGTCTTAAGATTGTTGGATAAATATCTTGGTTACCGATTCTTCAATAATACAACTCGTGTATTATCCACCGATCCGTTACAACTCTTTGTAACATGGTTTTCACTTATGTATTACATCTTGTAATACCAACAACAAAACAAGAAAAGAATGATAGAAAAGAAATGATCAATCACAAAACTTAAACAGACTTACTTGGGTGTATTGAGGCGAGTAATCTCTTTGCTTAAGACATTTGATACCCTGTATATAATGTTGTTACAGATTTAGCGGCACATGTCTCCAACATTCAACAATACCTCGATGTTTTTCGAAGCACTTTGATAACAACGAACAGCGAACACGAATGGATGTAGCACAAACTCTTCTTTAACTCTTGAAGACACATGCAAACTCTTAAAATTTCTAGTACTAGTTTTATGACTCTAAAAACATCATGCAATGGAGAATGAGTGGGGTTTATATAGGCTAGAGGTGACTCTTGGAGAAGTCCTTTCGTGAAGAGTCACAACCCTTAACGGAGAGTCACATCCCTTGGGATAAGACACTAATGTTGAAAAGACTCAAGTGAGTTGACACACCTATTCATATTTCTATTCAAAAATTCCAACAATTTCACTGGCACTCAAGTGGTACTGAAATGTTGCATTTCACCATCACCTCCATCGAAGAGAAATTTGGTATTTACGTTCATTACTGTGAATGTGAATGTATCACTTCTCTTCAACCAGTATCAAAGAACCAAGGTTTTATAAATTGATTTTTTTTGATAAAAAGAAATAGAAAAAAATGAGAATCATGATTTGGTCACTTGGGGTACTTAGAATTTCCATTTCCAGCAAACTCTCCGACACATTTGAAATACACAGGTGTAAAATGTTTCATCTGATTTTCTTCTTTGAAAATTGTTCCCAACCATCATAATCTAGATATTAACCCATCATTGTTCTGGTACCTTTTCAAATATATAATTTGGATGATGAAGCATTCAAATTCTTTATGGTTTTTCATTAGATTAGTCGCGGATGGAATTGGGTAGGGTCTTTGAGTGTTCTTCACAGTTGGTAGGAAGAGGTAGTACCGAAACAGGGTTTTTATGTGAGGACAGTTTTGTCCGAGTCAGGCAAAAATATTGAACAAGTCGTATTAGTTGAGTTAAGCACGATTTTTCACTCCGTTGATCAAAAAGCCCCCTCCCTATAACAAAAATCTTTATATTTAATGTAAATTACGAATCCCGTTATAATTTATTTGGGATAAAGTATTTATCCTCCATAGACTGGATTACAAAATTAGATTAATTCTCCATTTTCTAATTTCAATGAAAAATAATGGTATGATATGAATCAGAAACAAGGGCAAATTAGTAAGAATTTGGGAAAAATATCTAAACGCGCATCTATGTTGGAACATAAAAAAATCCTAAAACATCAAGTAAAATGGAACAAATAGAATATTAACATCCACAGTGGTTCTTCTATGGACGATTCGAAGAAAAATAATTTACGATTAAGGTATGCTATACTAGTCCATGATAACATACACAGAAATCTTACGAATTATTCTGTCGTCCAACACATCAAGTTGTGATTGCAGCTCATGTACCTGTTTGCTCGAGATCTGATAGAAAAAGTTATGTTCCTTCTCAAATCTTGTCTTAATCTTAGTTGAGGGTACATGTGTCCTTTTTCATGTGACGAGCACACGTCCATTATCTTTCAATTTTCTTTATTCACATCAGTTTTCAGCCGTAGGACATGGATTTGTCAATTCATTGATTTTTGTAAGTGGAAGTGGTTTTTTTTTTTTTTTTGATCGGTAAATAAAATTTTTATTAATGGATTAGTAACTATAAGTACAAACTCCATAGAAATGCAACTCACAAACATTTGTGAGAGCCCACATACAAAGAAAACCTCAACTCCCACTATTAAGGGTTACAAGCCCAAAAACAGATGTGAAAGCATACAAAGGAAAGCCCAAATCCCACTATTAAGGGTTACAAGCCCATAAACAGTGAAAAAACCCTGGCTCTAAAAGAGCCTGAAAAGAAATTCATCACAACTCCCCCGACTGTACAGCCGCCAATGTCGTCGGAGTCCTTGCACTAAAGCTCACCATCTTCCACAACCAAACAAACATCACGAAATCCGTCGCAACTTCTCCATCACAATAAACAGGTACCTTGGATTGATGAAAAAATTGATTTTGATCTGAAGTTGATCGGAAAAAAGGAGAAAAATAGATTGATTAGCAAGAAAATCCAACGAAATCGGCAACCCATCTCGAAGTAAGAACACCGCCTCCTGATGAACTTTTCCCTGTAAAAACAGAAAACCCAAAGAACATCACACAAAGCCTGGGATAGAACAAAGATGAGGAGATCAAGCAGCATCACCACCACCACGGCCGAAACCCATCTAACACAAGTTGGAGACATAGCAGAAGGAGGAAAAGTGGTATATTAGTGTCGTCATGGATGGGTGGGTGCCGGTATTTTTTCTCTAAGAGAGTGGTTCATAAAGAAAATGCCACTTGTTAAGCATCAGCGGAAGGCTTGATTTTGAACAAAAACAGTAGATTAGTTTTTGTTTCAGCCTATCTGCAAACTTCCAATGTTTCATACAAAATTTTCTCTGTTTTTCGTTTTTCACGGACTACATAGTAACAGATACTAATGGAGAAGAAAGACGAGTAAGAGTTAGGTATAGTCAAATCTAATTTGACTTTTATAAGTGGTAAATAGGTAAAACAAGAATTCAAAAATATGAATACTTAGAAATTGTGATGAAGATGGCAAATAGGAAAAACGTGGATGACAAATACGTGGAACCTAAGGGAAAATATGACCACAAAAAGAAACTTTTAGTTTAAACAAGGAATTTGATGAAGGGTCATGGCGTAAGTAGCCCTTTACTCATCCCGTCCTTGAATTTGATAGTCCGAGATCACTTCCTTTGCAGAAAAATAACCTCAAGCATGGATAAGGCAAAGTATCAAAATAAAGTGCATACAAAAACGAAGAAAACGATTAAAAGCTATGAAAAATACATGTTCACTATGAGCATCTCCAATTAAGGGTCAAAATGTTAGCCTGTCATGACACATAAGATTTTAGATTAAAACATCTTCGGATAGTGAATTTTCATAACCCCATCCAGCAGCTTTGCTAAATGTAACTTCGCTTCCTTCCCATCATATGCCACCTTTCTCTTTGCTTCTGAGGACTATATCTTAAGATTTTCTCTATTGGGATCGGATATCCTTGGTAGTTGGTACTATCTGTATATATATATATATATATATATATACGCATTTCATGCAGGGTAGAGATAAAAAGAGGACTTCTGGAATCTGGAGCTCTTATTGCATTGGATTCTCTTTTGCCAGGGGAGACAAACTGAATTAGGTTTTGGGAATAGGGACCATTTAAAATTCCTGCCAGTGAGAGTTCCCTTTTCTCTTTATAGCAGGTCCAGCTGCTTTTCAGCCCCACCCACCCGTGTGGAGACCGGAGACATTAAAAATGAATCCAAATTAAACAAGAAAAAATTGGGGCCATGGTTTTCAACTGGGGCCTCATCAATTTTGTTTACTTTAAAACAGGGGCAAAATTTATCTTATTATAATAAAAAAAGGTAATATTAATTTTATCTTATTATAATTTTTATAGGAAGGTTTTTGCTAAAAAAATCTCTTTGATTATTATTTTTTTTGGTAAAGCTTTTTTTGGTTGGTCACAAAAAAACAAAATAGTTTAGTGTCACCTTGATATTACTAATATGACTTTAAATATCAATCATTAATATGCATATTTATTCAAGGGTAGAATTGTATATTAGACTTATGATTATATATTTACACGAATGCCATTGTTTTAAAATTAGATCTAAAATTTTTAAAACTTGATATCTTTCAAAATACATACCGGATTTTTGCAAAATTAGAATATTCGGAAAGCTATTTGAATTATCTACGTAACAAGTACAAATAAGAATATTAAAAATATATTATTAATATTTTTTTTTCCATTACCATCAAATTTGGTGTTAAAGCAATCAAAATCAAGCATGTGCATCGCACATGTGGTCTTACTAGTTATAATAAAGAAAAGACCCCTTTTTGGGGAAGCCTTTTTTGGTTGGTCACAAAAAAAACAAAATAGTTTGGTGTCACCTTGATATTACTAATATGACCTTAAATATCAATCATTACTATGCATATTTATTTAAGGGTAAAATTGTATATCAGACTTATGATTATATATTTACACGAATGCCATTTTTTAGAATTAGATCTAAAAATTTTAAAACTTGATATCTTTCAAAATACATACCGGATTTTTGCAAAATTAGTATATTCGGAAAGCTATTTGAATTATCTACGTAACAAGTACAAATAAGAATATTAAAAATATATTATTAAGATTTTTTTTCCATTACCATCAAATTTGGTATTGTTAAAGCAATCAAAATCAAGCATGTGCATCGCACTTGTGGTCTTACTAGTAATAAAAATAAAAATAATGTTTTATCCTTTATTTTTTTTAAACAAAATCAAAATTAATTTTCATTTTTTATTTCGCTCAAATTTGTATGAAAAATCGTCATGATTTTTTTTTTAAACATAACCACTCTCAAGAGTCGTCATTGTTTCAGTGACGACTCTAAACAGTCGTTATTGCTTATAAAAGAGTCGTTATCTTCTTTAAAGATTCATTAATGGCGGAATACATAAAAGGGTCGTCATATGCGTAGTTGAACATTAACGTTCCGAAGATATTCGCCAAAGGCGCACAGTTTGAACCATTTCTGAAAATATCACTTTTTCTGAAATGTGGGGAAAATATCATTATTTCTGAAACGGTGCGAAAATATCACTTTTTCTGAAACGGGGCGAAAGTATCACTATATCCGAAAATCTCCAAAGATAGTCGCATACAAACCCTATCTTCAGATTTTTCTTTGGTCGGCCCTCCCACCATGGCAACAGTTGTAATAGTAAAAATGAAGAAAAGAAGTGAACGTAACAGTGGGCCTTAAATGGAGGATGGAAAATGAAATAATAGGACATTACAAGTAGCTTTTCGACTTTTAGAAGTTGAAAAGTTAGAAGTCAGTTTGGTTGATGTCAAAAAACATCTAGAAGTTGAGTTTTGCTTTTAACTTCGACTTCTCGACTTCTGGAAAAGCAGAAGTCAAAAATAAATTTGTCTCCAAACGCGCCACAAGTAAATTTGCTTCCTTGGCTTTCCTATCACATGTTGTATCTCTTTTCTCTTTGCCACTTTAATGCCCCAAGGTCACTGTCTAGATTTCTTTTCCTGGATATCCTTGGTACTCTATATAACTCTTATCCTAAATTGAATGAGATAAAAGAGAGGATTTATTTAGTTCTTGTTGCCCTGCTCTGACCACTTTTCCATTCTAATACAAAATCAATCTGTCCACTCTGAATGAAGCTTTTAACATGGAATCAAAATTTACAAGAAAGAAAGAAAAGTAGGGACGATATGTTCTAAAGCTTCGACAAGAGTTCGTTCGTAATATGTTTGGCGGCTTCGCTTTGTATTTGGTAGGACATCCACAGCTGGAGAGCAATTGAAATGCCCATGTGGCACAAGTGTTCAATCGGCATCGCAGGCCAGCCTTCCAGTCGAGGAATGTGAGTGATACCTAGAGTGTGTTCTAGAAACCCGCCAAGCCAAACGACTCCGACAATTCTCCCCAGTAACATTTGGAAAGGGACCTCCAAGGGTAAACGCAATTATCATCGTAACCACTGTGCTATCCGAACGGTTCAATGATCACTACATAAATTTGTATGACTATTTTGAACCATTTAGTTTTACCTTATGATACACCCCCAAACGAACCGGTATCCCCATTATCAGACATGGAAAAAAAGGGTGTGGCTCAGGGGCGTAGCCAGTCCAGTGCAAGGGGTTGCACTTGCACCTCCTGCCCGGCTACAAAGCTCATTTCAAGCCTAAATAGAATTTTTTTTTTAATACCCAAGCCTATTTTTGTATTTTTGCACCCCTTAAAAAAATTCTTGCACCCCATAGCAAATTTTTGCACCCATCCAACATTTCCCGGCTACGACCCTGGTGTGGCTTGATTCTTCTTTTGTCACTTATTTAGTCTCGAGAAATGTCCATGTAACATCTGGTGTATTTCAAAGATATGTCTTCGTACTCATATGTTGGTGAATCATAATGAGCCTATTTCAAACCACCTTTAAGTTATATAAATTCCACGACCCTTGAAAACACTAGATCAGATGCGCGTCACCACACCAAAAGAAAACGGTGAAAGCTATTAATAAGGCTAAATCATACTGTCTTTTAATCTAGCATCTAGATTGGAAGTTAGGACAACCTTCTAAGTCCTTTGGTGATGCTAATCTAGCACGTTAGTCACAAAACCTAACAACGAGATTGCGTTGAATCGTTCTATGTAAAATGTTTTTCTACTTTTCGTTGAACGAAATAGTGCTTGACCTGGCCCTGCGCTGAACCAAACATCCCTACAAGAATCTGTCTTAAAAATCTTTATCCATTCTCTGTCTTAATGAATACCCAAAAACCATCGGACCTTAGGAAAACACTAGTGGTTCACAACCACAAACGTTGACGGAAAATTAGTTAAAACTTCATTTGTGATTAAGGAAAATTATAGATGGAGGAAGGAGATGTAGAGACAAGAAGGAGAACCATCGTATTAGAGAGATTAGTAGTTTTATTACATAGGTTACATCATATACATATAAATGGGTAACTAGACGGACCGCACATCCATGGGCTGTAGGCCCTGTCACACTCCCCCTTGTGTGGTTCAATAACAAAACTTTATACATAGTGCTTCACATATAGTGCTTTGAATGTATTTCTTCAAATGTGTCCTCTCCTTGATGGCTTATGTTGAAATCAACCGCCTCATTAAAACTTTGACAAGTAAAAACCCAGTGGGATAAAACCTTGGTACAACTCTCCACATGTTATCTTGTACTTCACATGTAGTTCATCACATGCGATACGATCTTCAAGGACCGACTAGTCTAAGTTAATTGCCTCTTTAAAACTTCGTCAGGAAAACCCAGAGGGACAAAACCTGAACTAAAGAAAAGGAGTACAATATTAAGCAAACATAGAACATAGTTGGACTTGAATATGTTGCCTCATTAAAAACCGTTCCAAGTAACAAAAACTTGTGGAAAAAAGAAACCTCAGTGAAGGAAAATAGTGCAACACCCCATTAGATGCTTCCCATGATGTCAGACATTTTCATTAGTCTAATGAAGTCAAAAGAAGTTTATCACACTTACTTTGGTGACTTGAATGTTTATAAGTGTTAGAGCATTGCTCGGTCGAACTCGCATGCGTTGCTATCTCAAGCATGTTTGTCAATGTTAGTGATCAAAACTATAAAGTCTTGATTTCTAGTCTACTATAGCTAAGGTCTTGGACTAGGATAGAAAGTGTAGTTGAGCTCAAGAACTCCATGGCAATCATCATACAAGACGAAGGACTACTCAAGGAACCAGTGGATCTTCATCGGCTAAAAGTTATGTGGAGACTTGAACTTATATATCACTCAAAAGTCTATCTACTATATCTCCTATCTTGAGACAAAAGTCGTATTACTATATAGACTAAGACTATACACATATGTCATTTTGATCTGTGTATATCTCACTTATCTATTTCTCTAAATATGTGTTGGTAAAGCTTTCTCTTTATCCAATTTCATCTTTACCAAGTGACGAAAGTCATGTTATGTTTCAATCATTTTGAAATCGCTCTACGACGGAAAATAGTTTGTGAATAACAACTATATAACGCCCCTCGAGAATGTTTCAATGATTGAAATGAGAGTTTAGACAATATAACCATTGGAGGATATAAACATTGTTGTGGAAACACATATATGTATAAGTCCTTATTGCTTGAACCGAAGTTTGCAAACTTTGTTGATCAAGTGAAACCGGAACGTGATCCCTCAACTCAGTCCGTGAACTAGCGTAGTTCTCGAACCCGAGAATTTTTGTTGGAGTTGTAGCTCGGTTTCAGTCAGAGAATTCAGTCCGCAAACTGACGGAAGTTCTCGACCCGAGAATTTCTGCTGGAGTTTGTAAACTCCAACCGGTGAACTTGAGTCCGCGAACTTGAGTAGGTTATGTCTAAAAACGATGTTTGTGAACTTATCTTAATAAACTAAGGAATGCTATTACAAACCGTGGCTATATAGTTCATGAATCGATTCGAGTGAATCATATCTTTTTTGCTTCAATTGTGTCTTGTGTAGTACATGAGATCTCATAGAAATTGAACAACTCTCAAACTAGTTCATTTAAGTCATTTGGACTAGTTATGATGAAGAAGAATATGGTTGATATGAAAGTTATCATTTGGCTAACCATTTGGTTAAGTAGTGTTGAACCAACTAATGTACAAGTTTGGGTACGGTTTTCACAAGACAACAAACGTGTAGTACATGTGTGTATAACAAGCTATATTTTCGATCTATTTGTTGATAAATATTATCTTGTATCTAATCGGTTTTCGAAGTATAACGTTGAATATTGAATGCTTTGTTACCAAGCTAACATTGATTGCAAACCCGATTTGAAAGACTATATAAGGGAGAACTCTAGCAACTGGGAAATCTAATCCCCACATATTCTGTGTGATACTAGTTTGATAAGCTATAGTCGATTCTCCTTTAACATTTGGTTTTATTCTTCTAGAACCAGGTTAACGACTTAAAGACTTCATTGGAATTGTCAAGCCAGACCAATACTACTTTTATCGTTGTTGTGTCATCTGATCTTGATGTTTCTATCGTATGAGTATAATTGAAATAATTGGCTTGAGGTTTCAATCTCCGATAGGCAAGATATAAATCTAGTCACAAACACTTCGTCTCATCGTTTGTGATTCCTCAATAATCTTCTTCGCTGCGTCGATTAAGTTTTATTGATTGGTTCCTGTTCACCTTGATTTATCAAAAGACGGAACAAAACTCATAGGTTTATTCGTGGGAGACGAATTTATCTATCTTATGGACTTTTCTGTATGAGGCAGATTTGTTTATTAAAGTTTTCAACTTTGGGTCGTAGCAACTCTTGGTTGTGAGTGAGATAAGCTAAGGGAATCAAGTGCGCAGTATCCTGCTGGGATTAGAGGCGTAGGAGCATAACTGTACCTCGGATCAGTGTGAGATTGGTTGGGGTTCAACTACAGTCCAGACCGAAGTTAATTTGGAGTAGGCTAGTGTTTGTAGCGGCTTAATATAGTGTATGTTTAATCTAGACTAGGTCCCGGGGTTTTTCCTGCATTTGCGGTTTCCTCGTTAACAAAATTCTGGTGTATGTGTTATTTCTTTTTTGCATTATATTTTGTTATATAATTGAAATAATACAGGTTGTGCGTTGTTCAATAAATTACAATATCCGACCTTATTGGTTGTTGATTTAAATTGATTGACACTTGGATATTGGTCTTTGGTACCATCCAAGTTATCTCTCTTTGATTAAGACTCGCGAATTGTATTTTCTTGAGTAAATCAAATTGATAAACTCCTTGAGATAATTTCTATTGATTGAGTCTAGTTGATTCTCTAGAAATTAACTCGGAGTTGTCCATACTGATTTCTAATCAAAATATTGGGTGTGGTTGTTAGACCCTCGCTTTTTCAATAAGACCATGTTGTTGATTCTGGAAGTTACGTTGCTTAACATACTATCACGTTTCATTTCTTTGATTCAGATATTTTTAGTAATATCAAATCGATCTTTATGTCTTCAACGTTCAACATATATATTCGATTTTTTTAGTGTTGTCTCGCTAAAAACCTTGTCGAGTTACAAAACCCTTTGGAAAAAACTATTCTCGGTCGAAAGGAAAAAAAAAGTACAATACATCTTCAATTTAGAAATAAAATATGTCGACATCATATCCTTGGATCGTCCCCATGATGTCGGCATCTCCCCCTGATTACTTTCAGAGTTGTTCCAGACAGTTCCTTTAGTCATGTACTTTTCGAAACCGAATATCGGTAATGACTTAGAAAATAGTCTACCATATCCCCCCCTGATTACTTTAGTTGGAGAAGAGATTATTGTTCCTTCATAATCAACTACCTTTGGATTGCAGTTACTTTAGCATTCCTTTTTATGTCTTTGCAGGGATTAAAAAACTCATGTCAATGGTTACTTTTAAGTACATGATTACATTCACTGTACCATTACAAAGACATTGCGTATACCGAGATATATCTAGCTAACATGTTCCATGGGGATGTAAAATTTAATCGAGTATATTACTATACTAAGTACAACAATGCATATATTGTACTTAGATATGGGAATTTCATCCCAACACATCTTCGTCATCTTCCTTTAGACGAAATGACCATTTACTTATATTTGAACCTCGACTAATCATGGGAGTGCTATCAGGATGCATATCTTTATTAAAATTCCTGACAACTTTAGACATATGCAAACTAGTGGAATAATATACCACAAGCTCACTATTCGGTCGAGCTTTCCCCATAATTTTCATCTCAAATTAAGATTTCAAATAACTTTTAAGGTCTCTTATTATATCAAGAGTACCCATCATGTCTGTATCATCGACATAGATAGCTACAATTCCAAATCAGGAACTTTCTAAGGAATACGCAATGAAAATAACTTACTTGTCTATCCCCTCCAAATCATATAGTCACTTAGACGGGAATACCACATCCTCCTGTTTGCTTCAATTTATAAGTGATCGTTATATCTAACTGTAAGCGCACTTTGTGGTATAGAGTCACTTGATTTGGGAAACAAAAGGTATCAAGTACTTTTGTAAATATCTGCTATCTCTTAATTCTTTCAGATATACGTGACAACCACATACATATGCTTCATTTCAATTCTTTTGAAATTACCAAGATAACTAAGTAGCGGAACACTATAACGTTCATTACAAGATAATAATTCCAGGGATTTGTGATAAACCTCGCACCACAAGGCAATTCTTTATTCCTTAAGACTGCTTTATTCTCATGTATGTCCAATAGGATCTACACTTGTTTGGTTATCACTACCACAGCAAATACATGTATATTTGTCAAAGAACCAAGTTCTACCTAGATTAATCCAAATATGCTCTTCGTTGACATTAAGCAACAAGGAGCTTGGTTCGATCTTATCTTGCTCTATTTTCTTAAGAAAGTATATATGAAATTAATCATCAATATGCTCGCATGTTATTTCCTTTGACTCGTGAGTATTCTCACTTGGGATGTCATTGTACTATGGAACATGCCCAGTTCTGAGGGGGGGCTTGTTGGGCTCCAGCACAGGGCGGGAAATTTTTGTTAGGCTATGGTGGGTTACATTTTTGGTGGCCCAATATTCATATAATAAATCTTAATCGTAATTGAGAGTTAGACTTCCGACTTACTCGACAATAGAAACATACTGTCAAGCAAAGATAACCCTAGCCCTAACAAGAACGTCGAGAAGCAAAAAGTCCATTCATAGGTGCTCATGACCTCAGGTAGTTCCGTAGTTTATAATCTATTATATAGTTTTAGTCACTTGCAGATACGATTCCCTAGCTAGATTTGTTCACAAAATAAGATTAATTATTATCCTATTAGTTTTTCCACTATAAATCCAATTTTTTTGTTCCATATACATACTTGGTTTACATATTGGCAGTATTACTTCACGTATATCGTTTCAATTTTCATTGCATAATATAATTAGGGTGTATAGATAGCAATAATCTTTAGTGGTGCATTGTGTATATATGTTTGGTAATGGATCATGGGATGGCACATTTCTTAGCAACATGAACCGTGCTTATATGGTGATGAATTTTAATGCCTCTGCATCGTATCGTGTTATTTTATTACTCTAATATTGGGACTAAAGGGCGTTTTGAGCTTTTTCGCACAAGGTCATCTAAATTTCAGAGATGGACCTGCTATGGAATCATTAAACTTCGGAGCGTCCTCTAGTTTGATTGATGTACATATTCAGAGACAATCTTATGAGATGATTTCTGATGATATAAATAACTTGTTCCTTACTCACCTACTTCCTTTTTAGGTGACGATTAATCGAACTAAGTGGTCTCTAAAACTTCCTTTATGGAGCCACGCCTCAACCACACTTCCATTAAGTGTATTTGAAACACCTTAGTCTATGGTGTATATCCCTTATTGAGGATTTGTAACCTTGCGCAGGTAGGTTTGCAGCTGGTATGTGTGATCTCATCACTTTAGCGACATCAGTGTACATTCTGAAAATCGATTATTCTTTGTCACTTCACATTTAAATTTGTGGAGTACATGAATCAATACGAGACATAGTGGGAACACACCACGAAAATTCATGTCATTCCATTAGAAAGTATTTTTTTCTTATCTCCCCTTAACGACGGGAAGGCTGTATCATTAAAGTGATAACCCGCGAATCTAGCGGTAAGAGATCTCCTGCCAAAAGGTTTAATTGTTGGGAACTCATTTCAAATATAACTACTTAACAATTTTGAAGACCCATCACAGTACGATGTGGAGTAGTAATGGCACATATATATTGCAACCAAAAATGCGTAAGAACACGAATGTCATGCTTAAATATAGTTACCAACTGGTACACAGAAAAGGTTGACTAATATTGGGTTCTAAAACTTAGGTTTTTCGACACTGTTATAAATTAGGGTTTTCCTGAACGTACACAGATTCATTAAAATCTAGTTTTGGAGATTGCATCATATTTAGATTTGATCAAAATTGTAAAACAGTATGTAATACTTAATTTGGTTAAACATATTAAAGTTTCATGAAAATCTAACTGTGAAATCTCTATGTTTGACTACCATATATTCGTGGAAACCTTGAAAATATTATGAAAACGAAATTCTTTTGTGGAACGAAAATACCTGGTAACGCATCCATAATAAAAATTAACCTTGATCAGAACCACGCTAATATCTTTGTGAAGGAATCCATGATTGATCTCGAGCGATAAAAACTAATAGAATTTTTTTTGCACAAAGTGGTAGAGTCGTGCTTGATAACGTCATTAAGGAAAATTATAGATGGAGGAGGGAGATGTAGAGACAAGAAGGAGAACCATCGTATTAGAGAGATTAGTAGTTTTATTACATAGGTTACATCATATACATATAAAGGGGTAACTAGATGGACCGCACATCTATGGGCCGTAGGCCCTATAACAATTTGAGAATAAAGTCATGAGTAATGAAGGATAATAAATGGAATTTACAAGCCTGATGAGTCATATCATGTGCTTTCGGACGTAAACTATTAGTATACCGTGGGAATCTCCCGGGAGACACAACCTTAATGGCCCACCCCCTATTTTATCCAGGTAGGTCCCAGGGCTGTGTCTCTCGGAATTTTTCCTGAAAGATTCCCACGGTCAACGTAATATCACTCGACGGAAAATTAGTTAAAACTTTATTTGACAAGACGACACATATGGTTCAAGGTCAAATTATGACGGCGCTATATGGTTCAACACCAAGTGTCTGTGCATTTCCATTCAACGCTGGCTTTCAACACATTTCCATTCAATGAAAAGGTGTTCAGTGTAACTATCTCGCTACTAGTTCGTACACAAGCAATCTCTATAGAGAAAAATAGTGTTAAAAATAGACAATGCTTTTTAGATAATCTAGCAGCCCAATGTAGTCCATAGTATTTAGTATAATAGGAATCTAGATCACCATGAAATGTGGTTAAACAAACATGAATCATGAACATGCATGCATTTTTGTTAAGAAGGCGAAAGTTTATACACCATGACTTCTTTACGGTTTTTATTTCTCAACTTAATTAGCTACACAAGAAATATAATTACTTGTCTAGAAGATCATGTAACATGTATTAACTGAAAAAGAATTCTCAAGAGGAATACGTGACTATAAATTAATAGGATCCTTCTAAAATGCGAGAATTGCATAAATATTTGTGGGTAAGTCTTTGATACTGTTACAAGATGGTGGTTGTTTGTGTACTCCACAATTTCATGATTGAACTCTTTATCTTAAAATGAAGGTAGCTTCTGTGAAGTTGGAGAAAACTGAAGGATTATCCACAGTAAAACAACAGAGACCAAGGGGTAAAATAAGTCTAATAATCTAGAATATAAAACAAAGCTTGGAAAACTTAGGCAAGATAAAGAGCGGTCCAGATTTATTCTTACGATATATAAATCTAAGGTTATATAGGTTTCTAAAAGTGTGATGTCTTTGATTGAAAATTAGAAATACATCCAACGGTCTTAATTTGCTTATATTGTATTATTAATGTCTAATTAATTATCTCATGATCTATATTTTTCTAATTTCTCATAATATCATTAATTATCCAAATAAATATCTCATATTAATAACTTTTTTTATTAATTTCTCTTAATGTTATTATTAGTTGCCCAAATATTAATCAATTAGGTAGTTGTGGTGGTGCTACCATGAAGGTAATTGAGGTGGATGTTGGTCTGCGCTAGAGGAAGCTATAATGTTTTTTTTTTTTTTTTTTTATTTATTCAAAGACTATAATGTTAATTAATGGTGGTGGAACTAGAACGATTGTCAATTTACATAGCAACAAGAAATGCAAATGGATGGAATGAGTCAAACTGCTATACAGACACATACACACAAATTACTTATTATCAAGCGTGTGTCTTTAGGGATGGACAAATCCATAGTCCACATAAACTTTTCAAAGTGAGGTCTTTGATTGATAGTTAGAAACATAACTAACGACCTTAATTTATTTTGTTTACCTCATTATTAATAGGAGAAATATAAACTAAAGTTGCGTAATCAGTAGCTTAGTGATTTTATGTTGGAAAATTGATGGGTTTGGGCTTGTTTAATAGTTATGGGCTTAATCCTAATTTGGCATATTAGTTAGGATAAGATAGTTTCAAGTTTGAAACGGTAAGAAACCTAAAAGTCAAACTTGAAGGGAATTCTGGTTGGAATTCAGGAGACGCATCCCTTGGTAAAATCCTTGAAGCATCATGATTCTTCAGTGAAGAGGTATTTGAAGCATTGTGATTTTTCGTTGAAGAGGTACCAGTAATTTCTATAAATACCCTTCACACTCTTAGAGATAGGAATCAATCAGAAACCTAATTATCATTCTACTGCATTCTAAAATTATCTTTCAAGTTTTGTGTTATAGAGAGTCCATCACTTTAAGTTTGGGTTCGTCACTTTTCGAAGTTTGGAGTGCTACTACATCGAGAAGAAAGTCGTTGTATCCTGGGAGACAGACATTGATAATCCTTAAGCACCGGTGCGGGATGAATTTGTCTTAAGGATAGAGGATATAATCCTTGCCTCGACTTTGGTTTGGTCCAATTGGGTTTGCATCTTTCTATTCTTCTTTGATTGTTTTATTGCATTTTATACACAAGATTATCAAGTTTTGTGTTATATTATATATATAATATTATCAGTTGAACCAAAAAATTGGAATGTTTCATCAATTCTGACGTATATAATGGGATTATGGTGCATTAATTATTTGCAATACATGAATCAACGAATAGTGAAATCTCTACACTTTAAGTACAAAGTTTAGTTCATTTAATTTAGAAAATAAGATATTAGTTGTGAGAAATATTAGATAGAGTTATAATAAATAATGGCTAGTGTGGTCACAAAATCAGTTGGATGATAAACAGAAAATCGCTTCTGATATAAATGATTGGTCATCCATAATCATTATTTTATAATGTATGGAGTAATATTAACCTTTTCAATTATAACACATGCCTTTTATATAGTTTGCTTACATAGTTAATTTTGAACATTAGGGAATGAGAAGTGTCGGGTCTTTGATATATTTATACAGGCTTTTAAAGGATATTGGTTTAATATCCTCCCGCCGTTCTTCTTATTCTTCGTTTTAATAGAAATACTACCACTAAATTTTTCCAAAAGAAAAGGCTTCGGATAATTTTTTGTTTGGAGTGCACATAGTTTTAAGAAAAATATTCTTTAATTGGCTCAACGGGGTTCAAGGTTGTGGCCGCTGCAACTAATATAGTGGATGTGTTTAACGCATAATATACTTTCCCTTCACTTTTAATAAGCTGATATTTTGATGTTATTCATAGATGTCGTTGGGTTATTGACTAGCATCACTAATGCACAAACTGTGAAGACACCAAATGGCTATGAAAGTCATCTGTTGGAACTCAAATTGCAGATAATCATATTTCCGATTGATAGTTACTGCTTTCCACAACACCATATCGAATGTCTATGCAAAATGGTTCGGAACAAAATTTATGGGTTTGCAATTCTACGTTGTCATCTTTTAAGAGGACAAGAATACAAGTAATGTTGTTAAGATTTTCAAGGTAAAAAGTTCATAAAAAAACTTTATGGCTCACGTATGAATTTATATCTACGCGATATGTGAAGACCATTGATGAGTCAAATGTAGTCGCTCTAGTGAAGATGAAGGATTATTATATGAGTCATTTCATAAAATTGATGGAATATAATATTGTATGATTTAGTGATACATTCTAATATCTTACTTGGATATGCACAGAAAATGTAGTAGTGTTATCGAGGAACGACATGTACTCTATAAAGCATACATTTCTCATCTGTGCCGAAAGATTCTTTTTTGAGAAAATTATTAACTGAAGCCATTTAATGTTAGGATTGCAATTTTTTTAGATTAATTTATCTCGGATTAATTACAACAACCAGAAAATCATGAATTTTTTCTGTTCCTGTAGTCCACGGTGAAAGGTAAGTGGAAAGTCTTCGTAATGCTGATTAATGCATGTGGATTTGTTTCCATGGATTTTTCAGTCATGATTTTTGGTTTTATTTTGTTGCGCCAATGATATTATATTTTATTCGAAATTTTGATTATTTAAATGGCTAAATTATTACACCATGGTTGTTTAATACCCTTATCATACAAGATACCACGTAATAGTTTTATGTGGGGTTTTTTTAATTAGGTTTTCTTGCAAATGCAAGTAACATAAATGTATCTTTATGAATTGCAATAAAGAAAGATGATGCATGCCCGTGCAGTTACGACACGCGTTAATCCCTAGTATTTATACATAAGAAAAACCGTTGAGGAGAGCCATATGTTCCAGAAATCTATTATTAACTCGCCAAAGGATTATTATGAATAAAAGAACTTGCATATGGTAAAAAATAGGTTATAATAGAGTGCCTTGTTCAAAATGTATGAGAAGATGTTACGATACCAATACTACTGCCTAAACTATATCCTTTTTTTATAAATATTTGTTTTCGTTTCTATAGTTTTCCTTATATAGTTGTATTTGTTTATTAAGATGTGTTTCCTTATTTGAATTACACCTATAAAATTATATATAGGCTTCTGTTGTAGAATTTTTATCATTCACTTAATCAATATAAGTGTTTTAAGGTGGTTAATCCTCAGTCAAAGGATTATAAGGTGGTTGATCAATTGATCGATTTCTCTGATTTTTATACTAGAATCCTAACATCTGGTATCTGGAGTCATAGATCTGAGCCACACTTGCACATTATTTTTTTCCTCCAATCAATTTATTTTCTTATTGTTTTTCATCAATCTTTGAAGATGATAGTCAAATCATTGGAAAATAAAGTTGGTGATCTTACCACAGCAATACATTAACTAATTAATCAAATGTAATCCAATCAAAGGGCTACCACAGAGACCTTAACAACTATATTTGCACGTCTTCAGTCACAACCGCAAACGAAACCAGAGGAGGGAAATCTTGTATACAATCGTACGCGTGAAACTGAACCAACTGGTACCCTAATTAGAGGAAATTCATGCCTAAAGTTTCCCATGTTTAGTGGTATCGATCCATAAGGGTTTATTTAAGGCAGCACAATATTTCACATCATTTTTTGTACAGGAACCTAGGAAGGTACCAATGGTTGTTGTTCATCTTGATGGAGACCCAATCTCATGGTATCGTTGGATTACTGAAACCTTAGGAGACGAATTAACTTGAATACAATTCTCTAGTAATTTAAGGACTCGTTTCAATTCTCGAAAATATATTGATCCATGTAGCAGTTTGTCCAAGATGGTGCAAATAGGTACGGTTCTTGAGTACATTACTAAATTCAAAAAGTTGTTAAATTTTGTGACTGATTTGCTTGAATCAAATCAAATTAGTATTTTTTTTTATTCGGTCTTCTTACCGATATTCAAGACGTTGTTCGTTCCCATCGACCTATTCGGTTAATCGATGTATTCGAACAAGCTTTATGCCAAGAAGAATTAATATTGGCAACGAGGTCTTTTTATCGTGTCACAAAACCCAAAGCCTTACCTAATATATCTACGACATCACAACCCAAACCTACTTTACCTGCTGGTGTCAAACGTTTATCTTTGTAAAAACAAAAGGGAGCATCGGGAAAAAGATTTATGCTTCAGCTGTGACGAGGTATATAAACCTGGGCATGTTTGTCTTAAATCAAGGTTAATGTTTTTGGAGAGTGCATATGGGGTCACCATCATTGAAATTGACAATGATTCAAATAAAGATGATGTTACTGTGAATATAACTATAAATACAAGTCCTTAAATTTCTCTACATGCTCTTGTCGGATCTCTAATTCCAAAGAATCTTACTATAGCGACTTTTAGCGTACTATAGAAAAAATCAAACCTCAAAATTACTTTTGGAATTCGGACTGAATGCTGGGAGCTTATCTAGATATAGTTGAGGATAACTGGAATAATTTTTTCATATTGTAACTTTTTTTTTCTTTGGTTTATTAGCCTTTGAGCTTTCTGGCTTGGGGTTTTGCTAAGTCTTTTGGTTGTTTGGCTTAGCACTGAGACAGTTTTTCTGCTTGTTTCTTTTACTTATTTTTAAGCTTTATGAAAATTCATACTTTTGCTGATTAGAAAAATATATATATATTTCAAACAACCATAAGTTATATAAATTCCATGACCCATGACAGGACTAGATCAGCTTGTCTATGCGCCAAAAATATGTAGTAAAGTGCGTCGCCACAACAAAGAAAACAATTAAGGCTACCAACAATAGCAGTCTAGATCACCGTCAAAAGTGGTTAAAGAAACATGAAGCATCAGCAACGTCTGCATGGTTCAAGAATTAGTTAAAGCAATGAAGAAGAAAGGTGGTAGAACATGCCATTTATCCCTAAAGATGGATATGTCGAAAGCATTTGATAGATTAGAGCAGGTTTTTCGTATTGAGTTTCTAAGGAAATTTGGTTTCTCTAAGAAGTTTTTTCATCTTATTTTCCAGTGCATCAGCACAATTAGATAGAGATTATGGTCAATGGGTCTCCTACTAAATCCTTCAAACCTACAAGAGGTATACGGCAAGAGGATCCTCTATCCTCTTACGTATTTATCCTAGCAATAGAGTCTTTCGCAAGGCAGCTTAATCATTGTGAGATCTCAAATCAATTAACTGTTATGAAGATTTCAAGGCCATCTCCCAAATAATTCACTTATTATTTGCTGACGATTGTCTTCTCTTATGTAAGGCAAACTTGACGCCTCCTAGAGGTGATAAATATTTTAGTGATTGCTCTGGTCAGTTAATTAACTTCCGCAAGTCGGCGGTTTATTTCAGTAAAAATGTGCACCCTTCTTGTCTTCAGACTATCTCAGGTATTATGTAAGTAAGAGAACTGCACACTAAAGAGGAAAAATATTTGGGTTCGCCAATCTTTGTAGGTAGGAAAAAAAATCTTCCTTTTGCTTGTCTTGATGATAACATGGAAAACAGATTGACTGAATGGAGATGCATTAATATATCAGAAGCTAGCAAAACTATCATGGTAAGAAATGTGACAAGCGCTATACTAGTATATCATATGAATAGTTTTGAGCAATCTGACACTACTACTCAGCATATTAATTCTTTTCAACATAATTTTTGGAGAAACAAGAAAACTAATAGAGGGAAGCACTTTATCACCAAGAAAGGTGTTGACAAACTTAAAGAAGAAAAGTCTTGGGTATTAGAGATTTCCAGTTATTCAACAGCCGCCTTCTCGCTAAGTCTGCTTGGAGGATATGCACAGATAACTCTTCTATTTGCGTTAAATCTTTACAAGCCAAATACTACCCAGATGGAAAGGTTTTTAACACCAAAGAAAATAAAAATTCTACTTGGCCTTGGTGTAGCATTAGTTCATAGTTAAACTTTATCAACGAATACAGTTGTTGATGTGTTGGTAATGGCCATAAGATTAAAATTTGGAACCATAACTGGATTAACGAACTGGATGGGCCACCTTTACCAAATCTAGTTCTTCCGATCATCAAAGCTATAATTTTTTACATGAACTTTTTTCTCAAGTTTCAGGCAATTGGGATTTCACTCTTATCTTTTCTCTATTTGAAGACTCTAATGCAAGGAGTATCATCAACATTCCAATTTATCATCAATATGAAGACATATTGGTGTGGACTCTAGAAAAAATTGGTAATTTTTCAGTTAAATCATCTTACCGAAAAATGTATGAGGAACTACATCAAAACGATTCAGTGGGCTCAAGAATACAAAGTATTTACAAAAAGTCATGGAAACTCCCTCTTCTGCTAAGAATAAATCATTTCATTTGGAAATGCATATTGGGTGTTCTCCCTATTAGAGATAAACTGGATCATATCATTCAAAATAGAGATATCAGATGTCCCTTTTGCAGTCAAGTCTTAGAATACATAGCTCATTGTATCCTGGAGTGGCCCAACAGTAAAATCAGTTTGGTTTACAACTTTAGGTCTGCATGTTCATAATAATGGAAGCTTATCTAGATGGTTTTGCAGCTGGTTTGATAAGCTCATCTCAAGATAAATCGATGAGAAAGAGGTCTATAAAATTGCAATTGTTGCATGGTGTATATGGACAGAAAGATGCGAAAATAAGGTATTTAGAGGCAGTAATTCTTCGCTAGAAAAGATTATTAATGAGCGCAGGAGATACATCCAGGAATTTGATAGCAGACCTCAGTCACCGCATAATTAACGATGTTTTTTTACAGTCTAGAACTAACTTTTATTGGTCTCCTTCTCCTACAGGATTTCCTACTATAAACTCTGATAGCTCTTTTCTTAACAATAATAAAACGGCGGGCATTGGCCTATAACAACATGATTTTTCAGGGACGCATGGAGGTTCAAAGTGCGTCTACCTGACACAAGTACATGGAGCGGAGCATGCTGAGTGCAGAGGTTTAATGGAACTGGTAAAGTGGGAAAATAATCTAGGGTTGGAGAAAGTACCTTTCGAACTGGACTCATATCTGGTAGTGGATGCAGTGAATAATGAAGATCTCAATATAGATTGGCGACTTAGGAGTTTAATCTTAGACATTAAGAAGTGTTTTAGTGTTTTTAGCTCTTGGCATTGTAGGTATGTGCCTAAAGAGAGTATTAAAGTTGCAAACATTCTGTCAAAATTGCTAGAGTTGAGAGATTAAGTAGTGTTTGGTTTTTATCTCCTCCGAGTGGCATTCAGTTTCTGCTACAAGAGGATGCAAAATGTGTAATCTCTTAATCATTGAACATAATCTCTTTCAGTTCACACAACAAAAGAAACATGAAGCATGAGCATGCATGTATTTTTGTTGAGAAGGCGAAAGTTTTAACATCATGACTTCTTTATGTTAGCTTTTATCTCTCAATTAAGTTGATTAGCTACACAAGAAATATATATACATCTCTTAAAAGATCATGCACCATTTATTATTTGAGAAAGAAGTCTCAAGAGCAATGCATGTCTATTTATACTTCTAAAAAAAATGTAGGTTTCGATACCGTTAAAAGATGGTGGGTGTTTGTGTATACTCCACAAAAATCATGATTAAATTCTTTCTTATAATGAAGGTAGCTTCTGAGACGTTGGAGAAAACTATTATCTTAGAGTGATTGATTCAAGTACACTAGATGCATCAAAATATAGTGTTTAACAAAACCAACACAAGCATTAAACCTTTGGGGGAAAAAGTGTAACTGATGCAAACGCGTATTCCAAGGCCTATTTGAAGGCAAAACACAAAAAACCCAGCGAGTGACCATTTTAATGGGAAACGTTAAAATAGACCAACTTGTGATCCCACAAATGTAGACCACTTTATTTACTACAAAATAGAAAACCTAATAAATTCAAAATTTTCTACAAAATGTAAAATTCATTAGCTTTATTTCACTGCTTAAATTTGCCAAATTAAAATCACTGTAATTTTCGATAGTGATTTCAGAAGAATAAATTGACGAAGAAAAGGGGAAAAAAATACAAGAAAAAACTATAAATTCACAAGATAAGAATCTAGTATATACCTAGAAAATTAATGAACACAGCTAATATAAAGATCGAAGGAATGGTTTGTAGAGCGTTATGGTCAATCTCGGTTTTCGTCCATGATCGAGACGGGTATTTAATCTCGGCGAAGTGAGATTTGATATAAAATTCGTCGAGATGGCTGAGATTTCATCGAGATCCTGCTATTTTTCATATGAAAAAGTTTAGCAATAAAAATCAAATCCAATCCTTGAAAACTAAAAAATATGTTGGTATTGTTTTCGTATATGTACATGCGAATTTAACGTATCTAAAATGCAGTTGGCATATATATTTCGGTTATAAAATTTGAAAAATAAAGAACCCAACGTTTTACCAAAAACTAATCTCCTAAAGATAAAGTTGCCTCAGTGTCTCGATCCTAACCAAGGCAGAACGAGATCCGAGACTGACTACATTAATTTAGAGTAAGAATTCAACTTATTTCAATCAGAGAGAATAAAAAATTCTTCCTTGGGTAGGGTTGGATTGTCACAAATTTAATAACAGTCGAAGATTGCGGTATTTGTTTTTATTTTTTTGAAACAAACTGCGTAAATAGTAGCTAATGCTGTAATAATATCAGTGGGCTAAAATAGAACACCAAATTGGGGGATACATGGATTAATTGGGGGATATCTGACTGCATGGTTTTTTGTTGCTGCCGGAATGGTCGATGGATTGCCGGCATTGAAAAACCATGCCAGAAGCTACAGTAAAATATGAAGGATTAATTGGGGATATGAAAACTAATTGGGGATATAACAAAATGACAAAATAGGGATCCAAACATCCTAGCTGGGTTACCCCTTATATAATTAAATTATTAATTCATAATTTAACCCTTACTAATCATAATTAGTTACTAATCCTGATTAGTAAAATCTTAATGAATTGGGGGATATAATTAGTGTATTTATGTTTATTTGTATTTGTGTGGGTTAGTTGAGAATAGAAGGAGTGAAAAAAAAATTGAGTAGAATTTTTTATTTTTTTAAAATGGAAGATGATTGTGATGAGAGACTTGAAGCTGCTGAATCTTTAGCTCAATTACAACAAAAATCATATCTTCAATCTTCGGTTAACGATAACAACTAACAATTGTTGTATGATGAACCAACACCTTTGAATCATGATTTTCGTGACCATGAAGTGTTTTGTGAAGAACCAACTCAAGAAAGTAAACATGTTCAGCATACAAGCAACCCCAACACACAAGTAATGCTTCAAAGAGGTCGATTTTTATTTTATTTTTGGAACCGCCATTTTTTCCTCTGCAAAAGCTTAGTACCGGCGTGGTCTTCAACCCAAATATGCATGCCGGTACCACAAGAAAAGTATCCAGAAAGTTAAAAAAAAAATTACTTGACTACCGGCATGGTCTTCATATTCTCGAGCATGCCGGTACCTGTTCCGGCATAGTATGTTGCTTAAATTTCTATGCCGGTCCTGGATAAAAAGTATCCAGAAAGTTAAAAAAAAAAATTACTTGACTACCGGCATGGTCTTCATATTCTCGGGAATGCCGGTATTATTTTTCCAAGCTGTTTACACTTTACGATGTTGCATAAATATTCAGGGTATATACTTATTTCGTGGGTTGGAAAAGTACTAATTTCATCCTGCTTTTCATTTGAAGAAACATTGCCCAAATCTTTTTGCAGGTCAAAGAGGGTGGCTATGATCACAAGGTAAATGAGACGATGAATGTTGTCACCACAAAAACAACAGAGATTGGTCATCGGACTTGGGGAATAATGAAAGGTGTCATGGCAATTGCTTCACAAAAGGTCGAGGAGTACACCAAAGAAGGTGTCGCCCCTTGGAAGGGAGGAGATAATTGGCAAAGGAATGATAGCCAAAGTAATGGATTTTATCAGGAGTTTGGGAAGGAAACCAAGGGATGGAACAACAGCAGCGCCAACAACTCGAATGCGTCTGGTGGAGGTAGAGTCAACACTTCGTCTGGTAAACAGCTTAACTCGGTTTCTTCATCAAACTCTTGGGACGATTGGGATAGTAAAGATGTAAGTACCACCCGTAAGGAAGACTCTGCAAAAGGAGGAAGTGGCCATGGTGCTGCTGCTGGTGCTTCTGATAACTGGGCTGGTTGGGATGATCCAAAAGATGATGCCTATGATGATGGTTTCCACAACAGTTCTTCAAACCATAATAATAAGACAAAGGGAACATCCTCCTACAGGAGAATATAGCAAACCACATATACCGAACAAGAAATAAATAATTACCAAATGTCACTTGCATTTTAGTTGTTCAATCACCAAACAATCACTAACAGACTCCCACACATGAATTTAATCATGTAAATAGGAAAACAACATTGGGTTTTCGAGGTAGGTACTGTGAAGCTGGTATCTAAATTACTTTGACACCTCAAAATGCCTCTAACAATGATTACCAACACATTAAATCTTCAATTTAAATATAAGTTTATCAAAGTTATGGTACGGGCATGGAAACTCAAATGTCGACGATGCCGGTATATGATACCGGCATCGAAATTTAAATGTCGACGATGCCGGTATATGATACCGGCATGGAAATTTAAATGTCGAGGATGCCGGTATATGATACCGGCATGGAAACTTATATGTCGAGGATGCCGGTTTTCTGTCACATATTTATGAGTATTTGGAAATTTGGAATACCGGCATGGACGTTAGCAAACACCACCATGCCGGTACAGGTCAGTTTCTATACAGGAACCAAATAATGTAAACTGATTGTTCCGGCATAGAAATTGCTATGCCGGGACGCGGTACCGGCAGTGTTTTGAGCATTCCGTATATGCCGGTATGTGTACCGGAACATTTTAAATTTGGGTTGCGCCTTGCCCTTTCCTTGTGTTGGTTGTTGACTCGTCCCACCAACTTCGCTTTGGATTGCTATTTGACTTGGATGAACCTCATCATCTTCCTCCTCACTTTCCCCATCATCATGCTCATCGTCCTCAACTGTTCCAGTACGTTCACGGATTGCAAGTGCCCTACGTTCACCACCACTCTCCCAAATTGACCCTGTTGTTTGAAACCCCAAACGCTTCTTGTAACCTGCGTCTTTCCCCCGTGGAGGCAGGGACTGAGGAGTATCAAGACCGTCCTTCCTCCTTCTCTTAGTGAGAATAGGACCTTTATTTTTCATCGCTTCTTTGGATTTTGACCTATAACATAAGCAAACAAAACAAACATAAGAAAAGTCATGGCAGTTTAGGAACCGGCATGGAAACTCTTAAACAAACCAATGCCGGTAACATGTTCCGGCATAAAACTTTAAATATCGAGCATGCCGGTATCGTAGTACCGGCATCCTATGGAACCTAAATAGTATGCCGGTATTGAGCACAATTTCAGTGATGTTCCTGTATGTTTTAAGTGTACTACCGACATTTTCGAATTGAACTAATGAATGCCGGTTTTTAAGTACCGACATTCACGAAACCTAGATACAATGCCGGTACACAAAATTGTTCATGTGTGTTTTTAGTTGACTACCGGAATAGTCTTCAACCCAATTTGTATGCCGGTACTGCAAATTCACTATCAGAAATTGAAACCGGCGTGGTATTCATCCCAAATGCTATGCCGGTACCTAAACCGGCATGGTATTCAAACCTAGATCCTATGCCGGTACTCTCTGTAACTCGACAGTTTCAGCTATTGTTGGCGATTATAACCTAAACCCATGGCTACAAATCGATTAAAACAATCATAAATGAGTTCAAAAATCACTTACCTTCTCAAAGAATCCATGACTGCGAGTGGTTGATCATCCTCTTCTAGTTTTTGAGCAATGTTCTCGATTCTTTGTTCATGTGTTTGTTGAGCAATCAATTTGGTTCTCGGTTTTGCTTTCGATTTGGTTCTTCGAGGCATGAACGGTATTGACCACAATTTCAGTAATGTTCCTGAATGGTTTAAGTGCACTACCGGCATTGGCTCATTGAACAAACGTATGCCGGTTTAACAGTACCGGCATCTTGCGCAAACTAAATTGTGTGCCGGTATCTACCACAATTTCAGTGATGTTCCTGAATGGTTTAAGTGTAATACCGGCATTGTCTAACTGAACTAATGCATGCCGGTATAAATAAAATTGTTCCTGTGTGTTTTTAGTCGACTACCGGCATAGTCTTCAACCAAATTTGTATGTCGGTTCAAGAAATTAAGTTTCAGGAGTTAAAACTGGTATGGTATGCAACCATAATTGTGTGCCGGTAAAAAAAATTAATTTCAGGAAGTTAAACCGGCATGGTGTTCAACCCAAATTCTATGCCGGTATCTAAACCGGCATGGTATTCAAACACAGATCCTATGCCGGTAATCATTGTAACTCGACGGTTTCAACTAGTCATGGCGATTCTAACCTAAACCCATGGCTACAAATCGATTCAAACAATCATAAATGAGTTCAAAAATCACTTACCTTCTCAGAGAAGCCATGATTGGTTGATCATCCGAGTTCGATGATTCTTCCTCTTCTAGTTGGTGAGCAATGTTCTCGATTCGTTGTTCATGTGTTTGTTGAGCACTCGATTTGGTTCTCGCTTTTTCTTTTGATTTGGTTCTCGGAGGCATGGTTATGGTAGGTTAGTCAACGAAGAAATTTTTGATTCAACGATTAATCGTCGATGAAGAATGAACGAGGAGGAAGAAGATGAAAGAAAAAAAAAGATTCAACACATAACTGTGCCGGTACTGATTTGAGAATGGGGATATATGATTTTGGTTTTTGATTTTAATGTTTAGTATAAAGGGCAAAACAATCATTTCATAATGTTTTTTAATTAATCTAAGGGTGTTTTAGTATTTTCGCACCAAAAAAACACCCCTTAACAACCACCTTTGGTTGGGGGAAGTAATTCATATCCCCCAATTAGTTTCTATATCCCCCAATTAAAGGTTCTAAAATATCCCCCAGTTGATTGTTCCTAAAATGCTTAGTATGTGCCTAAAGAGAGTAATAAAGTTGCAGACATTCTGTCAAAATTGGCTAGAGTTGAGAGACTAAGTAGTGTTTGGTTATTATCTCCTCGCAGTGACATGCAATTTCAATTACAGGAGGATACAAAATGTGTAATCTCTTAACCATTCAATATAATCTCTTTCTGTTTAAAAAAAAATATAAAAAAAAAACCTGAAGCATGAGCAGCATGCATGCATTTTTGCTGAACATGCGAAAGTTTACACACCATGACTTCTTTATGTTAGTTTTTATCTCTCAATTCAGATGATTAGCTGCACAAGAAATATATATACATCTATTAAAAGGTCATGCAACATTTATTATTTGAGAAAGAAGTCTCAAGAGAAATGCATGTCTAAGGCTGAACAACGGTCGGTTCGGTGCGGTTTTAAGAAAAACCAATCATTAAACTGCACCTTATCGGTTTTGAAATTCTAAAACCGTTCAGACAAATTTTCTGAATCGGTGCGATTTGAGACCGACCGAGTTGGTGTCCGGTTTTAGGTGGTAGGTTCTCCAAAACCGCTCATTTGGAATAAAAAGTTAAATTTCCATTTTTCAGTATTTCTTTATGATCTAATTTATTTCACTACACCAAATTCCAAGATTAGTAACAGAAATTCGTAACGGCTATGGAGCCGTTACAAATTTCCCGTTACATAATGGCGTTACAAAATTTTCGTAACAAGCCGGAACCGTTACTAAATTTTTAAGAATTCGTTACATGACGAAGCCGTTACTAAATTTTTAAGTCCGTTACTAATTTTGTATAGGCGTGCCACTCACACGCTTGGTCACACTGGGTTCGTCACACCTTGAATTTGTGCGTGTGCGACTCACACGACTAACACTATATTCCCACCCATGATTAGTTATGCGTGAGGATATTTCCTCCCACGAGTGTGCGGATAAGGTAGCAGTGAAGTGAAATTGATTTCACTTTTCATCGAACTTTTTTCTCTCTTCTATCTCTGCGTCTTCAGGCGATGAAACTAGGGTTTAGATACCTTTGAATCATTGATCGTATTAGCCGAGAAACATCACACAAATCTGTTTAATCTTTTCAATACCTTTCTATCATCGATCTGTGTAAGTGTTAATCGTTATAAGTTTTTCGATTTTTAGGGTTTTATTTATTTTAATCGATCTGTTGTTTAGTGCTTTATTTCATTTTTAGTTTTAGTTTTTCCATTTTTTAATCCGTGAATCTAAAACGATTTGTTTGATATGAGTTATTTTTTGTTAATGTTCTTCATATAAATCTAATTCGATTTTTCTTTCTAATTTACTGTTAGGGTTTGAAGAATTTTGAAGACTTGAAGATTGAAGAATTTTGAAGACTTAGAAGGTATAAGTTTCGAAATATTGAACTGATTTTATGGTTTTATGTTAATTTCTAAGATTTTTTTTTCTTTATACTCTGTAACCTAATTTCTAGTTTGTAAGCTAAGCTAATTTCAATAAGTTCTAGTTTATAAGCAGTTAGTGCGGATTGACATCATTAGCTTTACTTCATTTTGTGTTGTGCTTAGGGTGTAAAGATGCATACTGATGTTAGACATGTTGTATTTTTTTGCCTTAGAAGCATACTAAGTTGAGTAGGAAGAGTGCTGGCTGATAAAGGTACACTGATGAATGTCCCCATTGAATTGTAATATTCACTGCTAAAGTCTTTTATATTCTTTGAAGGTTTGATGAGATATGGAGCACTCTTTATCATATGAGTAAGTCAATTGCTTAAGAACAAAGAAATTGCTTCGCTCATAGGATAACGAGTGCACCAGCTCATTTAGAAATCCTTCTTTTTTGAGCACCTAAATTCCAGTTTGTATGGGCTTAGATGACTTATATTGCTTATTGTAGTTTTGTTTGAGTTGCCGCAGCTAGGAAACATGCTGATTATATTCTTTAAGTTGCTCTGTTTTACTATTATGAATGGATTGAACTTTAGTTTCATGTTAAGGTAGTATTTCAAGTTTAGATGACCTAAGTTAGGAAGTTTTGTTTTGATATTGACTGTTTCTCAGTAAGCAACATGATAACATTCCTAGTGGTTATTCGCAAAAGCTACTTGTAGCTCATTCTCTCTTCTTTGAGGGGATGTTTCTGTCGTTAACTTGCAGGGCTTCGGCAACCTTGTACCACTTGGACTAAGTTATTTTATTTGGTTGATTATAATAGAAGTTGGTCTTAGCATGATTATAATAGTCTGTATGTTAAGTTGTGTATAAATAAGTCTGGTTTTATGTACTCTGTGAGCATGATGGTAATAGTCCTAGTGGCGATTTACAAAAGCTACTTGTAGCTCATTCTCTCTTCTTTGAGGGGATGTTTTTGTCGCTAACTTGTAGGGCTTCGGCAACCCTGTACCACTTGGACTAAGTTATTTTATTTAGTTGATTATAATAGAAGTTGGTCTTAGCATGATTATAATAGTCTGTATGTTAAGTTGTGTATAAATAAGTCTGGTTTTATGTACTCTGTGAGCATGATGGTAACAGTCCTAGTGGCGATTTACAAAAGATACTTGTAGCTCATTCTCTCTTCTTTGAGTGGATGTTTCTGTCGCTAACTTGCAGGGATTCGGAAACCCTGTACCACTAGGACTAAGTGATTTTTGTTTGATAGTGTAAAATATCTATTTTGAAGGGTAATATGTCAAATTATGTGGACAAGAAATGGATGAAGTGTCCCCGTAAGTCTATAGAATACAGACAAGGTGTGAAGTCATTCATAGAGTTTTCCAGGATTAATGGTGGTGGGAGTACTTTGTTTTCATGCCCCTGTCGACGTTGTATGAATTCTAAAGGCTTACTTACACTGGGTGAGATCTCATTTCATTTGCTGAAATATGGTGTTCAAGAGGTGTACATAACATGGAGCTATCATGGGGAAAGTTCAGAAGCAGCACGTAACACTACAACTCAATATGTAGCCAATAATGATGTTACAGCAGGTTTGGATGAGAGTATTACCGCAGATGTGGATGCAAATATTAGGGAAGGGATGCATGAGAATGCAGAAGCAGGTGTTGATGAGAATGTTGGAACCAGTAGGTGTTATCATAAAAAGAAATCAGCGGCTGAGCAGGCTAGAGAACCATTGTATCCTTCATGCCCTAAAGGCATTTCAGCAATGTACGCTGCGATTATGGTGAACAACATAAAGACTCAGTATGGAATTTTAGACAGTGGTGTTACCGCAATGTTAGGATTTATGAAAGAGTTGCTTCCCGAAGGTAATACCCTGCCATCCAAGTTTCCAGATATCAAGAAGATTATTAAAGAGCTTGGGATGGATTATGTAACTTATGATGCTTGTGTAAATGACTGTGTACTTTATTGGAAGGAGAATAGTTCATTGGTGAAGTGTCCAATATGTCAAGAACCTCGGTATGTAAGAGTTTTTAATGATGAGAGAAAACTTACACAAGTTGCGCAGAAGACGTTAAGGCATTTCCAATAATTGCAAGGCTGAAAAGACTTTACAGCATACCATGGATAGCAGAGGCGATGCTTTGGCATTCTAGAGCACAGAAGGATGTGAATATAATGCGTCATCCGGTTGATTCTACAGCTTGGAGGTGTGCGGATAAATTTTGTCCAGAATTTTCTAAGGAAGCACGGAATGTTACTCTTGGGATAGCAACTGATGGCTTCAACCCAAATGGATGTCTTGGTCTCAATTACATCTGTTGGCCTGTGATTCTGTGTCCGTACAACCTTCCACCTTCGATGTGTATGAAGCGCGAATTCTCCATGTTATGTTTATTGATATCAGGCCCGAGAGTACCAGGTAAAGATATTGACGTGTACTTACAGCCATTGATAGAGGAGTTGAAAGAGTTATGGAATGATGGTGTTAAGACATTCGACAGCTTCACAAATACTGAATTTCTGTTGAAGGCAAGGTTGTTATGGGCCATTC
The DNA here is from genome assembly GCA_023529315.1 of Papaver bracteatum. Taxonomy (NCBI): domain Eukaryota; kingdom Viridiplantae; phylum Streptophyta; class Magnoliopsida; order Ranunculales; family Papaveraceae; genus Papaver; species Papaver bracteatum. The sequence goes on from JAJJWX010002912.1 coordinate 88,519, forward strand.
ATGATTTTCCAGCATTAGGGACTCTGTCTGGATGTGTGACTCATGGATATTATGCGTGTCCTACCTGTGGTGAAGAAACAGTTTCTGAGTGGCTTCCCCTATAGTAAGAAAATATGTTATATGGGACATCGAAGATGGCTTCCATCCAAACACAAGTACAGAGATGACAAGACAAACTTCAGTGGAGGGGTAGAACATGGTAAAGCTCCATGGCCACTAACAGGATTGCAAGTTCAAGAAATGGTGAAGGATATGAAAAGCAAACATGGTAAGGGTAAACAAGCAACAAAGAAACGTAAAAGAGGGGCCGAAGGGGATAGTTTGCAAAAGGGTGCCGATGAAGATGTTTCTGACAACTCGATCTTTTCTCGAAGGTCCATTCTTCATGATTTGCCGAATTGGGGGTCGAACACAGTCCGTCATTGTACAGATGTTATGCATACAGAGAAGAACATAACTGAGCATATCGTTAACACTCTCATGGGTAACAGTAAGTCAAAAGATGGTGTAAATGCACGTAAAGATATGGAAGCTATGGGTATTAAGAAGCGGTTATGGTTGAAATAGGATAGTGCAACTGGTAAGACAACAATGGAATGTGGATCTTTTGCCTTAACAAAAGAGGAAAAAGTATTTTTTTGTACAGTCCTGAAGAATATAAGGGTGCCTTCTAGCTTCTGTTCTAATCTTCGCAACTGCGTGAGCATTAGTCCACCGGAGTTGAAGAATTTCAAGTCTCATGACTACCATGTGATGATGCAATCTCTGTTTCCATTGCTAGTTCATACTGCAACTTCGTTACCTAAAGATCTGCGAGTTTCTCTTCTCCGTATTAGTATATTTTTCAACATTTTGTGCGCAAAGGTTATCAACAGAGATGAACTTGTACAAGCAAAAGCTAGTCTGGTGGAAGCAATGTGTGTTATGGAAAAATATTTTCCACCATCTTTTTTGTTATTAGTATCCACCTGATGATTCATCTGGCTGATGAAGCTTTAATCTGTGGTCCAGTGAGATTTAGATGGATGTACCCCTTTGAGAGGTAAATACAACCCCTTATGTTCTTGTTTAATTTTTAAGTTGAGAAATGGTATTACTGAACTATTAATCTTCATTGCTGATCTGTTAACTTTTCTGTGTAGGTTAATGAAAGGATTTAAAGGATTGGTGCGCAATAAAAGGTACATTGAGGGGTGCATTGCAAGAGGATATGCATTGCGAGAAGCTAGCTTATACCTTATGGAGGACATATCAGATGATGGTGATGGTACTCATAAACATACTCGGCAGGCTTTTTTGGATGATGACTGTGATGATGCCGATGAGATGCCTCTAAGTACTGCAACCCCGATTACTCTTACTCAAGCACAATTTGAACAATGTCGCAACTGGATCCTCTCTTAGTATGTTGGAATAGATTACTGGCAAAGGTAACTTTTACTTAACTCTCTTTTGTGTCATTCAATTCTGAATTTTGTTTAGTCTTCCTCAGTACCACTCAATACTTTTTTGGATGATGACTGTGAAACTGTCTCCATTCACTAGTCGTTATGTTATCAATATATAGCTGTATGTAGTTGTTCAAACTTTAATCAGTCTTTCAAATGCAAGATATTTTGCTTAAAAGGATAAGCACTGGATGACATTGGATATTTATTTATTTTTCTAATAAAACTGCAAAATGTAGTTGTTCAACCTAGGCCAAAACTTATTTATAGAACAATTCTTTTAAGGATGAGCACTATGGTTTTCCATTTTTAATTGGTTTATTATGTTTGCTTCATCTGATAGTCTTTGAATTGGTATTTGTCTGTAGGAAGTATAATGTTTATGTTAACGGTGTCAGGTCTAACGGTCAAAACTTAAAGAGTTTTCATCTATGGTTGCGCGATGAGGTGAGATGATACTGTAAAGATTTCAGTAGTGGTTTGAGTACAACTTTTTATGGTTTTGGTTGTGATACTGACCCTGCCATGCTCTATTATAGTTGTTAAAGGCCAAAGAAACTGATTCAATACTTTGGAGACTCGTGCAAGGACCACTATTCAAGGCACAATCATATAAGAAATACCAAGTCAATGGGTTTACTTTTAGCAAACTCAGTTATGGGGTGAAGAATGTATCACAAAACTGTGGTGTGTCAATGAAAGATGTTACAAGGCTTCAAGCGAAGTCGACCGAGGAAGCAGAAATAACATATTATGGCGTAATTAAAGAGATCATCAACCTGAACTATACTGACTTTGAACAAACTGGTTTTTATTGTGATTGGGTTAGTGTTGGAGATAAGAATGCTTGCAAAGTTGATGCATTTTCAAAGGTTGTAAAGGTCAACTTGTCGAAAATGAGAAGCAAAAATACAGTGGTGGATGAGCCGTTTATCCTTGCATCTAAAGCTACTCAAGTGTTCTACTCGAAGGATCTTACTGAAGAGGGATGGTCTGTGGTGTTGCACTCACGACAATGGTTAACGTCTTTAGTAGATAAATTTGAAGTTCCTACATCTTTTCAGTCAGTTCTTACTGACAATGAGAATTTGAAAAAGCTACTCATTACTGATATTATAGTTTGAAATGAAATAGTTGCAATTTGTTTTACCTTACCCGTCAATATATACCATGACCGCTACCTTTTCGTGAATTGTTTGGTTTTATTTGTTTTATCACTTATTTTAAGGCCGAGCACTATGGTTGGACATTTTGAATTGGTTTATTATGTTAACGTGGATGCTCTATTTTAGATATGTTAGGTTTTCCCTATTTTGATGTTTGAATTTCACAGGGTATGGCAGCAGTAGAGGTCAATGAATATGGACAACCAATTTCCAGGAACGCAACAACATTAGGTCACCGGAGAGGCGTCTTGGCTCGTACACATGTGCCTATTTCATACAAAAGCTGGGATGTTGTGGCTCCAAAGTATAAGGAGGATATTTGGAAAACCCTTAAGTTACAATACTTACCCGAGACATGATTTTTGTTCACTCGTCATTTAACTTCTTTTATCATTGTTGCAAATCAGCAAGGCATTAATTTGTTCTGTATTTCCAGGAGGAATTTGATGTACCTGAGACATCAAAGGAAAATATTCTGAAGGCCGGTGCTGGTCCATGGAGGAGATTCAAGTCTGAGTTACGCTGTGCATACTATGATTTGATCCCTACTCATGAAGAAAGGATTTTAAATGTTCCACCAAGTGTCAAATCAGAGGATTGGATTAAATTTTGTGAAAATGAAAGAGAAGAAAAGGCAAAGTTCAGTAGAATTGACCATAAGAGGAAAAGAGAACAATTAGAGTACACACATTGTACTATTCGCAAAACTCATGCTTTGGTGAGAGCTGAACTGGTACGTATATTCGCAACTTCCTCAAACTTTATTATATTCACTACTTACCTGTAACTCGAGTATATTCACAACTTACCTCAACCTCTTATGGACAACTATGTGATTCACATTATATTTCTAAATTAGGAGGCCGCAAATCCTGATGCAGTGATCACTCCTGAGGATGTGTGGGTTAGAGATCATACCCAAGAAGGTGGTTCTATTTTACCTAGCGCGGTGCCATTCGATGTGAGTCAGTTTACTTTACAGTTATTTCAACTCTTTTAACACTATGTACTAGGTAGTTAAGATATTAGAATTTAATCGGTTGTTATGCTCAACACCGCAGGAGAAGCTTAAGAAAGCCCAAGATGAAATCAAAGAAAAACAGGATGAAGGTCTACCAGTAGAAGAACCTTGTGCAATGACTAAAGCTTTTGGGCGGGATTCTAGAGGACGGGTTCGTTCGTTTGGTCCAATATCTCGTATGCAAGTCAATCTTTCTGCTCCAGCTCGTCACAAGGTAAATGAACTAAAGGCGAAGGATGGCGGTGTTGGTGTGATGGTGGAAGAAATAGGTGGCAAGGTGGTGTTTGATTGATGGCTTTGTGAAATTGTGTCACGTAGTGGATGAAATTAAATCTGGACTTGTATCGTTTGACGTACCCAAGCATCTCAAGAGATGTAGCCTCGCATCCTCCATGCGGTGTTTCTGCTTCACCTCAAACAGGTTCACATGCTGCGACAAGTTCACCTCCTGGGAATAATGCATCACCAGCTTCATCAAGAGCACCTGCTGAGAATACTACATCACCAGCTTCATCAAGAGCACTCTGCTTTGGGAATCTTTGCATCACCAGCTTCATCAAGAGCACCAGGTGGACCACTTTGTTCACTACTGAACTTCGAGAATGAAGTAATTGCAACTGGTGAGCTCTGTACTGGTGCTTTATCAGATAAGTTTCACGGAGATCCAATACCTATACATCTTGCCAAGGTATGTATCGATGATATTCTCATGCCAGATGAAATCACTGCGAAAGCTAACAAGTATGCAGCAACCTTCAGAGAAGTTGGAATTGGAGGATATGTGCTTCATCCAAAGATGTGCCTCTCAAACAAAGACTCGCTATCTCTTACTTTTTGAGCTAATAAATCTCATCTTTTTTGAGCATCACGTAATATCTGCCTTGACTTACACAGATCTTTTTGTTATACTTGTGCAGTTCAAAATTTTGTACGTATGCTGACTGATGCGCATACTCTTGTGCAGTTGTGCATAAAAAGTATTTAGGTTTTTTTTTTTGATTTTTTTGGTAGTTCAAACTTTTGTGTGTATGATGACTGATGCACATACTCTTATGCAGTTGTGCATAAAAAGTATTTAGGATCCATTTTGATCTCTTTTGGCGGTTCACACTTTTGTGTGTGGTGACTGATATGGATACTTTTATGCAGTTGTGCATAAGAATAGCTTTACACGAAGCAACTTTTTTGGTCAAATGTAACTTTTTGGTATATATGTGAACACAAAGCGGCTTATGAATGGATATTTTCTTTCAGTTCATGATTTTTTGTGTATATATATGTACCTGGTTGTTGTTATGTTATATGTGAATGCACATGGAATTCATACAAGGTCAGTTGAAGTAGTAGTAGCCAGCCGGGGAAATATCAATCCTTGGTAAGTACTTCACTAGGTTATTCTTGTATTATTAAGATTAAATTTGTGGATTTGACACTCAGTTTATACTTGCGATGTATTGCGCTGGTGGGAAGTGAACTGCAGCGGTTGGATGATGCTCTCAAGGCGTGCACTTTCAAAGTAACTCACTAAGTCTGCAATTGCAGGTGGTCCTGAGAACTGACTTTGTATGCAATTGGTAGATTTTTGTTTTTCAGTGTCTTCCTAATGTTTTGTTTCTGTTTGTGTTTGCAGAAACCTAAGATTCAAATCTGGTTGTTTGAGCAAAAGGATATAAGGATCTAGGGACGAGGGACGAGTTATTGTAAGTTATTGTCACGATATATACTTTAATGTTTGCATTCTTAGTTGTTTTCTAGCTAGAATTTGGATACTTAATTTTCGATTCAGTGACTGAATTTGTACTTTTATAGTCTTGCAATTGGGAGTTCCCCCATGGGAGTTTCCATCATAAGGGGCATTGTCTTGTGTAAACCAAAACTAGGGTAACATATATATATACACTTTAATGATTGCATATTTGGGAATGCAGTCACATGAAAACATTTTGAGTTGGCTACCTAGCTGTTTATGGTGCAAAATTAAAGGGTTCTCTTCGTTTCCCTGTAACTAGTGTAATGGGCATGATCCCAATAGATATATTATGATTTGTTATCAGAATGATTTTAATGTAGTAACGCCCTGAGTCAGCTCACAGATCAATGTTTTGGTATTTACTTGTTATATTTTTTCACATTTATACTTTGCGAGTTCCTTGATTCTCGTGTCCTTTGAATAGTCGAGTTTAATGGTCCAAATTCTGAGATGGCATTTTTTTTTATTTGATATTTGAATATGAAAATAAATTCATATTTTCATTTGCTTTTAGTCTTATGGATTTATGATTTTTTTTTTTGGCGGATTTTGTAGATGCAACTTCATGCTTTGGTCAAAGCGGTGAATCAAGACATGGAAATTGGCAGCTTTGGTTGGGCTACTATATATTGCGAGGTGAACTATTTTGATATGTTAAATAATGTATGCACTTTGTAGAAAAGAGTATGTTTGCATGGTGTTCATAATATCATTAATATGCCATTTTTCTCGGGATAGTGGTTAATCGAATCGCGTACAATACACACCTTTGAAAACTTCGGGACAGTTTTAGGACTTGTATTTTAAAAAGAAAGTAGATAAATATTGTCTGCTGGATGACTTAACTGACCTCATATATTCAACTCTAAACTATGCAGGTCTGGATTCTTCTCTTTCTTACTGACCCAAGATTCCAACAAAAGCAAGCATGCAAAGGATATAAAGCTTAGCTGCAAGGGTGGAGAACAAAGCAGCTTCAAGATTTGTAAGTTGCGGTTATTCAAGTTTTGTTTTGTAGGCAGTTAGTAAGTTTCTGTGTTCCCTTAGAAGTTTGGAACCCTTCCATGTATTTCCTTAGAAAGTTTTATACTTAGAAGAAAAAAAAATGTTGGGTACTTAGTGAAATTTCAAAAAGTTTGGTCCTTAAACAAATTTTAGGTCTTTTGTAATATAAATCTCATATGAGTTGAATGAATGTGATATGAATAGATTGAAGTGTTGAGTGTGGATGATGAATGTATGCAGGTGTTGAATTAGGAATTCCGGCGAATTTTCGGCAGAGAATGAACTGCCAGTCAGGCTTGACCTGGTCAAAGTTGACTGGCGGTAATTTTTTGCTGTTACGAAAAAATTAGAAACGACTATGAACCGTTTCAACCTGCCACGTAGTAACGGCTCTGGCCTGTTACTAAATTGCCACGTAGTAACGGCTCGGGGATGTTACGACTAACCTGTTACGAATTTTTCCGTAACGGCTCTGGCATGTTACTACGTGGCAGGGTAGTAATAGGCCAAGGCCGTTACGAACGTCCGTTACAACCAAATTAGTAACGGTTACAAAGCCGTTACAAAAAAACTGTAACGCCCAGTTTTGTAACGGCCATTAGCCGTTACAACCCGTTTTAGTAACGGCTCAAGTATGTTACTAATCCAGAAATTTGGTGTAGTGTTTTACCAACAATAAAAAATTGAGATCCAGTAACTTTGTTTATTTGTTCCGATCCAAATACACCAAATTCATAATACTTTTAAGTACATTAAATCATTATATAGAGTTAGCCATAACAGAATATACAATTTCACATTCAAATTAACACAAACTTAGATTGAAATGTAAAATACTCCCAAGCATGCAATAATAAAGAAAATCCACCACCACTAGCCGCCATTAGATCTTGCAGTGGATGAAGAAAAACACCTTCGCTACAACACTATGATGTTGATGATAATCAAATCGACGGCAAGGATAACGAAACTCTTATTGTTTTTATCACGATTCCAGATCTTGATGAGATTATCTCTTGTCGAGTGCAAGATTATCTATGTAAGAATTTTAGTCAAAGTTGAATAAAGAAAACAAATTATAGAAGATATTTAGTCGATTAGGAAGAGAGAGGGAGAGACAGTGAGGTGGGAAGAGAACGAGATCCGCAGAAAACTAATGAATAACCCCTAGAAAAAAAAGCTTATACGCTAGAGTTATTTAATTCCAACGGCTGTGATCTTTGGTTTTCGGTTTGATCGGTCGGCTCTGGAGTAGCCACCGCTGGAAACCGTAGAGTTATCGGTTTTCTAAAAATCAGAACTGTTTTCCACCGTTTGACCAGCGGTTCAACACACGGTTCGGTTTTATAGAGTTGGTTTGGGTCGGTTCTGTGCATCCCTATGCATGTCTATAAATAGGATACTTCTAAAAGCGCAGATATTGCGATAAAATTTGTGGGTTACGATACCATTACAAGATGGTGGGTGTTTGTGTATACTGCACAAAAATTATGATTAAATTCTTTATGTTAAAACGAAGGTAGATTCTGAGACGTTGGAGAAAACTATTATCTTAGAGTGACTGATTCAAGTACACAAGATGCATCAAAATAAAGTGTGTAACCAAACCAACGGGAAGCATTAAACCTTTGAAAAAAGGGTGTAACTGATGCAAACGCGTATGCCATCGCCTATTTGAAGGTAATTGATGAAAAATCCAATGAGTGTCCATTTTAACGGGAACGATAAAATAGACTAGCTTGTGATCCCACAAATGTTGACCACTTTATTTACTATGGAATAGACAGACTAATAGATTCAAAATCTATAATACAAAACAGAAGTGGTTTTGGAGCCTTGGACGGTCGAATAACATTTTGAGAGACAAACGTTGCATCCGACCATCCCAGTCTCACCCTCACTACGCCAAAAGTCACCTTTTTCGACAGGCCAGGTCTGTCATTAATAGAGATTATTGACAGACCTCTCCTGTCGGATGACCTGTCATATTTAAAGGTGTCAAAAACACTAATTGATGGTGACCTACTGTCAATAATCAACAGAAATAAACTACAGTCTTTGCGCGTCAATAATTACTAACGGGCATCACTTGTCAATTACTCCAATATATAATTTTTTTAATAATTATATTACAAATTAATTTCTTATACTGCTTAAATTTTAAATAAAGTAACATGAAGAGTTAAGAACACTTTTAACTTCAAAATAGATCGACATATATTGTAAAAGTTCAATCTCATATGAATTCCTTGTCCAAACAACATCCATGAAATACAAAAACAACTATGCTGCTAGTATGGTTTTCTGTGAACTCAGTGAAACTACATGCAAGTGCTTTTGAAGAAAAAAATCTCCCTAAGAAGACTTTTACACTGCAAGCTTCCTTCTTCATGGCCTCCACATCTACACCAAGAAATAACCAAGAAATTCACAAAGAATTAAGTGTGTTTTCGTTGCATAATCACAGAAATAACCAAGAAATGCACAAAGAATTTCGACCTGCAATTCAGATAATTTCTTCAGAATTATGAAGTAATGCATAGTTATACATCTAGAAAATACGTACCTCATATATGGCAATTAGATTCAATAAACCTCTCGAATAAAGCTTTGTCGTCTTTGACATAATTCCTTGTGTTGCTATCAGTTCTGGTGTAACATAAAGAAACCAGAACATCATATTAAGTTCAGTGATGGCTCTGCAGAATTCAGGTCTTCATGAATCTAATGACAAAATCACAATACAGAGGTCGGAATATTTATGTTTTCAGTTTAATCAAACATGACTATCATTATAATAAACCGACAAATCTGAAACAAAACTTCAACCGAACGTACATACTAAATATAAATGAGAGAAACATCGTAATGCTTACCCTCAAGGATATCAAGAAATGATCAAGCACAAACATACAGAATTGAGAACAACACTGAAAACCCAATAAAAGAAACCTCTGATCAATGTTTTGTACTTCTCATTGTTAGATTGTAATTCTAGTAACTTGGGGTAAGTACCCTATAATGTGCAATGGCGTAGTAATTCACCTAAGAAGACTCTTAGGATGCTCCACATGACAGAATAAATAACATTGGCATCTGTAACTCACGTGATTTTTCATAAGTAAACATGTCCCTAGTTGAATCAAATTGAATGGATAAAACAATTATATAGATTTTTTACCTTCAAGTTGTTCACAGGGATCCTCACGTAAAGATTACATCCTTCATACATTGGCGGGAACAAACTGTATAATACAAGTATGACATGAGTTTGCTCTGCAAAACCATGTATTTTTATATTAGGCCAAACTATAATGTCTGCAATAGCTTCTCAATGAAAAAGTTATAGCGCCTAACTGACACGCAGCAATAATGTGTCTTACCTGATTATTTTCCCAAAATTCTAATGCTTGCTCTTGCCAATCTCATAGTTAAGCTACAACGTAGTTATGTAGCTCCAGAATTTCCTCCTATAAACATGAAAGACAGAATATGCATCATGGATGTTAGACATCAAAAATATTAGGAAAATATAAAGAAAGCTTCCAAGATTTTGAGCCGTGTTTAGATTTCTACACAATTTTACATAATTTGGGGCCACAAGGCCTTCCTAGTTGGATGAATTAGTGGCTTATACATAACATTTACTTCCGTAACATAAATACGCAGATAATACTGATGTATTTCAAATAAATTCTATCATCTACACACCATAATCATAACATCATTAAATTTAACATAGTCAAATCTGAAGGAAGCGGTTCAAGATGTGTTCTCTTACTACCCTAGAAAATGGTTGTGTGTTTCCTGAATACTGGTTCACCGGTATTTTGCAAATAATTGGAACCATAAAGCAGTTGACAATCTAAATCCCTAAGAATAGTAACCGACGAAACGAATTTAGATTCTGTACCTGTTTCCTAGTCAACTCTTTAACCGTGAAGCCATCTTGAGCCTCCACATAAGCCTGACCACCAACCATTGCTGGCAAGAGTCCAATAGAAAATTGTATCTTCTCAGGCCATGTAAGTATTTCATTGTTTCTTAAGATTGCCCAGATCCCTGTCAATCACATTCCTGATAAATAAATTCATATAAACCTTGAGATCTAAAAATAGAAAACAATGAAAGACATGCAAGAGAAATACTAGCAATCAAAGGTAGCCATCAAAATGAGTGGTCCACGCCTATAGTCCTGCATATCGAAATAGAATGAACAAACAATCAAGTGACGATAATGTCATCGGAATACACTCTTCCAATATGTCCATAAAAACCACTCATGGAGACCCCAAATTTCTGAGTGGCAAATATAAATAGCAGGATATGTTACATACTTGCAAAAGATGCATACAATTTAAGGGTGCAGGAAGAACATCGGGGAAATCAAATAAAATGCAAGTAAGTTACAAACTTGAGAATGGTTTCAGAAGATGTGGAGGGTCCATCAAAAACAAATCGTTATCGACTGTTTCAATTAGACACATCACCCTATAAACATGGTACTTATCTAGTGTAGGTAACCATTAGAATGGAATGGGTAAACCTAGAAAAACATCTTTCTGTACTTTCATAGTTGCCAAGTATCAGTGATCTATATACTTCAACATACAAAATCCAAATGACATTAAAAGAACACAGAGACTCACAGGACTGCGGAATAGTGATTAAAATGAGAGTGATATGCCATGTTCGTTAAGGAACATCTGCGTCTCCCATTTAGACACAGAAAAAACAACAAGTATAAGCAAATAGTTAAGCCATGTTCGCAAAGGAACAGATCCCACTAGAGCAAAATTACGGACCCAATACCAACCCTGCAACTTGACCCATTATGGCCTCAAAAGATCTCTTGTGTCTAGACATTCAAATTTAAACAATAAAATGGAAACAATATATACCTTCTCAGTAGAAATATTTGCTGGGCTCAACATCTTATATTCTTTTGCAGACCTTTGCAAACAAGAGGTGACCATATCATTTTGCTTCCGTACACTCTTAATATGATTAACAGACCTTACAGGAAACGTCGTCACATGGAATTAAATCGAATTAAAGCTTAGCATCTCTGATCTAGTTCTTGCCAACTGACATGATCGGGCTTACAAGATATGACTCTGGCTTACTCTACCAATGTCCAGTATTCGAAGACTAGCTATGATCAGACGCATAAGCCGGTGAATATATATTTTGCAGCGCTCATTAGCGAACACAATGTAAAAAAAAAAAAAAAATCAAACCAAAGACTAGAAATCTGAATTCTGGGTTTAACACTTCAACTCAAGTCTATTCTTTCAAGGTGAGATTCAGGTCTGAGCCACCTCCCACTTGAGGTCTTGAAATCCTTTAAGCAGTGCAATATCAATATGGAACAAAAAGTATTAATAAACTACTCTATAGAAGCAAATTTGCAAATAGAACCACTTCGGTTTTTCTTTACCTTCCAAGTCTTATTAGGATTTTGTACTTCCTAGCTTTGTGAGGTCAACCACGGTCGATCCAGCACGTCCTGAAGGAAGGAAGCAAACAGCCATCATAGACATACTTACAGTGCTCCCAAAGGTTCTCAAAGTATTTTTGATGCATACACTTCTTGGTTGCCCACTTAAACAATGTTCCATTAATGAATGCAAGTAGTCTAAAATGTTCAGCTTATACTCTACCCATAAAATTTCCTTTACAGAAATGTAAAAGACAACACACAGGTATAAACATATTGGAAAAACAATAACAGTAGATTAAACGTAACAAACAAATACAGGAAGAGTAAGGAGTGAAATAGTTACCTGCACCAGCAATGATAAAAGCCAAAGGTTTATCAGGTCTTGGAGAACTGGTGCGTAGCTCTATATAACCAACAATGTATCAGTTCAGGTCCCGGATAATCCATATATACAACCTAATAAACGAAACCATTAATTCATCATTAATAATCATAATTTTCACATATTTTTCTAATTAGGTAGACAATTCTTCTTGTTTGATGGGTAATGAAGATTCATACATGCTGATTACAAATCTTAAATTTGATTTTCAATCGAGAATAAGAATTGCAAAGATTAAATGGGAAAAATTAGTTGAATTCGAAGTTTTAAATTCAAAACGATGATAATGATTAGATTGTTGCAGATCCGAGATCTAATTATCAATAAGAAAGAAATTCAAATTGAAATAACACGACTTAGGTTTTTTTGGAGCGTATTCTTTTTCTGAAATTAGATTCCGAAATCGAGAAATCAAGAGTTGCGATCAAATTAAAATGACAAGAATATATTATACTTATCGTTCAGATAGCTTTCAATGATGTAATCTTCAGAGCAATTGATAGAGAGGAGTGGTCGCCCCTGCTGTGTTGAACTGCAGAGCGAAAAGAGGAAAAAAAAATTGGGGAAGAAAATAATCTGAAATGAAATTATGTTCGAGTTCTCAAATTGACCCCTGTCAATAATAGAATTCCAACCGGGGTCCATGTAGATAATGTGAGTTTGATAGCAAAGGTCTATCAAAAATGAAACGACAGGGCTTTCTTATCAAATTGCCTTTAAGCCCCCTGTCAAATATCCTCAAATATGGCGTAGTGCCTAGAGATCGAAAGACATTTGACGGATATAAGAGTTGTAACTTATTTTATGAATAACATTAATTAGTTCTGTCATAATTAGGATTATAAATAAAAATAAAATACAATTAAAAATAACAATTAAGACTTTTAGATTTAATTATGATCTTAATCACGAGTTACGACACGAGTTATTCTCCATCAACAAATAAATATTATCTGACATTTATCGCCCGTTACAGCACGGGTAGGGCTGTCAACGGTAGCTATCGGAACGGATAATGGCTATACCGCATCCTTTACCGTTAAGAGTAAAGGATATCCGCTATCCTATAAAATCCGTTAGGATATTGAAATTTTCATTCGTTATCTGTTCCGTTAAGAATAACGGATATCCGTTATTATCCGTTTCCGATAATAAATCAAAAAAAATTTTTTTTTTTTTTTTTTGGTAAAATAAATCAAAATTATTTTTGATTTTTTTTTTTAAATCAAAAATAACTAATAAGCAACTAAAATCTTTTATCTCTACCACTCTACTCTTTCTCTTTTAGTAAAACCTAAAATACAATATGGCATATATAAATTACATATATACCCTCACTATCGGTAAAGGATAATTATCCGTCGGATACTAACTCAACCGTATCCGTTACCGTTAAGAGTAATTATCCGTTACCGTTACCGATATCCGTTAAGTCGGATAATATCCTAACGATTCGAACGAACACGAACGGATAGCGGATATTCGGATATCCATTGACAGCCCTAAGCACGGGTTATTCTCTATTTACAAATAAAAAAATAGAGCAAAGGGCACCGATATTACTCCTTCCTTAGAAAGGTCCAGCCCAGGAACAACTCTTGAAAAACTTAACAAGAATGTGCGTTTTAGACTAGGTGGACGAGGTGAGTTGACCCGTAACGTTTTATTACTATCTTACCCTTCCCTGGTTTTGGAAATAAAAAACGGTGTACCCAGTTTTCAAACTCTGAACTAAACGAAACTTAGAAGTCTCCGAGAGCTCTGTATCTCTTATTCTTCATCTCTACTAAAAAATCCCCCTGAAAACTCTAGCATCTTGCCCTAGTTCATTTGCTTCTCTTTATCCTCTTCTACTGCCGCTACTCAAACTCAAAATTTCTTCTTGTTTTTAACTCTGGTTGAAAAATTTGTAGCTTGTATAGTAGCGATCGGTAGAACACTTTTCAATTGCATGCAGTTGATTCTCGTGATTTTATATGAGGTATCTTCTAATCATTGATAGCGATTTAGGGATTTTTCTTAATTTGTCTCAGCAATTTCGTATTTCCCTAGATTTGACAATTTAAGGATTCGATTGGCATATCAGTTTTAATGTCAAATTTATCATCATCTGAATCTTTATTATTTGTTGATTAATGTATATTTTCTCTGCAGAAACTGATTAATGAAATAAAAATTGAAGAAGTTGTTGAAAATCGGATTCCCACCAAAAGTTAGGGCAAAGATTAACTCTTTGCTGTAATTTTATCTTACAACTTTGATTTCGGTAATGTTTTTCTTTAATCAATTTCTTCTTCATTCAATTGTTAAATAGAACCCTTTATTTGGTTGTTGATTTCTGGATGTGAGTTGTGATTTTGGTTCAGATTTTTATGTTGTTGTTGTTATTGTTGAAAATAGCCTCATAGTCTCAATCTTTCCCCTCGCTTCAATTTAGTTAAATGAGTAATTTTGCAGTTGATCCTTGTGATGTATTGGACTGTGAAGCTTCTCTTTGTCCTGATAGCTACGTAACATAATGGTCATACAAATTTATCCATGTTCCTTTCTTGAAACTCAATCTTTTTGATGTGCTTTCGATGGCTCACACATATTTCATGTCTTGTTCTTCAGCTCTGCAATTTACTTATGCTTGGCTAGTTTACTGTATCAAGTCACTTTTGGTGATGCCACCAATTCAGCAACCCAAAAAATAATAGCTCTGGTTGACGTATAGTTTCAGATAATTAAGCTTTAGGAAAATTTTGTATCTTTTCTACTGCCTAGTACTTTTATTCTTTTATGTATGAATAAACACAACATATATTCGCTTACACTGTGTACAAGATGATCATTTTGACTATACACTGTCATGATAATCTCTTTGATCTTGTTCCTAATGTTTATTATATGAAACCCGGACCCTCGATCTATACTCCCATATCCTATCCGCTTGTCAATCTAAAACTCAAATTCATCCTTTGATCTCGTTCTTCTAAAACGAACCATTGACAGACTGATTTTCATGTAGTTAACTTCCCATATTTTTATGAGTTGTTCTTCGGGTGGGGAGATTTTGTTTCTAATAACTATTTTGTTCTTTGTATATTTCAGTATATGAAGAAACAGCTGGTTCGGCTGTCAACGAACCTGTAGAGTTCACAACGCATGCTAGAACAGATTCCCTTTCAATTGCTTGGCAAACCAAGATTGATTTTGCTGCTGGAACAGAAAGCCTCCGCACCAAGGGAGTTACCCATTTAATTTTATACGGACGTGTTATCTCCTTACCCAATTTTTTTATATGACCGTATGAAACATGGTACCCATTTATTTTTATACGGCCGTGTTCTGGTCTTACCCAAATTAATTAATAAGCCCGTACGAAAAAGGTACCCATTTAAATTTATAAGGCTGTGTTATCGAGTTAATTAACTAACCCTACTAGGGAGGGTAAGTTAGTAATAAAATGTTACAAGTCAACTCACCTGGTCCACCTAGTCTAAAACGCAAATTCTTGTTAAGTTTTTCAAGAGTTGTTCCTGGGTTGCACCTTTTCAAGAAAGGAGTAATATCGGTGCCCTTTACTCAAAAAAATATATGAATAACCAAATAATTTTTCAAAATTAAGAATAGAAAATTTCAATTAAATCCACAAAATTAAATGAAACTAAGTTATTCTCTGTCCATTGAAGGATTGTGGATAAAAAACCAATTATAAAGAAAATCCATTTTTTGGTTAAATCATGCATTAAAAAGAATTTTTTTGCAAATCATATATTAAGAACAAAATCCTATATCATACCTAGAGGAGAAACAAATGAAAGCATAAATTCGTTTGCAAATGACTTTGGTGATATGAAGACGTTTGGTGCAAAGAATCACAACCGACATTTACATTCGCATGAATCAAAACCTCAATTGATAAACATGTACAAGGAATCATAGTTATATTACGGGTTTTTCATGTTTTCTCCTCGACCAAGTACGCACCACAAATCTGATATATGAAATCACTGCATTTCCCTTTCCAAAACTTTCAGTTGATATGATATGGAAAATCATAGAATGTATTTAAAATCCATTCAGTTGATCTACATCACCTACGAATTTGAACGGTTTCACTAACTTATGTGAAGTAAAAAACCAAAGACGTAGTGGAGATCGATGAAAATTTGAGGGAAGTTATTAGTTTTGAGAAATTAAGTAATTTTAGGAGAAAGAAAATACAGACTCACGTAAATTTTGGGCAGACATATCGTATTTATTTTAAAACCTTATATGCAGAGCTTTTTTCTTCTAAGTTTTCACATTTTAATTTTGGAACGATAGGAAAAGCGAAAGTATAGGTAATTGTATATATACATACGGAACATTCGAATTAATCCTAAAAAATATCATAAAATACTAATACAAAATGTGCAAGATTAAGCCTAACCAGATAATTCATGTTGAGTTTGTCATCATCAAATAGAAAATGAATTCATTTGTAATATAGTCTGTAAGGAAAACCTGACAATATTGTTGGTATGCATGCTGATTTTCATAGTTACAAGTTCCGATAAATAAGTTTTACCATAGTTGGCAGTAATTATTAACATCATTATAACAAATTATTATTCCAGCTCATGTCGTGCCGTTACGGCACAGGTTATTTCTAGTTTACTACAAAATGTAAAATTCATTAGCTTTATTTCTCTACTTAAAAGTGTCAGATTAGAATCACTGTAAATTCATTTGAATGTAGCTGATAATCTTTTTAATCATAATCATGGGAATTAATATTAAGGTAGAGATTATTTATTTATTTTGATGCAGTTGCTGATATTCTTCCTTGAATGAAAAAAATAAATCAATCTTTAGCTTCTTGAATCACCAATATTTCTATCCAAAACTACATCTAAAATCGATCTGAATTAGAATGGAGGAGTAATTTCTCTATACGTTTAACATGTGATTTGGAGGACTGAAAACGAAATAAATATAGCGTTTAAGGTTGCTTAAAGAATAAAGCATAGACAAAATAATAAATTTTTATTAATTATTTTAGCTAAAACGAAATAATTATAGCGTTTAAGGTTGCTTATAAAGAATAAAGCATAGACAAAATAATATAAGGTTGCGAGTTCATTTTAGCTATCACGCGGCTGCGCGCGTGATTGTAGGAATCTTTGTTCTTAGGCTTTGTTCTTAGGCTGAGTGCCCTAAGTCCAGTGGAGGAGGGAAATGGTGAGTTTAATTGTGACGCCACGCAAGAAAACCTAAAAAATATTTTATTTACCTTATAAGATTTTTGAAGTTATAAAATATTTAATGGTGTGCCCAAAATCAATTAGTAATATATTTTATTAGATTTCTTTTCCAAAAAGTTAATGAGAGGGGATTTGATCCTTGCTTTTTTTTTTCCTTTTTTCTCGCCCCCGTCTAAATCCCCTCAAACATCCCTTGCTTTCTAGGAGAGAGAATAGGCATTTGAGTTTAAACCACGGTTTTTTATCACTTTCATCCTATAAGATTACTCCACTAGATTCATCCTTATATAAGAGAAATCCTCCGACGGTAAACTAAATCCGAATTTGATAGTTCTAGATCACTTCATTTGCAGAAAATTAAGCTTAGGCATGGCTAAGGAAAAGCATCACCGAAAAGAACGATTAAAAGTTATGAAAAATAGTTTACTAAAAGCATCCAGTGATTCTACGTATTCTGTGAGAATCTCTTGAAGTAAATCTCGAGAGACACAACCTTGGTGCCCACCTAAAGAAAAAAAGAGGGTCTCATAGGGTTGTGTCTCCTGAAATTTATCTCGGAAGATTCTCACGGTAAACAAAAAAATATCTAAAAACATTTTGAGATCTCTTTATTCCATGATTGAGATAAACACTGGACTTGTTGAGCTCTTATTGCATTGAATATGGACGGTAATACTATGTCAACCGTGAAAATATCCTAAAACATGGGGGCTTAAAAGCTTTGAAGTTGAACACCCAAGAAACATAATTTTGACCCTTTTTTGAAGCGTTGACTAAGTCAACCAGTTGTAAATCCAAATTTTAAGCTAAGAAAAAAAATATAAAGAGGAGAGGACGGTAATGATCAAGCCCTGCCTGAGAGCTCCTGGCATGGCTCTTGCTTCCTAAGGAATACCCTCTACCACCGTACCATACTACATCATATCAAATCCTTGTATAGTTCAATGATATTTACTTATTGAATTAAAATTCCTGTCAGAGAGAGTTCCCCTTTTTCATTGTAGCAGGTCCAGATACTTTTTCAGCCCCACCCATCCGTGTGGTGGAGACATTTAAAATCCATACTAAACTGTCGAAATCCTGACGATGTAGTAAAATGGAGTGACCGTCCAGGTTTCATGTTTCCCGCACAGACAGAAATAATGTCAATTGTGAGGTAAGTTTGAGATAGAGAAGGGCACATTGAAGTACTCATGCTGTATATGAGGGGACGGACGTTATTTTCTGTCCGCACCGCCAGGTGCCGGAGAGAAACGGTGGATTGCCAGAAACATAGATATATCTTTGACAACTGAACTAGTGCGCATATCTAAGCGAATTTTATTAGATTTCTAGAAAATGTTTGTGCTTAAAAATTCTTTGAAACATCATCAGAGTAGTAGACCGAAATCAATCAAAATATACAAGAAAGGAAAATAAGTAGGGACAATATGTTCTAAAGCTTCGACAAGAGCCCGTTCGTAATTGGCTTGGCGGAAGCCGCTCCATTTGCCTTGACGTCTAATTCACTTGTGCTTGGTGGGACATCCACAGCTGGAGAGCAGTTGAAAAACCCATGTGGTACAAGTGTAAAGCCGATATGCTTGACCGGCATCACAGGCCAGTCTTCCAGTCGAGGAATGTGAGTGATACCGAATACGTACCACAGAACTATATTTGTTTCTTCCAGGGACCGATTTTGCTTCACCCATGTAGTTAAACCTTCACTGTCGCGTGGGTTTTGATTCGGGAACTCTCCTCCTGGGTACATCTCATCATGTGCATATTGTGTAACCCATAGATTGTGCTTCAGGAGTGCAGCACTTCTCATGAATTTTGCCTCCGGGCCTGCCAAAGGCTCACAGTTTGAACCAGGAATTAGCTTATATCCTGTTAGCTGCCCTGTACGGTTGGCGTTTCTCGTGTTCTTGGCCTGAAAAGAGAAAGGAATGGATTTACAATCAGGACCAGTTTCAACAGCTATAGAATTTGTTAAAACAACACTAGAAATACCAAGTACGAATATGACTTACAATCCAGTGGCGAGCTGATAAAGGATTGCAGTTACGCATGGCTTCCATATCAGACTTGAGCACTCTTTCTTCTGCGTAGAAAGCATTGTTATGAATATTGTTCTTCCCAGGTTCTTCGACTTTCACATCCACCTCAACTACCTGATTGAACGCTTCACCAGGCTTACAGTCCACAGCCATGTCCATACGAGAAACAAAGAAATGTTGATGCACTGGTGCATATAATCCTGGAGTTATAGTTGTGCCGTATTTCCTGGATTCACCAGGTTATAGTGCTCCTAAGCTGAGAATTCCAGTTAGCTTAACCTCAGCTTCTATTTTTCCATCCTGATAGAAATGCCAGAAGAATCCGTACTCGTAATTAGCCACCGTGCAGAAAAAGGATACTGTCAGCCTTCTGGACCTTCTAACTTACGCTAATCCAGACCTCCAATCTTGATGTTTCCAGAGTATACCATGGTCCTCATCATGCAGACATACACAATTCTCAATTTTCTCTACTCCTCCGGTGAAGTTTGTAAAATGGGCATCGAAATACTTGATGAAGCCCAAACAATCACACCCCTTTTTCAGAGAATGTGAATTCTTGCCCAGGCCATCTTCTCCGGCATCAAATGCATTTTTCCTATAATGTGGCTCGTTTGGATCACCATATGGGACAACCATCTCAACAAAACTCAGCCTGTGAGCTGTGGGTCTCCGTCCCCCGCTACCGTCAGTATATGCAACAGAATATATAACCAAACCCTCTTTGGGAGTGAAACCAACCCAAAAGTTCCACTTTTGCCATTCTACAAACTGTCCTTTAACACGGAAGCTTGGTCCTTCTGGCTGGATGATCTGCAAGGGCTTCACATCACTACGGTCGACACCTCCTCTTGTTTGGCCAGCAGTATAGTTTCTTAACGGATCAACCGGAGGACGCGGAACAAGTTTACGGTCCTCGAATTCAATTACCACCATATTTTGCATGTCGACCAGAACATAAATGCCTTCCACTGGACGTGCATAACCGTTCTCCATAGGACAGTCACTCTCCTTCCTACAGAATATGAGCGGTTTAGCGAGCCTGCTGCTAGGCGCATCTTTATCACTGTAGTACCCTACACACCAGGGATCAACCATGACAAGATCCATATCCAGAATCCCTCTCTTTCGCATTGCCTCCTGGAATGGAGGGAAATCTTTCACAACAGCTTCACACTCAGCATATTCCACAGCGTCCATGGGAGGTTGAACGTCGGGTATAACTTGCGAAGAAATAACCTTTCCCCTATTTGGACCACCACGAGTTGCAGCATGTACTTGAGTCAGTTCTACAATCCAGATACTGGTCTCGTTTGATCTTTTGTTGTATACCACGAGTCTAGCCCGTCTTGCGGGAAGTTTGCTGGGAAGAACGCGCCACCTTTTGATTTTGGAAGTAGTGATGGCTGGAAAGGTGGGAAAAAATATGCATCTGCTAGTGCTATGATGCTTTTATCTGGTTCTACTAATACCACTTCGATAAACCGCATACTATCCCTCTCTTCTGGAGTGGCTCCAGCAGATCTGACTGTCCCGACAGCAACTGCGATTTCTGCAGCTGATAAAGGGTCTAAAGGGTGGCAGCTCCTCAACATATTTTGAATACCTGTACGTAAAAACATTGTCAGATGATTAAACAACACGAGCCAGATGATTGCATGTCATGATTTAAGGATATCAAAACAAAGACAAAACACTTCTCTAATTCAAAAACACCTACTAGATGATTGCATGCCATGCGGACTCAGAAATCTGCATAGGGTAGGGCTATAATATCAGTAGTTGTCGACGCGGCCGAAGGTCATGGCAAATTTTTCAAACGGGTTAAATAAACAGAGGTTTTATTGAAATTTGCCTATAAAATACTAGATATATAGACAAATATAAGATTAAAATCTATCAATTTTAATCACGAAAAGTGATTGTAGAAAAAAAATTATGGTTTATAGAAGAAAAAAAATAGGAAAAAAAATGGATGAGATAAAGAAATTTTATGTTTTAAACAAGATTTTGGGCTAAAAATTGATTGTTCTATAACTACAAGGATTAATTATAAATAGGGGAGGCCTAATTACTAATAAGGGAGGGTTAATTACTAATTATATAAAAATTACTTATACAAAAAAAAAATTAAAGCTAAATATAGGGACGGGCCCCTTGCTAGGCCCGTGCATGATGCCATGATTTAAAGATCAAAACAAGAACAAAATACTCTAAAAGAAAATCGAGAATCAAGAATATTTACCTTTGGAAGATGGATTAGTGGTTGATGTAACAATCTTCTTTTTCTGTACTTGCAATTATTCCAAACCTGAAGAACCACCAGCACAACCATTAATGGTGCTGCTGCTGCAACAGTTGTTGTTAGAGGTTGTTTCTTTCGAACTCGAGGCCATTGTGATGATGATCTTTGAGAAATCTCTCCCTTGGTTAGTTGTCGTTCTTATTGTAACTCTGAATATATACTACTCAGCTACAATCTTCTTACACTTTTGAGATACATCCAGCGATCCTAACCCTCAGCAACTTATATACTACTTTATGAAACCAGTATTCTACTCTGGTTCGGTTTCTATGATGTTCTTAGAGTTTGAAAGGGAATTGAATTCTAGGAAGACAAGGATACTGCAGAGATATACACTCGTGTCCTATTTGGTTT
Source organism: Papaver bracteatum (assembly GCA_023529315.1). Taxonomy (NCBI): domain Eukaryota; kingdom Viridiplantae; phylum Streptophyta; class Magnoliopsida; order Ranunculales; family Papaveraceae; genus Papaver; species Papaver bracteatum. Next base: position 110,663 of record JAJJWX010002912.1, read on the forward strand.
CAGAAATATTACGACAGACAAACACGTACAACTAAGTCAGCTTCCCTTCCCCCCATCCGCAGAAATTTCAAAACTTGTATGCAAAAGGCTCGAAAGTGCCTTGTTGTGTTCTAAAACAAGTTCGAGCCTTCATTATTAAAAACTCATATTTTTATCAGGACTGTACAAAATATTCATATCCATTATGAAAGGCGACTTGTAAGAAAAAGAGCGCCTCACTGCCATTTCTATAGTTTTTTTGTACAAATACTAATCCATCAATCATGGTCAGCTTTCATGAAGGTACTCGACTTCTGTAGTGAAAGTACAGTAGTAGTACTACCTTCTCGTTTTGAAGGAAAGCATCATCATATAACTGACTATTGAGCCCAGCCAGCCCAGCTCATTACTGGTGCACTTAGGCTTTGTATTTATTACTTAATGCTAGTTTTTGCAAAATTTTGACCGGTTTGTAGCTTAACTGTAGTATTTTTACATTTACCCTTTGTTGAAAATTTTGTATATTCGACATTCTATTAATCCAGTTTGGGGTAATTTCTGGACATGTTTGTTTTCTTGAGAAGCCTAAAACAAGATTAGCCTGTTTGATTATCCAAACATGTAATTTCTCCATTTGAAATGTTTATTAAGATTATATATTGTTTTTGATGCAAATTAAACTTCCATATTCATTTCATAAATGGGTTATGAATTGTTGTTTCCAGCGGCCGATCCAATGAGCAACAAGGGTGCGCAGTTACGACCCCTCCCCATTGGACTTCCAAGCCCAAAATTTCTTGTAAGCCTGATTTTCTTTCTTAATACCCCAGATAGAATTTTGCATCCCTTAGTCTAGTTTCTAGCTTTGTCGCCGGTCGTTTCTTCATTTATCACTTTTTTTTTCCTACACTTATATAAAGAGAGGCCCTTTTCTTAGTGTTCGCCCAAGGCCTCTAAAAGACTAGAGACGGCCCTGATTACTTACGTACAAGAATTAGAATTCTGATGGAGAATTTGTGATCTTTACAAAGAAGATAAGAGCAGTTGTCGTGTACTACAAAGAAGAGGTGCACTCCATATTCCATTACCCACGAAAATTTTATAGAAACTTAAGTGATCCTATTACACAAGTCAATATTACACATGTAACTTTAACTAATAAGAATATATACACGATTGTATCATCTTTTTTGAGCGATAGCCACTAATATTGTTAGTTAACATCTTCCAACTAACCGACATTTCCCAAGGAAACTCTAGATCAAAATCTAATTGTTAGCTCACATAATTTTTCAGTTTTCACCCATGTCTTAAATCTCACCTTTATTTTAACGCACCAATAAACGCCATCATCAAGTCTTCTGTTAGTATGAATGATTGGATCAGAATATAACTGTTCCATCGCGATATTTTCAAAGTAAACCTTTCAATTTATTGGCATGAGTTGCACTTCATAATTATTTTTGAAATAATTCATGTCACGTTTTCTTCTTGAAGCATATCATACTCTTGAAGCTTAACTCACGTTACATGACTCTTAAAGAAAGCGTTTTTTCTTTGTTTTTTAGAAGTGAACTATATTTTTTATGGAACTAAATAATGGCCGAGAGAAACACCTGCCCTCGGGATTGTCTCGTATTAACTTAATAAATTCATGCAGGCTAGCACACTTTATGCTTTCCTTTCCGTGATACTCCCTCCGTACAACATATATAAGCGGAGGGACTAATTCTCGTAGATTAAGATTTTTATTTTTATTTTTATTTCATAAATTTTCATGATTTTTCCTGTTTTACTCTCTATTATATTCCCTATATTAGAGACATAAATTCAATTATGAGGATAACCAAACAACATAAATAGAGGTAAAATTGTTAAAAAAACCCATCTTGAAATTGCCACTCCGCCTATCTAATGGTACAAGGAAAATATAATATTCCGTCTATATAATAGATACGGAGGGAGTAGTTACGTGTTATTTACTCTTGGGCTATAAGAACCATGGTTCAAAAAAACGGAAAATTGGTCATTTGTCCAAAAAATATTAAAACACGGTTCAAATGGACGAGTAAAAACTTTTATGGGTGAAATGGACAAAAAAAAATAGCAAGGATGAAACTGAATTCATCCTGGCTTAAACTTAAAAAATAGCGAGGATGAAACTAAAGACATCTTGTGTAAATTAAAAAAAAAAAAAAATATTTGAAAATGGGCAGGATGAAACTGGTTACATCCTACCTATTTTTAAATTTTTTTCCATTTAAACAATATCAAAAATCTAACAGTCCTTTTCACCCAGTAAATTTTGATTTTGGTCTTTTTAACCAATTTTGTGTTCAAAAAAATGGTCAGGACCCGATGAGAAAAATAGTTTAATTAATAAACTTTTTGGACAGATTCTTAGGCCATTAGAAATCTAGAATTTAAATTATCATGCCTAATGGCTCATTATCATGCGCCTCCGTATTTAGAAAATATATACTTTCGCTTTTCAATTTGCCATATTTTTGTAATAAAATGAAAAAATGGAAATATCTTTTTTTCAAAAACAGAAGGAGTAACATTTTGCTAACCCATATATTTTATTTGAGATATGAAGAAAAGAAAAACCAGCATGAAATGTTGTATAATGTGGGATATTGAGTTTCCGCTTGATTCAAATCAGCTGGATACTTGGTATCGGCGAACAAAATGTAGAAACTTTTGCGCAAAACAATTGCAATTTGTAGTTCACTAGGTTTTCGTCCCACAACCAAGAAAACAAACGCCATAGTGCTTTCTCTGACTTATGATGGTCAACTACGCTCTTATTTTTCATACCTGGGCCATACTTAATTCGATGTCCCACCTGGGCCATACTTAATTCGATGTCCCACCTGGGCCATACTTAATGTTCTTGGCTTTTAAATTTGGACAAAGTTAATCTCTAGAGGCTAGAGTTGTCTATAAGAACCAGGTGAGATTGGGGTATACCCAATTTTAAGGAGACATAACATATCATTATTAAAAAATGTGATTTTATTTTAATACCATCGAACTAATTAAATCTTAAAAATAAATAATTTCATAATTCCATTAATTCCAAAATAAAAAACTAAACAACTCTTAATCTTCCCTTCTTCTTCTTCATCTTCATCTTCCATCAACCAAAGCCATATAAAAATCTTCAATTTTGATTTTCCAAAAAAATTATTGACTTTACCGGCGAAAAAGAAGACTATAAGTAATGTTTAAACTCAAATCCATCGTTGTGTTGTGTGATTTGATTGTTATATTAGGTTAGAAATCGAAAATTATGATTTCTGTGTTTTTGGTCGGCAAGGTCGTAACATGCATATCTTTCCGACTTTTCATAACAGCCATGGTGACTGTAAATTTTTTCAACAGCTGGCAAGGTATTTTTTGAAGACCTTGCCGACAAAATAGCCAAGAGGGTATTTTCAACAGCCGGCGGGGTATTTCTATCGATAGCCGGCGAGGTTTTTTTTTGAAGACCTTGCGGACTAATATTTTTCTATAGCTGTCTCTTGTGTGTAAAAAAAATAAAGTCGGCATCTTCTTCATATAAATACCCTACCAACCAAATCTAGTCGGCATGTTCTTTATTCAAATACTCCGCCGGGCAAATATAGTCGGCATGGTCTTCATTCGTCTACCTTGCCTACTTTTCATACTATCAGAACTGAAAGTGTTGATTTCTTCTTTGATTTTGAGTATGATTTCATACAACAGATTTTCAATCCCCTTTTTAGAAGTGTTTCGGTTTTGTGCTTCATTCTCTTTGCAAGAGATATTCTCAAAAAAAAAAAATCATCAAAAATCATCCCACAAAAATTCAATCAAAAACAAGATTTCATAACTTAAATTCATAATTTTTAATCTATTAAATAAATTTAAACTTAATTAATAAATTTAATCAAAATTTTAGTGTTAATTAAAGAAGGTTATTATTGGGGCGACACATTCCATTAGAGGGGCGTCACCTAATGGGACAAAAACGGGTAACCCATAAGTAATTTCAAAAACCCCTTATCTTAAATAAGTTGGACAAACTTCCACCAACTCTCGGTTTAGTGTCGCGTTTTGCTTCTTGGAAAATGAGCTTGAAGAGAGTTATGTGTGGGCACTACAACAAGTGAAGCTATTCTACGTGGAGGGATATACCCCAAAGGTGATTGTCACCGACAAGGAACAAGCATTGTTGAATGCAATAGAGAGGGTTTTCCCGGATGCTCATCACCTTCTTTGAACGTTCCACTTATGGAATAACATTGAGACTAAATGTACAACCATCATTCGTCTAACAAAGAAAAGTGAAATGGAGAGAATAAAGAAACTACCGGTTGATCAACAAAAGGAAGCCAAAGAGAAATTTAGGAAGGATGACGAGTTGGCGGAACTAAGATGGTCTAGTTTCCAAAAGCATTGGGAAGCCATGTCATATTCTCTCACCGTGGAAGATTATGAAGAATGATCTCGTATGTTATTGGCTAGTTTGAGAAGTTATCCAATTATAGTGCAATATTTGGTGGACAATTGGTTGGATCCGCACAAAGATAAGTTCGTAGCCACATTCACTAACCAATATAGACACTTCGGAAACCAAGCTACAAGTACGGTGGAGTCGTATCACAACTGGTTGAAGAAGAAGCTTCATAGTGGTGATGGTGGATTTGTTACGGTATTCCAAGCCATGCACACCTATTTCCTTCGTGATCTCGATAGAGTTATGGGAATTTTGAAAGAAATCAACGACCTAGTAGACACACTAAATGGAAAAACAATCATTGGATTCATAGTATTACTCATCAAGTGTCACTTCATGCAATTGATTTGATCATGAAAGAAGTGACACAATTTGAGTTGGGTAACTTTGACGGAAGAGAGTGTGTTTGTCCTAACATGTCAAGTTTGGGCCTCCCATGTCGGCATGTCATAGCCAATTACAATGACAAGGTTATTCCGATACAAAATGTTGATCCCTTTTGGCAACAATTATCATTCCATGAAACAATAGTGGATCAAGATTTCGGAGGAACATTTGGCGATACCAACATCAAAAAAGCGCTACACTAGTGGAAAATGGAAGTTAAACCACTGCCAAGACAAGAGGTATTATCATCAAAAACGACTGTTTTTATCAGTTGGAATCTGGGAGTGGTTTTTTCCAAAACGACTGTGTCTCACGAGAAGTTGAAATCTTTAAAAAAAATACGACTTTCTCGATAGTCAATTGATAAACGATATTCACAATGGTTTCTAAAGTTTTAAATTAGAAAATATAAAAGTTAATCGTTGAGTTTTGAGAAGTGGTTTATATGGGCTGAATACTTTTAAAAATATGATTCATCTGAATCCCGATCGACTAATTTTTCATCATCTGACCGTCTTGAAATTTGAAATTCATTATAATTTTGAAAAATCGATTCACAACTTATTTCTCGATCGGCATAAAATTTGAAATTCACAAAAAATGAACTTTAATACATGCTCATTTGATAACAAAACATTCACCATTCAACCCAAATTCGAAATTTGTTTACAACAGTAACTCGATTTACATTAATCAAGCTGACAGGTCAAAACCCCCAAAAAGATTTACACAGGTAATGAATTCACACCATTCTAAGTTATAATTATACTTGAGCATTCTTAAAAGCTAATTTTCTTACAATCACTGAAACCCAACCTACAGACAAAAGATGAACTGAGCTCACCTATATTTCTATATGAGATTAATCATAAAGTTTCAACACTAAGTGGAAGGTAAGACTTCACCATCTATGCCTTCATTTCTTGACAAACTAGCTCATATCAGGTTTATTATTCCATCCTAAGCTGCAAAAAATAAAAAATATATAAATAAAACAAGACGAGCAATGCAAGATAATGCAAGTCCTTACCCCTCTACCATTGAACAAAGCTGATCATGAACAAGATAATGCAAGTCCTTACCCCTCTACCTAAAATGGGTTCTGCTTCAGCTAAAATGTTGTAGACATATAACAAGATAATGCAAGTCCTTACCCCTCTACCATTGAACAAAGCTGATTATGAACAACTTTAGCCTCTATTAAGTCACCCTTAACTGGTAGGAAACTTAACCGCAAGAAGGCATATTTTTCCAAGAGCTGATACAGCATTGTCGTATACCATTACAATCTCTGAAGACAGTGCATTTGGATGCCTTATCACAACATTTAGACTGGAAAGGGCCTCTGGAAAGCAATTAAAAGTCAGTACACCAATATAGATAGAACTTGTTCAGATTCGAAGTGTTAAAACATGAGCAGAACAAGTAAGGTACCTCCCACCAAACTCTGCGCAAACACCCAGTCCATAAACAACAGCCTGGAAATAATTGTTATATAAAGTAAGTGTATAAGACCCATAAGAAATAAATAAAAAAGTAACAGAAAACTTTATAAGGACCTAGTGAAGAGTAAAATCTAATCTTTAAAAAAAAATTGTAATGCCAACAATTTAAAAGTCTAGTACCTAAAACGAGCGACGGACAACAAAGAAGAAAAAAAACACAATTCATTTTCGCATATATAGCATCGTTTTGTCGACTGCCCTCGTACACAATAGAACATGGAAGAACTAAAATACCACCAACCACACCCATTTGTCAGTGGTATCGATCAAACTACAAATAGTTAACTCCACTAACCTTCCAGAATTTTAATTAATCTAGTAATCTCCATATCCACATCTAAGTGACAGCACATAGCACCAGTAATCAAATTAGAGAATAAATCCATTTTTATTGCGCAAACCCCACTACTGCAGACTTATTCCCCACTAAAATAAATATATATTAGCACTAATATTTCTATAGGGTTGTGAGTGACATCCAAGGCATCACATGTGGATTAACTACTGGTATATACAGATGGCACAATAGGTATACCTCAAGAGTTGACTAACAAGATCCTTTACTATGATCATGGAGAAGATGATTTGGTCAGGCCTAATTGGATACTAATGCCCACACATCATCCGTGCATACCAGAGCATACCTATATGCGAACAAGCGTATGTCTATATGCGTATACACTAGGAATAGCTAAGCCTAAGTTACCAGCCATTGAGCGGAACTACACCCTGAATTAATCATTTTAGTACATAACATACACAAAAACTGCAATAAAGGGTATGTATCAGTCCTTCTTCTTCCCTATCCAATAAACATGCAATTTAAATAACGTCGTAAATCACATGACTTATAGCAACATCATAGTAGCAAGAATTTTGATGAATATGATAGGTTCCTACCTCCCATAAGCGGCCAGGTAATTCTTTTAAAAGAGAAGAAAGCAATGCATGATGATTAGTCGAAAGGGATTCGCCCAAAACTTCACTGAGTTTTCTAATTGCCTTGGCTGACTGCAAGAAAAAGCAGGCACCTTAAGTTTAAAAGATATCACAAACCAAAGGTCCTTGAAATTAACATGCACCAGACAGGGGACAAGTATGAGTTAATAAACAGCAATTCTTACATTTTTTTTACTTGCCCATGATGATGACATCATTCCCTTACAAATAAGCGAAACAATTTCAGCCAAGTACAGTTCAAGGGTAACCCTTTCGCTGCTCGTGTTTTCTTCCCACAGCTCCTCAAATTGGCTAGCAACATCTTTATCGTCCTCAAATCTGCATAGGACTTGGCAAATCATAAGGATGGAAGATGACGACTTCTTTTTATTTTATCGCCCTTTAAGGTTAGGAGCCAATGTGATAATGTAATTTGGTTGGTTTTGCACTTGGACATGGAGGTTATTTCCTGGGTATTTCAATTGTTATTGAGTGAAAAAAAGACGATCTGTAAACGAGGGAAAATGACATAAGTACTCATAATTTAGTGGAAAAATAGTCTGCTCAGTAGTAACTTTATACAAAATAGTAATGATCAGCTCTAACTTCCTTATTGATTCCTAATCTTTACAATGTTAGACAACAAAACTGATCTAATCGACTACTTCTAGAACATTAAGTGGAGATCAGCAACCAGTATGAAGGTAAAAGTAAGCCTCCGGAGGACATCAAGCTCAAAATCCCAAGTTCCCAACAAAAAATAACAGCATTTAAATTTGAAATTTAGATATCGAGTGAAAGCAAGCTCAACAAGGGCCTATTTCTACAGATGATCTTGGCCAGTTTAGTTTTCTCACCTTGCAACAAAATTGACAGGAATAATGGTGGCTCCGTAGCCGCTGACAACATCTGCATCCCGGTTTGCATAGCTCTTCAGCAAAACTGCACATGATATCTGAGAATTCCGATCACCAGTATGCAGTGATGTAGTGTCCTCAATCAACTTTTGGTCCTGGGAGGAAGCTACATACTTCAATAAGATTCCACAAGCACTAGCAAAAGCTCTTTTTGCAGCACCGCTCTTTTCCTCCAGAACAGCTGGAAATAAGACCCTCACTAACGTGGTGGTATATGCTTTCATATCCATGCCAACCTTTTGAGCCAATAAGCTAATAAATCTAGCAACGCCCACCCTGCACCAATAGCAAAATACAAGTGCTAACTATTAATTATCTTAACAAGGGAACCAGACTATGAAACTGAAACGAACCAAACTAATTATCCATTTACCGTTAGTACTGGTTTAGTTCTGGTGGATGCTAACCAAAATTTGATGATTTAAATTGATAATGGAAGCAATGACAGCTTTTCCTGAAGCAGCAACAACAATAACAAAAACTCCAAATCAAATCAAAACCCTTTATTCAAAAACAAAATTAAGTAACCCAAGAAACTCAAATCTAAAAATCAAAACCCTTTATTCAAAAACAAAATTAAGAAACCCAAGAAACTCAAATCTAAAAAACAAGCACTACATCAAATCCTGGTTTTAGCAACGCTTAATTTTCAGAGATGCGCAACGGAATATCCGTTGCACATAATATTTATATTCAATTTACTAATAAAGTCAATTTTATTTATTAATAGAAACTAGTGGTGCAACGTTTGCAAACGTATATAAACGTTGTACACATAAAATAGAATAATTTCATTGGCTTTTATTAATCTTCAGATATATCTTTCAGACAAAATAAAATACCCCTCTCTCTCCTCCTCCTCCTTATCTCTCTCTCTCTCTTTCCAACACCATTTTCCCCTAACTGAGAAAACCCTAGTTCCCTACGATTTCAGCAGAGAAACCCTAAATCTAAGTCCATTATTTCTTCATCTTCATACCCCAATTCATACATTCGTACCAGAAATCCAGATCTATATCTTTTTAACTTGAAATTTTCCTAGCTCCAAACCTAAGAAAATCTCAAATATAGGAGCTAGTGTCTGAACATCAGAGAGAGGAATGATGAACACAGAGATGGGGGGATGATATCGAGAAGATAAGAGGATTCATGAAATGAAGCAGACATAGGATTTATTTCTCTCATTCTTAGTTGTTGATGATTAAAAGGGTTGAAGATTTAGAATTAGGAATGAAGAACGAAAAGGGGATCGGGTAAAGTTAGTGCTCGGTTGTTGGCTGAGATTGAGTTGAAGGAAGTGGAGGAGGAATGGGTTCTCGAATTCAAGCATAAAGTGTGACTGAATTTGTGGTCGAATGAATTAGCCAAAATTGGTTAAATTAGGGTTCTGAACTGAATTTAAATTGAGTCATTGTTGTCTCTGGTGATGAACTGGGAAGAATGAGAAGACTATTATTTATGAATTTGAAGTTAGGGTTTGGATTGGGAGTTCAATATAGAAGAATTGATTGGTTCTGTGATGATGGTTTGATGTTGATGGAAGAAATCTGAGTTAGGGTTTCAGATGATTATGAGTCTGGAGTGGATGTTATTCATCATGATGAATTGGTATGATTTACCTGAATCTGGTTTTGAGATTCTAGAATACATTAGGTTCTGTGTGTTTTTTCTATAATTATGTAGGATTATTTTGATGCTTTTTACATTATAGCTTTTTCTAATCTCAGCGGGAAACCTTAATAGATAATGGCTAATTGGATTTTATTGAAGGGAGAGAACAATATTTTTACCTTTTGGTTTGAGTATGAGAATGGTTGTACAATCTAGTGGAATGATGAGTGGTTTTTTGTGTACTTTGAGACGGTAAACTAGTTAGGCATCAGTGAGCATGCCATTTCAGATAGTATATGATGCATGGTTTACAATATGTTGCTGTGGTAGGGATTTAAGGGTTTTGCTTGTTTTCTCTGTTGAATGTGTTCTCTATGAGGAATCGCAATGATTTACCTTTTGAATAAGTTTCATTCTAACCTTCTGATTTTTCTGATTGGTTCATTTGATTTCAGGCGAGGGGATTGAAGAAGCATTTGAAGAGGCTTAATGCCCCCAAGCATTGGATGCTTGATAAACTGGGTGGTGCTTTTGTAAGTATAGAATCTTCATGCTATTGGAATTTATCTTATGCTTACTTGATTTTAAGTATCTAATCCTGAAAGAATTTGTTATCCAGGCCCCTAAGGAATCATCTGGACCACACAAGTCTAGGGAATGCCTTCCTTTGATTCTTATCCTGCGAAACAGATTGACATACGCCCTTACATACACATTGTGTTCAAGTTTCAATATGCCACTGCAAGGGTATGACTAAATTGTGTTAGAAATGTAAACACTGGTCACTAAACTGGTCAAATCCAGAGCTACAACTTCTTTTCGTTGTTAATTATGTTACGCTCCTACTTAAATAGAGATATTAATATTCTTGTGCTTGTGCTTGGTGTAGGTAAAAGATAGCCTAAGAGATGACCCTAGATACAAATCTATTGGGCTTGAAGATAGAGAAATATTATTTAATGAATACATATCTGAATTAAAAGCTACGGAAGAGGAAGTGGAAAGAGTGTCAAAAGCGAAAAGAGATGAATAGGTTTGGTTTTTCTAAGTTCTTATTCTGAACAGTTTTTATTTCAGAAAAGTTTTTATCATTGCATTTGTGTTGGTTAATTAAAGATTTGGTGAGTCATTGCATCTCAGTTAATCTGCAACTCTACATATTAAAATTGTTACCCTGTAGTTTGTGATTTTTCCTATATTAATTAGACATACTTGTGGCATTCTTGGTAAGGTCATATGGCTGACATCAATCTGAATATCATCAATGAAACAATGTGCAGGACCTGCATCACAGACCCTAAAAGTAAAATTTCACTAATTTAAGCCAAGTTATATTCTATGAATAATTAAAAAAAACTTGTAATCTTTTGTGGATTTCTTTAGGAATCTTGGATAGAATCGAAGTATAAATTGGAAAGAGATCCCCAAGGGCGTTATATCAACCCTGATTTAGACAAATCTGATGCAGAAAAGCTTTTCGAGATCACGTAAAGTCACTATATGAGGTAATTGTGTGGTCGAGTTATGCCATCTATATTATAAATGTTATCTGATGGCTTTAGTAGTATCAGTGCCTGGTATCTCTTATGGCAGAGAACATAGTTTCTAATAGTTTTAGGGAAATAGTTGGTAATTTGTCACAAGGTTTCCAGATGAATCAGATCCATGTTTGTTTATATTGTCCTACATCAAAGTTTGCTTTGATTGAACAATCAGGATCACACTTCGAAGTTATTAAGCAGTCAGAATCATTCGTTCACTGCGCTTCCTATAGAGCTTGAGTAGTGTCTTTATCTCTAGGATTATGATTCATTTAAGAGGTGTCTCATTGGATAAATGCTTTATCCTTGAGGTTGGCCTTAATTCTATCTAAATTTTGCTATTTGACCTAAAAATGTTGTTGACATTTCCAGCGGTGTGCGCGTGAGTTCCAAGCTCTGTTAGATGAGGTCATAACTGCAGAGGCAAGTGATCAAGTGAGTGAAGATGGGAAGACTGTTCTTACTTCCTGGTCAACTGCTAAACAGGTTCTAAAATCTGATCCTAGATATTCTAAAATACAGTTTCAAATTCTTTTACTCTTGTCCCAAGCTTATACTAGGTACTGAATCACCGGCAAACTAAAAGATTCTAATAAATGATAACTCTTGTCCATTAAAACAACTCAGTCCAGCAAAGGGGCATGTTCTACATGAACTTGTGATGTTGGCATGTGTGTGCTAAAGGGTAGTACCAAGAGATGAAGTTAGGTATCTTTTGAAACATGATTCACTTCACAAGCAGAGACAAGACTCAAGTATGACGTTGTTCCAGTATCCATCGACCGAGTCTGCAGATTAGTTTACCGTCAATGTAGTCATGTCCCTGATGGATGTTCACCAAGGAGAAGCAGCTATACTTCAGACAACAAGGAGAAGATAAAGGTGATGAATTTATGAAGGTTTTGTGGATGAATTTGTGTGAAAATGAGATGAATGAAAAGGGGATCTGGAGCTGATTGAGTAATGGGTTATGATGGCTGAATGTGACGAATCAGGAGCTCGAGATGGATAGAAAAGTTAAGCTGCAAACCAATGAAGAACTGAACTTGAAATTCAGTGAATAAATGTGGAGTTTCAAGGCAATATCTCAGCTAAGAATACAAGGGAGCTGTTGTTGTTTGGGACTAGAGTGGTGATTAAACATTTTTACAATGAATGGAGTTATGGGTTTGGGTTATGCTTTGCAGGGAACTTGAATTTGGGAAGAAATGGAGCCAAGAGAAGAGAACAAAGGCCAGAAGTTGAATACACCCAGCAGGTGTTTGAAAAATAGCAGGAGAGATCATTTATGTACCAGATTTTGTTGCTTACTGATTGAACTAATGTGTGCTGGTGATTATCGACAGTTCTAGAGTGCGTGTTGGAGCTGAGAGTTGTTGGTTACAGTGGCCAAAATGGGTTGTATGCAATGAGTAGTGGCTGTGAAGGTCATTGAATGAAGGTGATTGTGTAAGTTGGTTTGCAGTCGAGTTGAAGTGTTGTTGCTGTCCATTGTGATGATGATGTAGTGGAGTCGTGACTTGCGGCTGTTTACGAGGGTTGCTGCTGGTTACTAGGGCTTGGAATTACATTTGAGATGGAAAGCGTATTGACTAGATGCCAATGCCGAGAGATGAAGATACGAGCTTGGCAGTGATGTTCTATCGGTGATGCCATGGTTACATGGAACAAACTCAGGGAATTGCAGGGAATTACAGGGAACAAACCCTAGACTCCTTATGATTTTTTTGTCAAACACCTCATGTTCATCGTTAATGACCTATTTAGTACTATACATTAATTGCAGAGATCAATAATTGTTGATATATGAATCGTTCTTGATGGATTGTGATGATCAATAATTGTTCTTGGTCTATTGCAATTCAGGAGCAGAAATATGCCGGAAATCGCCGGCGGTAACTTTTTTTTTTCCCGGATAATTAATTTGCAACGTATATAAACGTTGTACAATTATACGTTGCACAAATTACCAGAAAATAGCAACAGATGTAACTGTAACCAAATAAATAAAACGTTGACAAAATCAAAATGGGACCCACAAAAGTGTTATTCCATAAATAAGAATAACACTTATACGTTGCACAAATTATTTATACGTTGCACAAATAAGAAAAGGTGCAACGGTTATGCAACGTTTATAAGTGTTGCACAAATTAATTTGTGCAACGGATAATATGTGTTGCACACCAAAGCGCAACGCCGTTTTGCCAACGTTTATTTCCGTTGCACAAATTATGCGCAACGTTTATAAACGTCCCTAAATGGCCGTTTTGGTGTAGTGAAGTAGTACCTTAAGATCATCAAAAAGATTTGTTCGATCTTCAGCACTCAAAACTTCAGCAATACAAAACTATATTTTCAAATATTAAAAACAAACACAAACAATCAAATAGAGTAAAGGGTTTTTGAGATCATTATTACCAGCAGCAAGAGAATATTCAATAGTAGATTTAGGGGTTTCTTACACTAGGAGAAGAAATCTTCAACCAACCTTTACTGCCAAAAAAAAAAAACGAGAGAAAATAAAGTGAAATTAAATCTTTAATAATACAAAAAGTATATCAAATTTATCAAACAAGAACAAGATTGATATTACCCTGACGATTTCAGGAGAAAAAAAACTAGATCCAGAGTTACAACGTTTAATTTCTATCGATACATGCGTTCTGATTTTGAGATAGGGGTTTTAATGAATCTATGATTTGGGATAACGAACTTCTAGAATAGAGGTTTGTCTTTGATTTCTAACTTTGATTTTGAACTTACTGAGAAATAAAATTGGATTCCATTCTAGGGTTCTTCGAGGTTTTATTGAATTTGAGGATGAGAATACAATTATAATAAACTTTGTTAAAATTGAACGGTTGATAAAAGAATAGAGTTTATGATTTGGGGATATGATTTGTGAGGATAAAAAACGAAGAAGCGGATATTATCTGTGGAAGAAGAAGGGGGATCTCGGTCTGTGAAAGAGATAAGAAAGTGAAGAGATAAAGGTAAGGGTACTATCGCATGAAACCGGGGCTATAGAAACTAGTTGCTCCAACAGTTGTTGTTATACTCTATTAGAGAGTACTACAAAAATATCCCCTAATATAACGACTGTGGCGGAGACAAGTTTAGTTTTTATTAAAAGTACAACTGTTTTATTAAAAGTACAACTGTTTTTCACAACCGTTATAGTTACCACAAGCTCAAGAAAGTCGTTTTATTCAAATACCCCGCCGGGCAAATATAGTCGGCATGGTCTTCATTCGTCGACCTTGCCGACTTTTCATACTATCAGAACTGAAAGTGTTGATTTCTTCTTTGATTTTGAGTATGATTTCATACAACAGATTTGCAATCCCCTTTTTAGAAGTGTTTCGGTTTTGTGCTTCATTCTCTTTGCAAGAGATATTCTCAAAAAAAAAAATCATCAAAAATCATCCCACAAAAATTCAATCAAAAATAAGATTTCATAACTTAAATTCATAATGTTTAATCTATTCAATCAATTTAAACTTAATTAATAAATTTAATCAAAATTTTAGTGTTAATTAAAGAAGGTTATTATTGGGGCGACACATTCCATTAGAGGGGCGTCACCTAATAGGACAAAAACGGGTCACCCATAAGTAATTTCAAAAACCCCTTATCTTAAATAAGTTGGACAAACTTCCACCAACTCTCCGTTTAGTGTCGCGTTTTGCTTCTTGGAAAATGAGCTTGAAGAGAGTTATGTGTGGGCACTATAACAAGTGAAGTTATTCTACGTGGAGGGATATACCCCAAAGGTGATTGTCATCGACAAGGAACAAGCATTGTTGAATGCAATAGAGAGGGTTTTCCCGGATGCTCATCACCTTCTTTGCACGTTCCACTTATGGAATAACATTGAGGCTAAATGTACGACCATCATTCGTCTAACAAAGAAAAGTGAAATGGAGAGAATAAAGAAACTACTGGTTGATCAACAAAAGGAAGCCAAAGAGAAATTTAGGAAGGATGACGAGTTGGCGGAACTAAGATGGTCTAGTTTCCAAAAGCATTGGGAAGCCATGTCATATTCTCTAACCGTGGAAGATTATGAAGAACGATCTCGTATGTTATTGGCTAGTTTGAGAAGTTATCCAATTATAGTGCAATATTTTGTGGACAATTGGTTGGATCTGCACAAAGAGAAGTTCGTAGCCACATTCACTAACCAATATAGACACTTCGGCAACCAAGCTACAAGTACGGTGGAGTCGTCTCACAACCGGTTGAAGAAGAATCTTCATAGTGGTGATGGTGGATTTTTTACGGTATTCCAAGACATGCACACCTATTTCCTCCGTGATCTCGATAGAGTTAGGGGCATTTTGAAATAAAACAACGACCTAGTAGAAACACTAAATGGAAAAACAATCATTGGCTTCATAGTATTACTCATCAAGTGTCACATCATGCAATTGATTTGATCATGAAAGAAGTGACACAATTTGAGTTGGGTAACTTTGACGGAAGAGAGTGTGTTTGTCCTAACATGTCAAGTTTGGAACTCCCATGTCGGCATGTCATAGCCAATTAGAATGACAAGGTTATTCTGATACAAGATGTTGATCCCTTTTGGCAACAATTATCATTCCATGAAACAATAGTGGATCAAGATTTTGGAGGAACATTTTGCGATACCAACATCGAAAAAGCGCTAGCCGCCAAATATGATACGTTAACCCGTGGGCAAAGGAGAATATGGTTGACTAACTTGAGTAACTTCGTATACCCACAAACTAGGAACAATATGAAGGAACCACCTAAGAAGAAGAGAAAGGGGAGGCCTTCTACGAAACAAAAGAGGAGTGTAGTAAGGAAAACGGCAAGGGATTTGTTGGAAGAATCAAAGAAAAGAGATCATTCGGGAATTGAGTTGTTGCGAAAAGCCTATGAAGCGGAGGATGAGACGGAGTATGATTTTTAAGGTAGAAACAAACGAAGAAGAGTTAAAATGGAAAAAGGAGAACCAAGTCATCGAAATGTATAAGAAAAAGAAGGAGAACCAAGTCATTAAAATGTACAAGAAAACGATCTCGAGCCTCCCTCTCAAGAAAGTTCAACAAGAAAAGTTGATTTCAAAGGAAAAGGTCCGGTCTTTCGTTCCAAACAACTAGAAAAAAGCGAAGTTGTTAAAGGAAAAAGTTCCAAACAATGCGGAAAAAAAGATGGAGGAGATAAAAGAAAAGTTTCCAAAGCATGCGGAACAAAAGATGGGAAAGTTAAAGGAAACGGTTGCGAAGGTCCCTCCCAAGGAAAAACAAGAAAAAGACTTGGCGGTGGAGACAGTGTTAAACAATTAGCATGAACTATAGGAAAAAGTCCGATGGTTGGAATATTTCCTTCAAGTGAAAGGAATGGGACGGTTAGTATTCCAAACGCAACTTACAAACCATCCCCTAGAGATGATAAGGGTCGATATTCACGAAATTTATATATCATTTATGAAAATTATCTTCTTTTTTTCCCGACTTTGTTCGTGACTATATTAAGGCCACGGATGAGGTAGATGGAGATGGGAATTGTGGTTACCACGTCTTCGTGGATCAACTTGGACCCTTTGAAGACGCGAAATATTGGGGTTGTGAAGAAATTGACTATGTAAGGCAAAAATGTTTAATGGAACTACTGGGCACCGAGATTGTTACATACCAATGATGAGATGTGAAAAAGACGAGTCCGAGATGGTGTTAAACGAAATGTTTGTGGCATGGGAAAAGAGGTTACACGGAAATAAATGTTTGACAAGTGAGTATTGGATGTCCATTCCTATAAACGGCCAACTACTCGCCAATGCATTCAATTGCGTCATCTATTATATCTCAAATGCACTGAGTTTCACATTTGCACCAACAAGAGTACCCTTTGATGAAGAATCGGATAAAACAAGAAGAGTGGTGATGGGTTACGTGCATGGAAACCATTTAGTCGGCCTCTAAATGAGTGAAGGATGCATACTACCTCCATTATTCGATTGTAACGAAATGTCCAAGTCTTGGTGTAATAGATTCGAGGAAAGTTTTGAATTTTGGAAGGCACTACAATTGTCGAGGAGTAATGTCTCATTTGCATTGATGAGTGATGATGAGGATGACTAAAAGTTCACGAAAGGTGATGAAAATATTTTGAATGACTCACTAGGAATAAAAGATTTTGTCTAGAAGTGATAATAGGGTCATATGTATCTTCTTTTTGAATGAAGTATCTTGTTGAATTGATTTGACAATATTATATGTAATTTGAATGACTTACTAGGAATATGAATGAAGTATTCTATTGAATTGATTTTCTATTTTTTCTTCATAAAAATCAACAAAACTCACCCTAAATATTAGTTACGTCTATGTTGTAGAGAACACCAACCCAACCGAAATCCTATAATCTTATGAATTAATGGTATTTTCCTAGTTACGGCTAGGATTAAGAGTGAATAAAACAAGTCGTAACTCTATAAAACTGAATGTGTCAGAATTACGGTTGGAAACAATCTAGCCATAACCTAGCCGTAAGTCTGCTAGAATCCCAAAATCACTTGTTTGTCAGTGTTACGGCTAGGTTTTTCCTACCCAAAACCCGGCCGTAATTCTTCCTGAATACCAAAACATGATTTTGTGTTTCACTTTAAACTAGCAACAAAAATCCAATTTTTAGACTTATTCATTCATTCTAGCTAATACTAAGCCAAATTCGTGCATTCACTCAAACATAAAGATATGTATGCATTAGGTATTGGAAAAAAGAGTACACAGAAAGATTTACGGTTGGGTAAATACTTCCAAAAAACCCAGCCGTAAATAGAATTGGTTTGATATTTTGTTTTACGTTTTGTTTTTGGATCAGGCGAACCCAACCGTAAGTGAACATTCACATGCATGTTTCTTCCTACAATGAAATATAATTCATAACAAACCAAAGGGAAATTCATTCTAATATTGATAGTTTTCTAGACCAAAGGAAACTTGTTCATAACAAACCAAAGAAACAACCAAATGAAACTAAATAGTCTTCTACACCAAAGGAAACTTGTTCATAACAAACCACACAACCAAAGGAAACTAAATGATATATTGATAGAGTTTTAGGAGAATGTCTACTCATTACGAGTATGACCACGACCTCTTTTGTTTCTTTTGTTACCATCTCGAATACGAGGACCGTCACGACCACCACGACAACGACCTTGACCCCAACCACGAGCATGCATATCCTCTTCATTGGTTTCAGAACTACTAGGCGATGGATAACATTGACTAGTACCCACATCTCTATTCCTCTTCGTGCCCCTCTCTAAGCTCTCGTAATCCTTGTTTGGATCAGGCAAGTCTTTGATTTGTTTTTGTAAAACCTTTATTTGTTCACTTGTGAGGGCCTCACCTTTTTTGACGCATGGAGTCAATGTTTGTGCCAATTGAAGGCATTTATTTTTCTATTTTACATATCGAAATGAAACAAACATATTAGTAACAACTTTAATTACCGTCTTGAAATATAACGCCTTCCAATCCATATCAAATACACTTTTCTTCTCGGCTTCACACATCTTCTTTTCTTGAGCCTTTTGGATATATACGGCCTCTTCCGGATCATTATTGATCACATGAGGATGACCAAAATGGTAATACCATTCCAAATAACCTTCTTCGGCTTCCTTTGTGCCTAGAACAGGAATGAGCTCCTTCATATGGACTTGGTATTTTTCATTATTGTGGTCTTTCCAAACATCAATACTTGGCTCTGGGCTGTAGTTGAGCAGGACATTAGAACCTTTTACTGAAGAAGCATTAGGAAACAATTTGAATGATTCTTGAGCGAATTTTTCTTGCACATAACCATATTGGTGGAGAACTCGACGTGGATTGGCCATTACGTACCAATGAGGATGAAACAAAGGCCCGTTGTAGGATTCTAAACTTGAAAAAACACGATGATCAATCTCTTTTCCAAACTTATCTTTTCTGTAGATCTATGTAAGGATCAAATATCACATCTTCAAAAGTGAGAGCATCCATTTTCAACCTTAAAGCAGCTATCTTCTCTTCTTTGTGCTTTACTTGGGTACTAGTGAATATGAACTTTCTTCCCGTAGGAACAGTATCTCCGTCTTCCCAAGATGTAGGAGGTTTCATGCTCGGGAAGTGGTCATATACCCATGACTAACAAATTATATATAAACATAAAAAATGAATATATATATATATATAACAAAAAAAGAAAACATATATATAATAAAAAAAGAAAAGACAAATTACCTGAAAAAGACCAACATTCCAAGCAAGTTCAGTGGATCCAACCCTCGAAGCTCTTCGAAAAATATCAAGTAAATAAGCAAGGGTGGCGGTGCCCCAAGCATACTTTTTGGTCTCCTTGATATCTTTATCTTTTAACCATTATAGATAGTGAGCATTAACTCGATTCCCCGAGTTATCAGGAAAGAATATAGTACCAAGGGCATGTAATAGGTATGCGTTGGTTATACGGCGATCTCTTGTTTCATATATCACCTCATTATGTATTACTACAGCTTTATGTGTTCCTCCAAACATATCTTTCAGATTCTTCAACAATATCTTTTTGACGGGTATAGATGGAGCTTCTCTTGGTTCGTTTGGTTTATCTCCACCAGCCCACTTAAATTGTTTCTCCGTCTCAGCTGGCTCCCATCCAAGTGTGTCTTTGACAAGATCATAAAGATCTTTCCAACTCATGTTGTTGTCAAAACCTTCGGAATTAGATATTCCTTCAATGTTTAAGTCTAAGATTTGTTTCACATCATCTGGTGTCATTGTCATCTCGACGAATGGGATATGAAATGTATTGATTTCTAGCCAATATCGCTCTCTAAAGGCACTTGCAATAATAGAATCAAACTCATGATGATGGTATAGAATTCCACGACCTAACCCCGAATCCAATACAATATCATGAAAAGCTTCACATTTTTCACTTAACGTCCAATGATCAGCCTTCTGACGTTTTAATTTCTTCACCGCAATCTCATGATCCTACAAAGAATGTATAAACAACAAATTTGTTAAATTTCTAAATTATACCAAATAAACAATATATAAAGTTGAACAAAATCATGCAAAATAAGAGAAAGTTTGAGATTATTACCCTGCTTTCGGAAACCTTAGCAGCCCATGAATATGGATAACTAAATAAGATCACAGATTTATCGGGCGCCTCACCCCAAAGTCTACCATTCTTCTTCTTAGGCAACAACATGTCTTTGCCACTAGGAATATGCTTGACTTTAGGTGAAGGTTTCTTCTTCGGCTTTTTTTCCTGCGCTTGAGGTTTAGGTGTAGCTTCAGGTGAAGAAACAACAACTTGTTTCCCTTTTCCTTAAACTTCTTTCCTTTTTCCTTCAACAACTTGATTTGGTATATCCCTAATCACAAGTGTACCTTCCGAAATCACCGGTAGTACAAATTGATCCCTTAAATTTCTATGTCTTGGAAAACATTATCTTCCTCTTGAGGTACTTCAGCACATCTTGAGATACTTCCTTCAATCATATCCTTCTTCTTCTTAGCATCCTTGTGGATACCTCTATTATTTAACCCACAATGAACATCATGTCAAGGAGGAGGAGTATCTTTTGGCATTAAATCATTTCCTCTCTTCTTTTTAGCCTTTACTCTATCAGGTTTCCTACAAATTACAAGAAATAGAACATATAAAATTAGTTGAAAAAAATCTAGATGTTTCAGGATTATTTACGGCTAGGTTATCCTAGGAAAAAATCAAACCGTAAGCTAAATTACGGTTGGATAAAATATCGAACCTAGACGTAATCCAAATTACAGTTGGAAAAAATAGTGGATTTCCTAGCCGTAATCAAAGATACAGTTTTATTAAAAAGATACAGGAAAAATTACGTCTAGGTTTATCATATATAAAACCAAACCGTAACAAGTTACGGTTGTAAAATTCTCTACCTAGCCGTAATCCAACATGTAAACAAAATTTTACGGTTTGGATTCAATATAACCTAACCGTAAGTTCTTCAAAACCCATAGTTACGGTTGGGAAATAAATTCCAAACCTAGCCGTAACACTAGCAGAAACAAAACAAAAACCCTAATTTTATTTCAATTTCATTCAATCTAACCTATTTTAAGAACAAAAGCGAGTAAGAAAAGATGGGTTTGTCGATTAATACCTCACATACACCATGGTTTGTTGTTGAGGAGTTTCAAATTCGGAAAAATCACTTGCTTCAATCGGTGGTTGTTGAGGAGGAAGTTGTTGTTCAGGGGAATGATTGAGATGTTGATTACCATCACTGCAATCAGTTTTCTTCTTCTTCATCTTTCATAGAGATTTCAATCCCAAGGCTTGTTTTAATTGACATGTTTGAATTTGGCACTGTTGGCCATGACAAGTTTTAGATCCTACCTCTTAGGTTCTAAGATCGTAATTAGCTTTGAAATACCTTTTGTCTAAGAAGGACTAGATTGATTAGGTGGATTTTACAAGAATTTTGCCCAGATATTAGAGACAAAAGAGTGCAGAAAATGTAGTAGCAGAACACTTGTCTAGGGTAATTGTTAGTTCCCCTGATGTTCAATTTTATTGGATCCGATGAGCACTTCTTTTGGGATGATCCTTATTTATTTAAGTTAAAATGAAATCAAAGTGTTATTTCCTTTTGTCATGATCATGCTTGTGGGGGTCACTTTGAGTGCTAAGAAGGCTTGCTTCTAGAAGATTCTATTGGCCTTCGTTGTTTAGGAGCTCACAGTTACTGTGTTACTTGTGGCTGTTGCCAGAAGAGGAACATGACAAGTTGTTGAGGTCTTTGATGTTGGGGTATTGAATGGTTTCTAATTCTTTGAAAGTGTGTCTAAGTGGATTGTTTGGTTTTTATTAGTTCTTGTTCTTGTTTTAATTGTAATTGAATGGTAATTTAGCCACCCCGACTGGTGGTCAAGGTTTTGCTATTGAATCAAAGCTGCGATGCCTTAGTTTAAGACCCCCATTAGAATATCGCCTTATCGGCTTGTTTATGGCAAGGCATGTCATTTATTTGAGTTGATGGGAAACATTATTGGGCTATTAAAATTAAGCCCTCTCGAAGGAGTATAAGAACAAAATGAAATTAGCATTTTTTTGAAATAACGGGAGAGGACCATATTTTTTTGTACTATCTTTTCCAACTTCTCTCTTTGCTGATTCCTCATGTTTACCAATGTTAGATTTAAGTTTGGGGGTAGGAAGAAACAAGAGGTTCAATTTTTCGGATTGCCGATTAATTGAAAACGATGAAATGAGTTAAAATGAAATCAAAATTTATTGTGAAGAAGAAGAGAAAGAGAAGAAGAAGAAGAAGAAGAAGAAGAGGAGTCAAAATGGTTGAAATGGTTGAAAGTGTGAAATTAGGTTTTTATTATGTTCTTGTTTTAATTGTAATTGAATGGTAATTTGGACAATTGCTATTGAATCAAAAGTACCCCATAACCAGATTTTTGGTCACTAAATATCCAAGTGAAGCCCCTCTATTGGAAGGTGACGCCCCAATAATAGCTTTCTAATTAAACGAGGGAAATTTAGCCATTTTGAAAATATATGGTTAAGGGGTGACCTTTTTTACTTCAAAATGACCATATTTTGTCTCATTAGTTATACCCCAATTAATCTGGGTATACCCCAATCTCGTCAGGAAAATTAAGCTCATTATTTATAAGAACTAGTGAGGACACATATCCAACGCACATGTTTGAATTTGGCATGTTGAGCAATATCAAATTTTAAAATAATGAATTTTTTTGCATGATATAAAAAATTATTATTGTTATTTTATACTCTTTGCGTTAATAATTCAAAGAGCTATTCAAATATATTAATTTTATAAAAATATGATGAATATTTTGAAAGATATTAAGTTTTAAAAAAAAATTGATTTATTTTTAAAACAATGATATTTCTGTAAATATGTATGATCTAGCGACTTTTTTAATCCAATGTTATTTAATATACGTTTCTACCCTTATTGAAATTACACAATATAATAGAGCTTAGTCACTAAAAAATAAGGCAACCTAGTAATTTAGTGGGTTTCAAACTAAAAATACCTTTTTTTTCTATATATTAGTAAAATATATTTGAAACATCATCTAAGTCGACTTAGATCAAACCGCTTACAAATCATGATACTAAATCTATCTGTCCCTACTGGCAAGGAATGAAAATATAGCTCTCACTTCACCTTCGTCCAAGGCATGCCAAATCCGTACCAAATAAGTTATTTATACAAAAATAGATCTCTTGCTAAATGGCAACTATGCTTCGGAAAAAAAAAATGGCAATTGAATAATTAGGATATTTATTTGGCCAATTTTATTTATTTTTTAATAAAAGAGGTCAACCTCATTGCATTAAAATTAGGATATCGTTTGTTCCATATTGGAACAATGATTCATCATTACAGATTCATTCCAGTCTTGAATGGTTAGATACTGTAAAATCTCCCACAGGTTGTGATCAACCTAGTTATGTCTGATCATATATTTGTTACCAAATCTAGCAAGTCTTGCTTCCCAAATAACCGTTTCTATCCTTACTAAAGTAAAGTCCTGGACTATGAAATTGATTTCAAATTTTTCTTTGATCCCAAAATCTTTACTGATTGTATTTCTTTGTTGGCGAGCTTTTGCATACATTCCAATCAACAACAGCAAGGTTGGTTCTGAATCGCTCCTGAAAGAGATTCTGTGTCCGCTCCACTGTGTTTCCCATTGGAAGGCTGCATCTGCTCCCACTTATTTGTCCAATTAGACGCAAAAACTAACAAGTGTAACAAAATTTGAACATCACAAGGCCAAGCGCTTTGGATGGGCGTTTTGCTTGGTTATAGCTTAAACGTAGCCAAGAAAAATGAGGGTTCAATTGCACCTCATCATGGGAGTAGGGAATCACTTAGCCTAATGAGATGGAAACCCAAACAATACCATTTGAGAGGGGAAAAAATGAAAATATAAATAGTAAAAGTAGAATTTTATTAGTAAATAAAAGAGTTAAAAGAGAAATAACATGAGTCAAAATAGGTTTAAATCCAAAAAAATCATATAATTCAGTATCCGTCCAAGACTCCAAAAATATCACGAAAAGTGAGATTCCATAGAGAAAATTTTAAAAAGGAATTCGAGTTTCCATGAGGCTTAATTTAGCCCAAAAAGTGGAATAGATCTGTTCACTCTTTATCTAAGCCAAGTGAATTCGCCATATTAAAGTCAAACGATGCCCTCATGGTAATAGGATTTTGTCATATTTAAGTTACAGCCAAGAAAAAATACTTGACCTAGGGGTGGGACTTGGGTTGGGTTAACCCACCCAACCTATGCTCAACCTGAACGTTGGGCGTACATGGGAAACGTACATCAATATTTTGGACCAGCTTGAGCATATATTTTATAAACCCAAGTTAAATTTGGGTAAGAATGGGCACAAATATTTCTAACCCAAGCAACCCGCCCAACCCGACGAACTATGATATGGTTATATAAAATTATTTTTATAATTGATATTATTATCTATTTAGAGTAATTTTAAATATTATCTTCACATATGATAATGAAAATATAAATTACATCTATCTCATTAATAAATAATTCAATATGAAAAGTTTATATTAATTATTGTAAATAATCTTCAGTTATTTGAAAATTTAAGATAAATTGTGCAATTAAATCTTATTATTACTAAAATTTGTTATTATCGTATGAAAAAACGCATATGTCTAGCGAAACTTGGGCCAACCCTAGGAACCCGGGGAACCCGATGAACATAACTTGGGCGGACTTGTGCAGTGCCTCCATGGGTTCCACAGGTTCGATGGGCAATCTGGGAAAAGTATTGCTAGCTCAGGTCTTCCTCGGCCAAGCCTTCTAACCCGTCCAACCAACCTAAGTTCCACCCCTAACTTGGCCTAAGGATTTTCAGAGCAATGTACAGAATGATCTTCAATCACCCATCTCTTTATCTCTCTGGAAGTTAACTTGCATTCATCTTCATCCTGGTAATTCGCTCCATTCTTTCAATTTCTGATTATGGATTTACAATACTTTGTTTCATGATGATGTATTCATTTATTCATTAAATCACAATTTCCATATATTCTTCGAACTCAAAAAAAAAAAATCATAAATTCACACTCTCAGGCTTAAACAATTTCCAAGGAACATTTAATCTTACAATCAAGAAACATGGATAATTACACATGGTCAAACTCCAACTCTTCAAGTATAAAGAACTGAATTTAGGTTTTTAATCATTATATATTACATGAGTTTCAGACAACTTTTTTGTTTTCTCCGATGTCTCAATACTCACACCTATATTTTGAACAGTTTATTAATACAAACAAATAATCATGCTTTAATCATTTACCACCAAAAATTTATACACACAAAAACAATCTTGAAACAATATCAATCATTTATAAGCATGAATTGCTTTTTAGATTTTTTTCATCTCTCGAATAATTATTATTACATGATCCCTTAAGGAGGTATATTATATCATAACTTATATGGGATTGTTTGTCATATATGTAATGGTATCGTCCCCTAATAATGGAATCCTTTTTTTTTCTTTTTTTTTAAGCGTTTATTTTTTTGTGTAGTAATTGTCTTGTTTTTAACTTTCATCATTTGACAAAAATAAATGCACGCTTCCTCACACTTTCTATTTTCCTTTAATGATAACTATAAAACTGATATAGAGATGTCAACGAAATTTATGTCAAAACTCTGGTCAATTTTAGGAAAAACAAGATTGACACCAATTTCATAGATCTCCTCTTTGTCCCTTCTCAAAAACCTTGAAGAAAAGCTTATCATTTTCTTCCTCTTTTGCCTATATCTGAGCGAAGATTACTTGTTTTTAGTTTCATTTTATAGAGTTGATCTTATTTAGGTGTTTTTTTACGTTTTGAATAAATTTCTTTCGTATTAGGGTCGCTATTAGAGCGATTTTATCAACAATTTTATAGTCTTTTTTATATAGATTTGTTCGTGATTATCAGGCGATTTCGCGGAAAAAAGATCAAGTTCTTCTTTAACAGAATAATAGATTCAGGGTTTTTGGGCCTATCGCTAAATATGAGTGTAGCGCCTCCTAAGCTAGCAGCTGACTAATCCAAGACATTAACTAAATAAGAGGCACTAAAAATGAAATCAAATACTTAAGCATTCAATTAAGGAATCTTCTATAAAAACTTAACCTAAACTAGCCCCGCTCTGAAATATATATATATATATATATATATATATATATATATATACAAGAATTCCACTCAAACAATACATATACAATAGTCATTTGATTTTCAAATAGAATAAACAACATAAATAAAAATAACAGAAGTTAACTAATTAACGGAGTCAACTCCTTGAAGATTTCGCTGCGCGACTCTGATCTGTCTCTGAAAATGAAAGTGGGAATGGGTGAGCACATCATCCTTAAAAGGGGTGCCCAGCAGGAATAACGTTTATCTTTAAAGAAATCATGAGCAAGATTTGGGAAACAATAATGTTTTCCCAAACATCAAAGTGACTAAGTCACTGGAAATACACAAACATGTATATGGACAAACTCCTTCGTCAAGCAATGTATAATAATGATGCCGGGTTGTTCCACACCTAATAATATATTCATGTCGGGTTATTGCATACGTAATATGCATAAAAGATGAATTCATATAGGTATAAATGTGAAGGAGCGTATCCTATATACCACAAGTGGAAATTCTTATTTCTCATAACAATTCATAATGACATATATTACAAGTCCTTTGCAATTCATGGAAATATTCAAAGAATTAATAGAACAATCATAATACAAACTAAACAATGCATGAAAAGCACAAACCGACAATGCATGAGTTTGTTAAACATAAACTTTTGTAAAAGAAACAACAATGGTTTCAAACGAGTTAAAAGTATTCCCAACTATTTTGATGACAATCCACGCCTACCTCGAGATCCCCGATCCACTGGTTCATCCTTTGAATCGATCGTTGTTAATAAGGAATAATTGTTGATCATACAAGCACTCTAAGAATCTAGCCAAAATGGCTTACACAAGAATCATATAAGTCTATCTAATGGTTCTAAGCCCATGTACACTAAACAAGTCCGTTACACAAGGTCCAGTATATCTGAGTCGACTAACGGTCAAGCTAACAGTCAACGGGTCTCTAATAATCAACATCAGTCAAAGTCAACGGTCTAATGAGTCAAATTGATTCAACTCAGGTTAATAGGGTCAACTAGATTCAGTCAGATATACTGAGTCAGCTAACCAAAAGGAGTCATCTAAACTGACTGGAATGACTAACAGGCCTAAACTCAAGGTTGCACAAGTTCATACAATTCAACAAATACAATTCTCAAGAACAAACTTTCTCCATCAAACTTCTTAATTCATTTGCAAATACAACTTTAGTTTACCTGCAATTGCATTTTTTCTAATCTTTCACTGCTAGCATTAACTACAGTCCTAGAACTACCATTTCAGTTGCACCTTCCCTACTTGGAACACACAAACAACACCACTATTATTGCAGTTTAAGTCCAACCACAAACCAACTTCTGGCATTCAACTTCACTACCACCTTCAATCCTGTTACAATCCTATTTTTATACTTACATCTCAGTTCAATACTTCAACACTAAAACATAAATTACCAACAACTACATCCTCTTCATTACAAACAACCCTTATATAGTTGCACATATCTGCAATCCATCTTCTGCAACTACTCATTACAACAATCCCATCATGTATAACTTCTTTACTCAAAATAACACAACTTCAGTTAAACACCATTACCTATAACATAACAATTCCCAGTTCTTCTCAACACATATAACCACTACTTGCACCGCTAATTGTAATACAACTATACATAACCACCACCACATCTAACTCTTAACCATATAAATTCATAAAGCTCAACCCCTGCATAACCCTAACCATATCATATTCTTACAACCAACACAGCTAACTTCCACTACAATTCTAGAACTCCCAATTCAAACTTTGAACACTTCTTACTCCAGTTTAATCAACTCAACACCCTTCATCAAATCACAGTTCAAAATCCAAATCTCACAAACATCAAATACATCTATACTTCAATAAATATAAAAACCTTACTTCAACATCAATTCCATTCTTTTCCAGATTCACCTCAAATATTAACTTCAATAACCAACCACAAATACTCAATTATACAACAAGATCAATTTTAAATCACACACAATATTTCCTACTTCAATTATAACAAATCCAAGAACGACGGATCATACTCAAAACACAATTTAATCTTCAATTCAAAAGATTGTTAGTTACCTTTTTGATTCTTCCTGACTTTGAATCAACACTTAGATTAACACCACCATCATCACCAGATCGACCAACGCATCTCAAATTAAACCCCTAGAATATAAACTTCATCTTATAATTCTTCTTTTCCACCATATTCAAGAACAAAACCCTAATTCCTGAATTCTCATTTGTTGTTCTTCTTTGAAATCAAAACCATAACTTTCAGCTTCACTTCATGTTATTCAAAACCCATCAACTAATTTCTTCTTAATCACCTATTTGTAGGTGAAAATTGTTTCTGCTGATTTCGGTAATTTCGGGTGTGTAGGTGAGAAATAATTTAAACCCTAAACAATGTACTTCATGGGAGTACTTTAGATTCGAGAGATCAATATGTAAACCAAGAAATGGCCGTTCCAGACTTGCTTCGATCACAATGTGAAGGATAATGGGTTGGTTTTGGGAGGGAAGCAAGGAAAGCGATGAGACCAGAATAGTTTATTCCGGAAGATTAGTTGTGTTACTACGAATTGTATCAGAAAAGTGGTAAGGCTAACAAAATGGTAAGCTAGCAAGTATTTTCTAAGTGTTGTATATTCCCGAATAAACTTGTTGTTCTTTGGAAATAGGTAAGACCTATTTATACAAGTCGAAGTGAAACGTACTCTGGTCTCATTAAGGAATGGGGAAGTAAATGGGAGGAGGTGGTAACCGTATGCATGAAATTGATGTTCCATAAAATCGTTAACATATGTAATTGATGTTCCATAAGACCGTTAACATATGGAATTAATATCCCGTGAATGTTTCACCTTTACCACCATTTATTTACTAACCGCCTCACCCTTATGACACTTCCTTATGACGGGCGTAGTGTACGCCGCACACTGTAAACCGCCAAAACAATACCTAAAGAGGATCCCCCGTTTGTGATATGTGTTGATCGTCTCGAATGTTTTATGGAAAACATATAGCATGTTGTTATTGTTTGGAAATTCGAGTTTGGGAGACTTGGTAGCTTGGTGACCTTCGACGGTCAAGATTTTGTATCTCAAGAGGAAAGGTAGTCGTTGATCGTTGCACGCTTTCGTTCGTTGGTGGCCCTATAGGGAAGGCCGGTATGGTGGCGCATCCATGTTAGCATGCCATTATCATGGCATGGTGGTGCGGCTTGGTTGGCATGCTATTGGCATGGAATGGTTTGGCGTGGCCAAACTTAGGCTTTCGAGCCAAAGGTTACCATGTGTCGTCTGGTAACCTTGAATGGCTAGGATTTGCTCCTAGGATAAAAGGGGGGCAGTTGATTGTCGCGTTCCTTTGTTTTAGTGGCCGTGTAGGGAATTCCAGCATGGTAGTGCGGCTAGGGCCAAGTCAGGGTGTGTTTGGCTTGGAATGTAGCGCGGTTAGGGCCAAGGGTTTTCTATGGTCGCATGGCATGGCTAGCTTGGCTAGGTGTGGTTTAGCTTGGCATGTGGGGCCAAGGGTTTGCCATGAGCGCATGGCGTGGCTAGCTTGTCTAGGGGCGGTTTGGCTTGGGATTGGGGCCAAGGGTTTTCCATGAGCGCATGGCGTGGCTAGTTTGGCTAGGTGCTCTTTGGATTCGCATGTGGCGTCGAGGGTTTGGCGTGACCAAGCAAGGGTTTTGGGACAAAGGTTGTTTGGTAACCTTGGACGGCTAGGGTTTTCTCCTGGGATTGAAGGGCAACCGTTGATTGTTGCACGCCTTCGTTTTGGTAGCCACATAGGGAAGGCCAGCATGGTTGGCATTCCTTGGCGCGGTTAGTGTGTCTAGCATGGTTTTCTATTGGCACAGTGGTGCGGATAGCATGGTTAGCATGATTTGGCGCGGTTAGCGTGGCTGGCATGGTTTTCCATTGGCACGGTAGTGAGGCTAGCATGGTTGGCTTCCTTGGCGCGGTTGGTGTGGCTGGCATGGTTTGCCATTAGAACAGGGGTGCGGCTAGCATGGTTGGCATGCTTTGGCACGTGGGTGTGGATGGCATGATTTGCAATTGGCATAGTGTTGCGGATAGCATGGTTTCCATGCCTTGGCGCGGTTGGTGTGGCTAGCATGGTTTTCCATTGGCACAGGGGTGTGGCTAGCATGGTTGGCATGCTTTATCACGGTTAGTATGGCTGACATGGTTTTCCATTGGCATAGTGGTGCGGCTAGCATGGTTGGCATGTCTTGGCGCAGTTATTGTGTGGCTGGTATGGTTTTCCATTGGCATAGTGGTGCGGCTAGCATCGTTGGCATGCCTTGGCATGGTTGGTTTGGATGGCATGGTTTTCCATTGGCACATGGGTGTGGCTAGCATGGTTGGCATGATTTGGCATGGTTAGTGTGGCTGACATGGTTTTCCATTGGCACAGTGGTGCGGCTAGCATGGTTCGCATGCCTTGGCGCGGTTAGTGTGGCTGGCATGGTTTTCCATTGTCACACATGGGAATTAGGGTTTGGATTGTCGTAACCCTAATTAGCATTGAAAAAGATACCTCGGTAATTTTTCACATACACATTAAAGGTTTCAATAAATGCGCCTAGTAAAAGCTTATTTCTTAAATGTTGTGACGTCACTGTCTAACTAGGGTTTAGGGTTTTACAATTTTAACACTAGGCTAAAAACCACCATCAACATCACCACAACTCATAACTTCAATGAATTCCAGTAATTAATAAAACCCTCAAATTCTCGATTTTGTTTTCAGTTTAATAGATAAATCTCCCAAACCTTATCTTAGGATCCAAAACAAACCCTTAAATTCATCTCTGAATTCTCTAATCTTATTCCTTTTGAAATCAAACTAAAACTTAACTTCTGGTTCTCTCTAGATAACATCTCTCATTCTTTTCTTGACCAACCGATAACAATAATAGCACCAACGATCGATACCTAGTGTTTCTATTAAGTTTAGCAACTTCACAACCTCATAATACTCTCACAAAAGATCCAGGGACGAAGAACAAAAAATGAGAGAGAATGAAGAAGAACGAAGAAAGAAGAAGAAAGAGAAAAAGAAAAGAAAAACTGAATTCTCGATCAAATCAGCAAGGGATAAGGCCGACCAATATTGATTAAGGCACCCAAGAAAGGAATAAGGGCGGCCAGGCGGTTTAATGCAAAATGAAATAATTTCCCTTCACTATTCCAATGATATCTTCTTCGTATGGTACTCTAATAACGCGTTCGAATAGTCCATTACGCATAACTTTTCAGGATCTATCTAATGGTACTAGTTTCGTATTGTCTTTACAATGAGTTTTTTGGAAAATCACTCCTCTCTAATAGGAGTATATCTTTTCCAAGAAGAAAATCAATCAAAATGGTCGAAATGTGATTTCCAGTATACCATTCCTTCTCCAATCTCTCCGTACAAGATTTGGGTGCTGTCGTTGTGGACCGCTCTTTTCTCTTCGAGATTTATTTACGTTTTGCATCTTTTATTATATTTGTTTCATGTTTATGATGTACTTATTTTTCATGGAAACCGTCATGTATACATTTCTTAATGGAAACAAAAAAATAAAAATAAAACTCTGGTCAATTTTAAGCATTTCAAGAATTAGGACTTTCTTTACGGAAGTTATTATTGATATAATCACGAGATCATAATAAGTGATTAATTCAATAACTTCATTAGTACATGGAATATGTCACTTCATAAGTAACTTGCCTCGTTTAAACTTCTTGTAATTTAATAAATCGATTCACCCTTTCCTCCGGCATAAGCTAGCATAATATCTAATTAACACTACATTCCTGAGAAAAACAAAATGAAAACAAACTGAGACTGCAATCTAGCTAGGATGATGTTTTGGTATCTGATGTGCTGATCTATCTTTATTCTTTTCTGAAAACAAAAATCTCGTTTCACTAACTTATCCTGTCAGATATCATGTCTCAAAAACAAAAACCTCATTTCGGTAACTGATCGGAACAAAAATCACGTTTCAATTAAAAGTGTGATAGTCATTATTGAAGTGGAAAAACCTATAATTACTTCTATAATTACCATCCCTTCACCAGACTTCACTAAAGTGGTAATGTTTATGGCAAAAATCGGATGTTACCTCTTAATTGATAGCTATGGATTGTAATTTTTGTAAATTTTCTCAAGTCTTCTGCCATCACTATTGGGTAGAAGACTTGAAAGTCTTACAGGGGGTTAGTCTTGTGGAGATATTGAAAGAATTTTAGAGATTTCTAAAATATCTTGTTTGTCAACAGAGAGTTCTTCAAAATCTCAAACAATCTCTTTTATTGGATCGTGACTTTCTAAAAGTCTTCAGAATTTTTTGTAATTGGATTTTAAATTTGAAATCAATGACTTATGGTTTTGAGAGACTTGTAGAGATTTTTATTACAAAATATACCATAAATGTCTAAAAAAAAGTCTCTCATAAGGGCAAATCCTATGGTATGGAGGTAAAAAACATCCATAACTTATGGGCCATCGCATATTCGGGAGTTTATTCAAATGACATATCTTTCGAATATTAATGCAACAGAACCTACCATGCCATGGCTCTAGGTGGTTCCAAGGTACATTTTAGAAGGTTAGTAAACATACATTCGGTAGTAAATTTAACTTCCGAATGTATATTGGACCCAAAATGAGATTTTGCCAAAATCCTAAAATTTTCGAACTTTGGTACTACCATAATCGGCAGTAAATTGTGTTACTTTAACTTCCAAATATACTCAATTTTCGAATTTTAGCACTACCGTAATCGGTAGCGAATATAACTTCCGAATGCCTTAAAATGAGATTTTTCCAAAATCCTAAAATTTTCGAACTTTGGTACTACCATAATCAGAAGTAAATTTAAAAACCAAGACCTCCGAATGTATGTTGGCTAACCTTCTATAATGGCCTTTGGAACCACCTATATCCATGGCGTGGTTGGTTTTGAACTTGTCATATTCGGAGGATAAGTCATTTGAATAAACTCCCGAATATACGATGGCCCAAAAATCAGAATTCGGGAAAAATAGAGATTTTTCTGGTTTTGAACTTCACATAATCAAAGTAAATTTAAAAACTAAAACCTTCAAATGTATGTTGGATAACCTTCTATAATGACCTTTGGAACCACCTAGAGTCATGGCGTGGTTGGTTTTTAACTTGTCATATTCGGAGGATAAGTTATTTGAATAAACTACCTAATATACGATGGCCCAAAAATCAAAATTTGGGGAAAATGGAGATTTTTTTGGTTTTGAACTTCACATAATCGGAAGTAAATGTAGTTACATAAACTTGCGAATGTAGAGTGGCTCAACAATCCAAACCTGCCAAAATCCTTAGGTTTTGGCATTTTGGAACGACCATAATCCTTGGAGTTTCGAAATGCTCAACTACTATATTCGGTAGTAGTTTCAATTTATGTCTCCCGATTATATTATTTTCCACATTCGGAAGATATATTTAGTTTAATAAATCTCCCGATTATGCTTCAAAATTCCGAAACCATTGTTAAATTCATACACCATACATAATCCATAAAACTAACCATTCATAATCCATCAAACAAACCCTTCACAAACCATAACGTGATTTAAGAACTTAAAATCCGATCCAAACCTTAAAAACGACATAATCCAAAACAAACTTTTTTTTCTACCAAATGCATTCAGAGGATAAAAAATAGTACATTATCTCCCGATTATGTAAGAGAAATTTGGCCATTACGAATTACGCGAGATAAGGGCTGGCTACAATTACGTTTGGGTGACCTTTTATGTTTTTTTTTTGCTCGGTAAAGATAGTTTTTTATATATATAAATGGATTTTAGTACATTAGTACACCCCACATTGATTGAACCCATTACACACTACACTGGTGTAGTAGTGTGCTCTTACAAGAATTTAAAATCCTGACCAATAATTGGCAGGCCCAAGAAATACTAATCACAAAACAAAGAACGTTATTTTGGGGACCCTTCTTTTTTTGAGGGGACCCTTTTTTTTTTAAGGCACACTACCCTACATTTGTAAGGGGTGTCTTAAAACGTGGACTTTACTAATTTTCCCCCGAACCCTAATTAAGATTATCAATTAAACGGTTTTAGATTAACCTAATATATAAAAAATTTAGATTAACCTAATATAACGTATTAACAAAAAAAAAAAAATCAGACCCTACCTCCTTCTTCTTCTTGGGGTCTTCTCTTCTTCTTCTTCTCAACATCGTTTTCATCGATTAATCATCGATTCATAAAATTTTCATCGTCGATTAATCAATCGAGTATAAGAATGGTGCTTCAAAAGCAAACTAAACGAGTAACAGGAAAAGGTCCCCCATTAGGACATCTAGCAAATCAGAAAAGTTCATTGGAGATTGACAAAGTAGTGGAAACGGAAGACGAATTGGAGATTCAACCCGAAGTGGGCATGGGAAAGATCCGCAGGTAATTTTAACCAAACCCATTAGTTTTAATTTGATTTTGGTTCGTTTAATTGAATAGAAATCATCAAAATAGGGTTTGAATGTAAGTAATGATGCTAGGTTCGGTTAGTAGTCGGAACCCAAAAACCCTGGTTTGGTAAATCCGAACTTCCGAAAGGAAGAACACGAAGAACTGTTCGGTTGATTATGATTGAAAAATATGTAACCGAACTCTTGATTCGGTTATTTCGCTAATTTTTCAAAAAGCCATCTTCTAACCGAACACTTCCCATTTTACCAAAATAAAAATAATTTCACTTTCCAACCGAACTCAACTAATTTACTCACTACTTTGAGTTCTCAGTTAACCGAACTTTGTCAAAACAATTCGGTTAGTTCGCACAATATTTTAAAACAATTTCTCAACCGAACTCAAAACATTACAAAGAAAACAAAAAAAGCCTATGTAACCGAACTGCTCTTATTTTCCCACTATGTTGAACTATCATTTAACCGAACATTATGTAGTCTGTTCGGTTGGTTCACAATATTTTGTTTATCGAACTACGAACCGAACTCCTTGCTAATTGAATATATGTTGAGTTTGGTTTGTTCGCAAGAAAACTTCTAAACCGAACTCTTCCCTAATTTCATAAAATTTTGAGTTCGGTTGTTTAGCAAAATAGATGTACCAACCGAACTCAGTGCTAATGTCATTCATGTCGAGTTCGGTGAAATCGCAATTTTTTGTTTAGGAAACTACTAACCGAACTCAGTGCTAATGTGATTCATGTCGAGTTCGGTTTTTTCTCAAGAAATAGTCAGTGCTAATTGCAAACCGAACTCTAGCCCTTAACAGAATTATGAGTATGAAAATCATTTTTGGGTGAAGCTAATATGTTTTGTTTTCTTGGTTAGGGCGAGCACCAAAATCAAACCAACCTTCTTTGGAAGAACTTAGAACTCCCACTCCTCGAGGCCAAAAACACTTAGGTTTTAATAAGCGTGGAACCAAATATGTTAAGCATGGAGGTGGTTCAACACCGGGTGTTGTCATCCAAGATGATGTCAATAGAGATAATGTTGACAACATTATACAGCAAGTTAATCAAGAGATTGTGGAAGAAATGGGTAATCAAGAACATAATCAAGGTGGAGAAGAGGAATCATCCGAAGAAGGAGGAAATGAAGATGAACAAGGAGATGACAATGATGACAGTGAAGAAGATGGAGATAATGAAGATGATGAATCAGAGGAGGAAGAGGATGAAGAACAAGTAGAAATAGTTAAAAAACCAAAAAAGACCCCGAAAAAGCCTTGTGGTAGATATGCATACATTCCTGATGATACTTTGTGTTTGCCCCCAAAGAACCCAACTTATGGTACTCCAAGAGATGGAGGGGAGGTATTGATTGGCTACAAAAACTCATGGGCTGCCAAGATTTATGCTACAAAGGTATTGAATCTTATACATGAATATTTCTTTGTCATATATTTTTCGGTATATATTAGTAAATAAGATATGATGTTGTATTTGTAGGATCATAATAATGTTGTTCGTGTTTTGAAACGTCAAAAGAACAAGAAATGGGATATAGGGAATGAGTGTGATGAGGTCAGGTTGGCCGTATTTGATTGTGTGCTATGGTACGCGATACAACATGCGCACCAAAAATTTGATGCTGTCACTGTTTCCGTATTTGCCGAGAGGGTTTATCCTGAGACCGAAACCTTTCATCTACCGTTTGTTGAGATGACAATCACTCCGGATGATTGTTTTCGAATCACAAGCCTACCAATTACTGGAACAAGTGTTCGAGATGGGTACGATCCCTCCATGAGTTATGAGCTTCTTGAACGGTTGGTGGAGAGGTGTCTAAATTTGGAGCGCTAAGAAGGCACATTGTGAGTTTAGACGAGATGCAAAAGAGCCTGATGAAGGTGATGAGTATAATGAGTTAAACCCATACCGGTCTTACAAGAAGAAGTTGAAAAAGATCAAGTTGAAAGTCTTGTTAAAAGAGTTTGGAGGGACGAAAGATTTGGTTTCCAAGGGAAAGTTGGTCATGAAAGAAGAGAAGATTAAACACCATGTGACTGCTTATTTGTTATATCAACTAGGAACCATTTTCTTCCCCGACACTTCAGGTCATTCGGTAAATGTCCATTACCTCCATCTATTGGACCCCCTTAATGAGGTGAAAAACTATTCTTGGGGAATTGCGGTTCTATCGTTCGTACAAGCGGAACTCAGAAAACCTTCGAGGCTTAAGTGTTTATATTTTGGAGGCTTATACACCCTTGTTCAGGTACTCCGTTAATTTATCCTTTGTGTTTTCCAAGATATGTTTGCTAAGTAAATGAATGTATATTTTTACTAATGAATACATATTTACTATAATCATATGTGTGGTTTCTTCTCATAGGTTTGGGTGTACGACCACTTCCCAAAACTTAAATTGTCTTAAGGTCACACTCCTTGGCCTTATGGGCAACCTACAGCTGGTAAATATGAATTTTTGGACTCGCAAATGAAGGGTAAGAACAATAGGTTGTTGAGGTTGAGAGAGAAATTGGATAATGCAACGCTTGCAGATGTGGTTTTCCATCCATACAAGCTTCAATCATATGACGAAGACGAAGATGTTGAGCCTGTTGATTTCTCACATATTTCAGCTTATAATGGCCCGTTGTTTTATCCTAGCGGTTGTACAATGTACAATCCTCGAAGAGTAATGAGACAATTATCTTGTGTCCAAAGTGTCCCAGCAGAGGATAAATTCAAATTCAAGGTGATGAAGCGGGGAACTAAGAACACCGAAAAGAATTTTGTTCCAAAGTACAATCCTGCTCCATCAGTGGACCAATGGAACAACTATGAGGATTATTATATTCCATTTGAAGAGTTAGAAGATTTTTATGGTGAGCCAAATACTGCTGAAGAAGGGTATATGGAATGGTATGAAAATTTTTCTCATCCTCGTGTAATAAACACACAACAACAAGCCCGTGCTGAGAAAGCAAAATCAAAGGCAGTGGAGAAAGAGACCCAGAAAATTATGAAGCATACCCCAACCTATGGTGATGAGGCATTGATCTTATGGAATTCAGCGGTAAGATATTTACTCTTATTTTTCCTTTTTATAAACTTATTAAGCATGCAAATATAGGAAATTTATACTTGTTTATGATTTTCATTGAAAAAAGGTGAAGTCAAGTTCTAAATTGTTGAAGAAAATGATGTCAAAATCCGTAGTGGAGAGCCGATGAACACTGCTGAACAAACGGAACTCTACAACCAATGGAAAAATATTTTTTCACCCAACACTTCTGATCAAAGTCGGAGCATGCCGATGAAGAGGGGTCGACGAGAAGGGGAAGGTTCAAGTCGAATGGTTGAACAACAAAGAAGTGGAGATGACACTCCTAGTGACGAAGGACCAGCTAAAGCTCCTAAATGCAAGGGTAGAAAAGTCTCACGTAGTGGTCGTCGAGAATGAGTGATTGCAAGAATTAGTAATTTGGCATTTTATTCTGGATTTGGTACTTTGTTCTCTTATGTTTGGAATACCTCTTTATTGTGGATTTGGTAGTTTGTTTTCTTATTTTTTTTGTTTTAGTAAACGAATTTCATGTGTTTGTTTCTAATTTGTGTCTAAGTAAGATATAAACGTTCGGTTTGATCGCAATTACAAAATTCAACCGAACTGAACACTACCCAAAAAAAAAATGTATTATAGAGTGATGTTCGGTTGGATCGCAATTACAAATTCAACTGAACTGAACACTACCAAATAAAAAAAAAATTACACAGTGATGTTCGGTTTGATCGCAATTACAAAATTCAACCGAACTGATCACTACAAAAATAAAATAAAATTCAGAGTGATGTTCGGTTTGATCTCAATTACACAATTCCACCGAACTGAACACTACCAAAAATATTAAAAGTTACAGAGTGATGTTCGGTTACTGGGTCAAAACTGCAAGTTACCGAACTTAGTTGTTCGAAAATAAAACCTTATGTTCGGTTACCTGCGAAACTTTTATTACAAACCGAACGCATAGGTTCTAAAATAAAACCTTTTGTTCGATTACCTGTCATTTTTACCAAGTTAACCGAATATGACTCTTTAACTTTTAAATTCTTTGTTAGTGTTCAGTTCGGTTAGATATAATAACTGAACTAACCGAACATAATTGTTGACCAAAACTTGTACGATTTGACAAATGTAACGGCAATTTTTTAGTCCGTTATACACCCCAATGCTATATATATGGGTCTGATGCTTCATTTTTTTGTATACCATTTCATAAAAATGGCATTTGGTAGTCATAAATTTACTTTAGAAGAAGATCTTTTTATTTGTAGAAACTTCGTACTGTGGTTTCCAAAGAGGGTTGAAGATCAGTTAAGGCATGGTCGGATTAGTAATAGTTATTGGGGGAAAATACATGAGAAATTCTGCGATGACACGGGTAACCCTCATAACCTTGAAGAGCTATCTTTGTTCATTCGATTTGAAAAAATTCAAAAAAGAGTTGAGGATTTTTTGATTTTGTATCGGATAGTTGCGAGGAATCGACTGAGGGGTGAAACATACGAGGAAATCGTTTTAATGTCAAAGAATGAATGGCGACGATGGAAAGTAAAGGATTTCAAATATGAAGATCATTTCCGCATCCTTAGAGACTTTTTCATAATGCGTTTTGGATATTAAGTCTTTTGTAATTTAATTTCGGCAATGTCATGTAATTTCATTTCCAAACCGAACTAATGTTGTAATGTAATAGTTCGGTAATGTCATTTAATGTAATTTCTTAACCGAACTTATATATTTTGAATTGCAAACCACAGTGGACCTACAATCTTTATGCCAAATGACTCCTAATAAAAACCAAATACCAAAAAACACAATCTTTCATTGTTATGTTGATTTTCAAAGCATACTTACAATCAAAAAACACCATCTAACTAAAGGTACAATTAATCATCCATGAGAAATACAACCTTGTTGTATAATCGCTTCTGAATCCTTCAAAGCTTTCCACATCTCCATGTTATGTTCATACATAACGCACCAACCCAAAATTGTGTCGGGGTTAAATTCATTTCAATAAGAGTATGGGCATATCGGAGGCAATGGACAATTGTCTTCTAACCGGAGGCCTATAAAATGGTTGTAGTTAATCAATGCAATCACCACTCTCCTACGTTTTAGTTGCTCGACACATATGGTTTTTTTCGGAGTGTATGTGAAACTACCATATTTTGAGAACAAGTGAACCACGCAATTGAATGCTTCGGCTATTAAGTGCCCATATATCGGCATTCTCATCCAATGATCCCTTGTGATTGGATTGGCCCCGTGGATATGGCTTTGATATCTAACAAACTTCACATTGAGACTATCATCCCCATCGGACAACATTGTCTTGTAAAATTCCGGTTTATCCCTTAGCTTCATCAACAACCTTTGACGGACATAAGTGACATGATTATCATTATATATCTTGGCACCTTGAGTGAAAGGCCCTAGTTGTTGTACGACAACGTGGAAAACCAATTACCATCCGCAGGGACGTCATTGGTGGTTATGACGTAATCTCTAATGTAAGGAGGTAGCTCTTCCAGGAACCTTTTCTCAACGGGGAGGGGCAGTCATATCAATTGGACTAGGTTGAGAGTGTAACATAGGTCCTTTTTTCTTCATATCCCGTTCACTTGTCTCGCCCTTTTCAACAATATTCCTAGCCCTTATCTTACAATCTTCTTGGTACTTAGCTTGTAAAGTATGCTCATGTTGCGAAGGATCTCTAGTAAAAGGGGTCATTTCACTCTTCCTCTTGCCCAAAACCTTTGCATATTGTCTGACTTGTTTTTTGGTTTCTTTGGTTGGTGGCCTACCTTTGGCCTTGCCTTTATTCGGTTCTTGCACATTTTCTGAAGTCTGCGGATAAACGATTGGCCGCATGTCATCCCAAAATATTTGCCTTTCAAGATTGTTCATGTTCCGATACCTCTCGATAATGACTCTTCCCATTTCATTATCACTAAACTCTTCTCCGACATCGCCCTTGGGAGGAGGAACAAAACTTAAGTGTTGCCAATGTGGATCTATATCGCTTAAAGGGATTATGCCATGTTCATACTTAGCTATCATGTGGCGACAAGGGATCCCAATAGACTTCATCATGTTGCAAACACACACCTCTTCCGGCTTGGTTCCCCATATGCGGATCAAATTCATCTCAACCAATAACCTCTTAATGCAAGCATGCAAAACATTATAGTGGAGTCCCTTGAAAAACCGAAGGTCCTCCATTTTCACGATGTTACCACCTTTGTCTACAATCTTTTTGTACTTCATGATGCGACTTTTTTGAAACTTTTCTTTAATTCTATCAATCTCGCGGTTGAAGTAAACCTCCATAGCGTTAAACACAACCACAAAATTATCAATACATCCAAAGAGATTTTTCTTCAACCGGTGGTGAGCCGATTCTACCAAACTTGTCGCTTGATTCCCAAAGTGTTTATGGTGGTTGGTAAAAGAATAAACAAACCGCTCTTTATGCGGTTCCAACCATTGCTTGACCACATACGTTACAATATCATCAGGATATTCGGGGCTACGCCAATGCTCAATAAATTCGGCAAGATTTAGATTGTACTCTTCTTCGGTGAGAGACCAAGTCAAAGCCTCCTATTCCCCGGAGAAATCTACCCATTTAGCATGATTTATGGTGTATTATTCATCGAATGCCTCTTTTGCATCATCTTGTTCATCTTCCGGTAGCTTACTAATCTCTTCGAATGCTATCCTCTTTGGTGGACAAAGTTGAGGATTGCACCTATTCATCACATTGCACCATATATGAAATGTACAAAGCATATTATGTGCCAATGGGAAGACTCTCTCTATTGCATTAATCAATGATACTTGATTGTCCGTCACTATAACCCCCGGGATATCATCATCTCGGTAGATCGCCTTCAATTGTTGTAGTGCCCACCTATAACTTGGTTCTTGCTCGTCCTTTAGAAAACAAAAAGCAATGGTAAAAGGTGACTTCGTCGACGTACGACCAACAATGTTCAACAATGGCATCTCGTATTTGTTTGTCTTGTAAGTGCAATCCATTATAAGAACTTCATGGAAGGATTGAGCCAGTTGAACACTCTTCGGATGAGCAATGGAGAGATGAGTTATTTCTTCACCCTGACCTAGCTTCTTTTAAACCGCGTAGCCTTTCTCTTCAGCCAACATAAACAATTGTTGCATGACTTTTCTATCCTTCCATTGATTCTTTTTAATTGACTCAATTGCATTGTAAATGGTGGTCGGGGATGATACGTTTTCCGTGTTATCATCCTTTAATAAGTTTAAGCATACCAGTGGGAAATACGCAATCTCCTATATTTAGCTACTTTCTCCTTTTCTTGAGGAGTCAGCCTTGAGGACATTGCATGTCCTTCAAGATGCTCCGGACGATGGTGGTTGTGATTACCTACCACCTTATCCATCGATAGAACCCATCCTTTCCTTAGTTTTGAGTAACTAAAAACTAGCTTGAACGGACATTTTATTTTCTTTGAGCACACTGTGTTCTTCCTCGTCATCTTTCCTTCATACACATACCCCTTCCTCTTGTGGCTAGCATCCGGATCTCCACTTCTCTCGCAAACCATTTCAAAACGAGTTTTGCTTTCTTTTCCATTCAAAACTAATACGCACATGGCTCTCTTGGCATGCTCTCTAGCCCAATTCTTCGCATCAATAGGTTGATCAAATACCAAATCATTGGCATAGTGATGGGATGTATCTTCGTACAAGATACCAATTGGACAAGGTTGATCATCCATTGGTATATCTTGGCATTCAATCTATAAGAAATGGAACAACATCAATTGCAATCACAACCGGTTTCGGTAAGCTATTAATTTAAGCGCGTAAACCGAACTAGAAATTCGGTGAACAAACCAAAAGGCCATATAACCGAACATATAAAGTATATGTAGTTCGGTTACAATATATTTTACATAGGTCACCGAATACAACACTGGAACTATTCATTTTTTTTGGGATTCTTAGGTTCGGTTAGGTATGCTCTTGGGATCAAGTATGCGAAATAACCGAACTTGCATAACTTAGTGTACTCTTATATTTTGTACAGTTCGGTTAGATAGTGGCTTTACAGGAAGTGTGCGAACAAACCAAACTTTGTATGCTAAGTTTAATTAGTTTTACGTAAAGTTCGGTTGGTTAATAGTTGCAAAGCAACCGAACTTTGTACATTCACCAAAAATCATAAATTTACGTTAATTTCGGTTAGTGTATATTGGTTGCGAAACAACCGAACATTACACTGGAATTCTTCAAACTTCCATCAATGCATAGTTCAGTTATCTGCGTGTTTTTCTAATGTAACCGAACTGCATATCCAGATGAGTTCGGTTAGATGTTCTTCACCTTTCGTAACCGAACTGCATATCCAGATGAGTTCGGTTAGATGTTCTTCATCTTTCTTAACCGAACTACTTAAAAAATGTACATTTGTTTTGAAAATTTGGAGCAACTAGACCAACATTAGCTAAGTTTGGAGCATACCTGGATACCCAAATGATCTTCCTCCGGTTGTGGTTGATAAAATCCATCATTTTCATATTGAGATTGAGTTTGTGGAAGAATACATTCACCATATAAGAAATTACTCATATCCGGATCATTGTGAAGATTAACAAATACTCTAGGAGTTAATGGAGATGAAGAATCAGATGAGCTTTCATCACAAGAATTCCCAAACGTAGTGAATGTGAAATAATATTTTTTTTCCATGGTTTTCTCCTTCTTCTTCTCTAACTTTATCCTCTAAAAAATTCAATTTCATTTTTAATAACTCATGTTTTAATCTAATCTCACTAATCAGTTTTTTCTTAATCATTTTAATAATGATTTCACTAATCAAAACCAAAAGATAATTAAAAGGGTATTTTAGGTAATATAGAAAGTATTAGATTAGGGCACCCCTACCCCAAATAACATCATGGTCCCCACAAAAAAATAAGGGTGCCCAAAATAACGTTCAAAACAAATTGTGAAAAGCCCATAAATAACCCAATATGCCCAGAAGCCATGAAACGTAGAAACCCTAATTAAAATGTTTCCACAAAAGTGAGGAAACCCTAGAAATCCCTAAGGAAAGACCGCAGCTGCCGCTGCTGCCTGAACTCACCGCCTCTTTTGAGATCCAACACCACTTTCACCACCATGATGCTCAAGGACACCATCATAGACTTGATTTGACACCCTTTGTTGAAT
The DNA here is from genome assembly GCA_023529315.1 of Papaver bracteatum. Taxonomy (NCBI): domain Eukaryota; kingdom Viridiplantae; phylum Streptophyta; class Magnoliopsida; order Ranunculales; family Papaveraceae; genus Papaver; species Papaver bracteatum. The sequence goes on from JAJJWX010002912.1 coordinate 155,092, forward strand.
ACAACTAGTCGCATCATATCAGCAACGTGATCAAAAACCACCACCTTTTTTCACTATCCACCACCGCCATCGTGAACCATACGACCACCACCACGACACCCAAGTGAATCACCCAATCACAAGGAATCACCCTCGTTTAAATGATTCATACCCAATAGTCGTTACATAGAAGCAGGAGAAGATATGGCCAAGAATTTGACGAAGAAAAGCAAAAAAAAAGTTAGCGATGTTGATCTGAAACTTCAACAGGAGAGACTAGAGGTTGAAAGATGATATAGCAACCCAATAATATGGAAAAGACCCTCTGCAATAACTTTTTCATAACCCTCAATACTTGATTTGTTCATTGCTCCTTGACAGAAAACTATGCAAACTAAGAATTAGCTGACAATAGTCCCTCAAAACACACCGAAGATGGAACCTTGTGTTGGATTTTTGGTTAAACTCAAACTGCTAAGTCCCTAGTTTATTGGAATTGAATGTGTCATGTGCACGTATTCCATGTGTCCTTTAAACTAGAAAATGGCTAGTAGTTTGTTTTAGCACGATCCTGTTAAATGTTTATGGTCAGTAAGTTAGTGTGCCTACGTGCACTTGTTAGTTGAGTCTTATTAGGAAATGTTAGAAGTGGTCTATAGCCTATAAAGGCAATGTTTTAAGTTAATGAAAAGTGTGAAAATCCAGTAAACACAATGTAGCACTCACTGTTGTTTCCGTGTTTTTTCCTCTCTGCTCTCTCTCTATGCCTTGATTTTCATCATGGTATCAGAGCTAGGGTAGAGAGAGATGTGTTAGTAAAATTCAGAGAGGATAGATGATTAGAGAGTGTTTTTTGTTCATTTCATTGTGTTTTGATTGAGTTTCTTTTGGGCGTCAAAAGAAGTTGGAAGTCTGATCGATGTTCATTTGGTGTGATTGGTAGGAGAATTACCAATATGCAAGGAGTTGAGAACAAGTGGGATAGTGATGAATTCGGTAGCAGCAACAAAGGACAGTTGGAACTGTGCTCTGAAAGTGTTCACTGAAATGCCTGAATGAAACAGGCTGGAATTTCAGAGGTGCTCATCAGCTGTTTGATGGTAATCCTGTAAGTAAAATAGGATATATCTTGGTATGGTTTCATGTTTAATTGGAAATTAGGGAAAGAGTAGTATCTCTAGCTTGTTCAAGAATGGTTTTGCTGATACAGTTGTATTGTATGACCGAAGTAATGGTCTGTTGATGTGGAATTTGTCTCCATGAGTGAAACCATGATGTGGGGTTTGTCTCCATGTATGAAACCTAATGTGTTGCAGTTCGAGGAAGCCGAGTTAAGCCTAAATCTAAGTTATGCAAAGCTCTGTTTTAGTAAATATTAATGGTTTGTTTATATCCATTAATGGTGTTGATTTTACATGTATGGGTCAGTGGTAAACTTTTAGTAACTTGGTTGTTTCAAGTCGCTTAATTTTGTTTGCCTATAAGGCATTGTTTTTGTCGTCTTTATGAAGTTGGTACTGCGCATGTTGGCACCATTGTGTTGGTTTGCATATTTCTTCGCAGCATGGTGGATACATCAAGTTAAGTTTGCTATAGTGGAAGATAAAGGCATGGATTTGTTGGTGTGGATAGGTGAGTTTCTTACTTAGTTAAGTTATGAAATCCATGAATGGCTAGCATGTGGGTGCCTTATAATCTGTGGTTGGAAGATATCTGTGTCGGATATGTGTCTGCGAGAGTAGCCAAGGAGATTGGAAGTGGCAGGAGGAGTTATGATACGATATGTCAGGAAGTCATGGATACCTACAAGTTTAGTAGGTTAGCCTCAAGTGATGCGAAGATATGATAAGATATGTCGGGGAAGTCATACAAAGCCTACAAGTGAAGTAGGTGGTCTGACGGTGAAGTTTATACAAGTTGTAGTATATGGTCTTCACAGTTATGATTCAATCAGATTGTCCTTAGCATGGGATATGCCGGTAAAGCCATGTGGTGTGGTGGTACATGAAGTTGCGTTATATCATTTTGAGTTTAAGGGAGGCTGTTGGATTTTTGGTTAAACTCAAACTGCTAAGTCCCTGGTTTATTGGAATTGAATGTGTCATGTGCACGTATTCCATGTGTCCTTTAAACTAGCAAATGGCTAGTAGTTTGTTTTAGCACGATCCTGTTAAATGTTTATGGTCAGTAAGTTAGTGTGCCTACGTGCACTTGTTAGTTGAGTCTTATTAGGAAATGTTAGAAGTGGTCTGTAGCCTATAAAGGCAATGTTTTAAGTTAATGAAAAGTGTGAAAATCCAGTAAACACAATGTAGCACTCTCTGTTGTTTCCGCATTTTTTCCTATCTGCTCTCTCTCTATGCCTTGATTTTCATCACCTTGACCCCCCAAAAACAGAATAAGAATGAACAAAAAAGGGAAAGAGAGTGGAGAGTGGAGAAAGGAGAGAGAAATCTTTGAACAACGGGGGCTCGGATCTAGTCTCAGACTAGATCCGAGCAAGAATGTATCTTCCTAAGGATGGGTTTTTTTGAACAAAAAAGGGAAAGAGAGTGGAGAGTGGAGAAACGAGGGTCCACTTAGAGAGAGAAATCTTTGCCTACATAAATTGTTGGTAAACAACGGGGAAGATTGAGAAGTCGGGGTAGTGATGATTTATCTCAACCGGTGGTAGTAATGATGGAGGTCCACTTAGTCTAGGTTTTCACATATTATTTTTTGAGAATTTTGATTTCTAACATTTATATTATGTTTTATTATTAGCCCCTAAATGCTTTTGCATGAACAAGCCAGGACCCTTATATTAGGTTGGGAAAAGGGCTTTTGGGAATATTAATTGTTAGTCATGTGGTTTTCTTTTGATAATTTTGTTCAAGAAATTTAGATGATGGATTAAAAACGATGCATTCAAGCAAACAACATAAGTATCATTAGAGTTCTAGGATGTGGACTCAAAAATGATTACCATCCATATTATGTGAATAAGTCTTATCTCAACCAAGTGTATGTGTTTTTCTTCCTTCTGGACTTCTAGTAAGTTTTAGCTTTAAAGGGATTTCTCCTGAGATCAAGTACGACAAAAAGAAAAAACAATGAGCATTTGGCAGCATCTGATAGAAGAAGGGATTAGTTCATTATTTTAGTGCTAGTTGTCCTTGTTACTTTTTGAATCATGAGTTTAGGGTGTTCTGCACCTAACAAGTTTCTTACCGCACAATATACATTCAGAAGCTCTATAAATAAAGACTATAAATAAAGACCAGTTTACCTTCAGGACTCCTCCAACACTAGATCCATTAACAAAAACATACATTCTATGGCGAGTTCAAGCACCTCCGTCAACACCACCGATTCCACAAAAACAGCGAGTTCAAGCACCTCCGTCAACACCACCGATTCCTCAAAAACAAAATCCAGTGATAACAGTGAAACAACCCTGGTTGACAAGCATGCACAAAAGTTGAGAGGAAATTTTTTCACAAGATTTTGTGGATGCTTTTGCATTGACATGAAAGCGAAGTTAAAATATGAGTCGGAAAACAGGACTGGTAGAATGAAGGAGAAGATGGAAAAGAAAAAGGGTAAGAAAAAGGAGGAGGAAAAGAAAAAGGAGGAGGAAAAGAACAACTTCTCACTTTGTATTGAAGGGTGATAAGTAAGAAGGAAAAGAAGAGGATGATCAAGAATAACGTTTTACAGTGTGTTTTTTATTATTAATTATTATGCTTTTAGTGGAAATTGTAGTTGTTTGTTGGGTCCTGTTAGTGAATTTCCTCTATCAATGGAAATATGAATTTCCCTTATTGTCCTTATTTTTTCTCTTTTTTGATCTCTCTAATTCTCATTGTGTTCTATCGCTCTCTTAAAAACCTACCATCGATAATTGATATTATGAAACAATTTATTCAATACCGAATTCTAGGTAAGAAAAATTAAAATCAAACAAAATTACTAATTTCTAACCCGATTCAATCAAAAAAAAAAAAAAAATCAATCAAAATCACTAATTTCTAATCTTGATTGTTTGTATTATTCATAAAACGGACGACCAAAATGGATTAATTGGCTTTTTCTTGTTTGTATAATTGGCTTCTCATAGCTTGCCATATTTGTTGATACTTGATCTTATGTTGCTTAGAAAGTTGTCCGAGTGGAAAGGCCTCGTTAATTTGCATGTAACTTGATCTCATCAGCTTATCGCCATCCAAAAACAAAAACAGATAAAGTAAAAGATATGTTTATGAACCCAAGAAGAAACAAGAGGCTTGCAACTGAAAAAAATCATTAAAAAAATCATAACATTAAAAAATCATTAAACAAGAAACAGATAAGGCATAACATAACATAACATTTACCCTAAAAATCATTAAAAAAAGTAAAAAAACTTTACAAAAATCTAATGACATAAAAAAAATTAAGCAGCAAGCAGACACTATGTTGATTCGACCTGTCCAGGGGTGGACCATAGGGGCGGACCAATGGAAAGTGCTACACTTCCCCATTGGTTTCCACCATGGGTTTCCCCCATGAGGTGTAGCATTTTCAACCCTTGATGCCCTGGATTGGAGCTAACAGGGGACCCTTTGTATGTTATTAGGCCAATGTCCACACGACACCTCATGGTGGAAGATATTGGTGGAAACCAATGGGGGATAGGTAGCATTTTCGCGGACCAATGGTGTACCAATCCCTTGGACTGCTGACATATTGGTGGAAACCAATGGGGGATAGGTATCATATAATTCGTTTTTCAGATATTGATCCGGCACTCAAAATTCGGCTATGTTAGATTAGATTAAAACAAGATTTGAACTCCTTAACACATAGAAAATATGATAAAGTTGTTACAAATATATAATATATGAAGAAATAACAACAACTAAGGCATAGCCTAGTGGTTAGAGTATAATCCTCTAGGATAGAGGTGCGTGGATCAATTCTCACCACGCTCAAAAATTTTAAAATTTAAAATCTTAAACAAAATTCTTATCAAAGATACCGCCACGTGTCCGTCCCGTAGCTGTGAATAGTACCCGTTTAAGTTCGGTAACGAATAATACGCGTATTATTCTAATGACTAGGCTCACAAAATCCTCCGGTCCACTGTACTGTCCTTTCCTGCTCAACAACATTTCTCTCTCCCTCTATCCCACTAACTTTATTCTTTGGGACAATAGTATCTTAGCTAGACCAATAGTATAAAGATACCGCCATGTGTCCGTCCTGTAGCTGCGAATAGTACGCATTTAAGTTCGGTAACGAATAATACGCGTATTATTCGGCGAATTACTGACTAGGCTCCACACAGCTCCTCCGGTCCACTGTACTGTCCTTTCCTGCTCAACAACATTTCTCTCTCCCACTATCCCACTAAGTTTATTCTTTGGGACAATAGTATCTTAGCTAGACCAACAGTATACTCAAAATCTCATCATCACAAATCAGTTTGAGTCTTAAGGATTGTTTTAAAAAACGAAAAGTATGAATGGACCGAGAAAAAAACTAAGAAAAAAAACCGACAGACACAGACCCAAACCCTAAGCGGGACCCCTATTTGTCCTCCTTGGGCCCATAGGGACCCATCAGAAAAATCTGTGAGACATAAAGAGAATTCGGTTTTCACGTGGTTCCAATTCTCGGTCTGTTAAGAATTACTCTTTAAAAAAACTTATGGTGGAGACTATTGGGATCAATAAAAGTTTATAAAAGGAAAATTGTATGGTTAAGTAACACGTCCACTAAAAGAAAAAAGGAAAGATAATCAACTTTTGTTCTGGTTCACTTAAAATTAATGTTGGTAGACAAAGCCTACACAATTTCAAATTGTTTGAGGTTGGAATCGTAGTTAGCAATTCGCCGTTTTATTCGCGATTTTTTCCGTATTGATCGGGGCTGAATGAAACACACGTATTACTCCAGAAAAGGATATGCAATTTACATGGCCTCGGGGAATAATCCGCGATCTTTAATGATTCGTCAATAATCCTGTAGTTTAGGTAGAGGGAATCCAACCTATCATCTAGAGGTGGGAACATAACACTCCAACCATTGTACTACGCCTTAATTGGTATTCCTAATTAAGATATTAAGAATATATACCATTTTTACCATATTGTCTATATGTTATTGTACCTAATAGCTACTTTGATATATTTTAATATAACTGAAGTTTGAGCGCCGCACTAGTTTCTCAAAAATCAATTATGCACGTATATATGCCGTTCCGAATTACTCCCTAACCATGAGTCATTGACCAAATTTGATTTTTACAAATCCGTATAATTACCGTATGTATGTTGAATACCTAATTGCTAACTAGGGTTGGAATTGCTGACATGAGAAAGGCAGAGAGATGACTCTCCGTCCATGCACTTTGATGGAAATAGTTAAATAGAGTTAGGTTAACCCACATTAAATGCATTTCAAAGGGGAAAGTGGTCAAAGGAAAAAACAAACTGAGTTCCAGAAAGTGTTTCACTTCATTTTTTGCTAGGGGAGCAAGTAGTTCTAGGACACTTTGTTCATTATGACTTTGAAGACAAGATTTGGTTGCCGCAAAATGCTAATCATAAATTTTAAGCCTTGGTAATGACGTACATTTTCAAGGAGAACTAGCAAGAAAATGGTCACATAGTGGTGGTCCCAAATGCCTTTAGACATCAGTACGGGAGAGCCTAGCTTAAGTGGTAACTCGTGATTTAATTTGAAAATGAGCAATGATTGTCATTCAACAATCTATCAAGCAGGATACTCGGAGAGTTGGGTCAGTTGCAGAATATCAACTCCTTGTATTGTAACACCCTAACTTTTTTTCTTGCGGAAATTAATATTGCTATACACTTAGTGTTCTAGATTGCGGTGTTCTGTCTCAATTCTGAGTGTTGCATGTCTTGTGCAGGTTTCTAACTTACAACAATTTCTACGGAGAAATTCCATCACAGTTGACTAACTGTTTCGGTCTTGATAACCTGTAAGTTATTTTTGCTATTAGTTTAGTGCATTGTGTATTATTTTGTTTTTTATTTTTGTCTGGCGGACATGTTCGGCTGCCGGTCCAAATTCCGTCTGACAACAGCGAGTGAATTCTTGTCCTTCTCAGCGTAACTTACTTCCGTGGCCCCTGGATGTTCTCACCCCACTGCTTTGCACTGATGGATATTCACTGGACCCACCCAGCTGAACCGAGCTGGCTTAGTTAATCCGAATCGCCAGCTGAGCCGAGCCATTGACTCGCTGGATGTTTTCGCCCATGTTCATTTGGCTTGCGGATTTCTCAGCCCCACTTCGTGGGTTCAGCCTATTTTACCTATTTGCTTGGGCTTGCCCAATTACTAACTTTGGTTTCCTAACTCCATAACCCTAAGAGCATCTCCAACAGAAGGTGGAAAAAATCCAACGTGGATTTTTTATTTAGTCCTTTTATTTTTGAGGTCTATACATAGAGTAGATATAAGATTTCATATCTAAAAAACCATCTCCAACAATGAGAAATTTAACTCTTAGAATTAAAAGAAAATTGGTTAAAAACCTAACTTGGAGGTGCAACCGGAGGTGTAGATAACACTTTCTTGAACACCTTCATATTTAGTAATTGGTCCCTCCTAACTTGTAGCACCCTATTGTTAGAGATGGATTTATACCAAATAGGGGTCTAAAATCCTATGTGTCATTAAAAATAAATAAATCCACCCTCTTTTGGAGATGCTCTAAAAGATTATTCCATAAGTACCTAGAATTAATGCTTGATGGCCAAGTAGCAAAGGGAAGGTTCTGGAATTTTCCAAGAGACTTACAGAGCAAGATAAACACTAATCATGCTTATCTCGACATTATGAGCGTGTGAGACGGTTATGGTGGGTTTGGACGTAGAATTTTAAAGATGGGATTCATGGGTCCAGGGGATTTGGTGGAATTACGTTTTCCTCGCTACATTTGGTTGCCAAAATCCCTGGAATTACATTTCCGACGGGATTCACTTTTCCAGCAAATCCTCCATATGGAGTCCGACCCCTCCCCCCTAAGATTTGCTGGGAAACTTACTAGGGGATTTTTGGACCCACTTTTTTTTAGTCCAAATCCCATATATATATAATTTTAAGCTTCTTAGGGCAATGCCAAACAATACATGGACTTTGACATAAGAAATTTTGTGAATCCTAGGAATCTCAACTGAGTTACCAAACATACGAGGGATTTATATGAATCCCAGAATTTGTAATCCCATGGGATTACAAATTCCTGGAAATTGTGAATTATGCAACCAAACCCACCATTAATGAGATCTTTTCACCGCGCGTAGCCTTTTTCTTGTACCATTCTGCAGTTTTAAGCATGCATAATAATACCAACAAAACAAGTACATGCAGTAAGTATGATGTTAACGACTGAGCAATTTGAATTTTTGACAAACTCTTGTTAGAAAAGCTCTCTTAGCAATCTTTGTGGCCATATCATATTCTTCCCCCGTTTCTAAGTCGTCTTACTTCCACTTACAACCAGCATCAATCTAAGTAAAACAAACAGGATTAAAATACTGAAAAAAATCACATCATTAATGTTTCTAGAATGACCTAGATGCACACACACGCATGTCTAATTAACCTCCATCGAAGGAATGTCTCGATCTGCATATTGGTCTTTCTTTCAGTTTTCAATTCCTTGATAATTTCCTTGAGCTAGCAAATGTGCATCAATCTGAATAAATCGATAGAAAATACAAATCAATGATCTATCTGTCTATGTACTCTGCTATAAGGCTACAAGTACATATATAAGACCGAACATGAAAAGATTGGAAAAAATATAATGGATGACACATTGCTGCTCTGAAGAATATGGCCAAGCAAATTAAAACAATGTAGTAGAACAAGTACTATGGCTCCACCAAAGTAGCTCGAACAGAGAGCACATGATCTTCATTCGTAGACCTTGCCGACTTTTTTTTTTTGACACACAGGAGACGACTGAAAAATTTTATTAGCTGGCAAGGTCTTAAAAAAAATACCCCGCCGGCTGTTAAAAATACCTTGCCGGCTGTTGAAAATACCATGTCGTCTGTTCACAAAAATGAATCCGCCGGCAAGGTTTTTAAAAAATACCCTTCCGGCTGTTTCTTAGCCGGCAAGGTTTTAAAAAATACCCTTTCAGTTGTGTATTGGCCGGCAAGGTCTTCATAAAATACCCTTCCGGCTGTCTAAAAATTTACAGTCGCCTTGGCTATTATGAAAAGTCGGCAAGATATGCATGTTGGCCATGGCTGCTATGAAAAGTCGGCAAGATATGCATGTTACGACCTTGCCGACCAGAAACACAGAAATCACAATTTTCTATTTCTAACCTAATATAACAGTCAAATCACACAACACAATGATGGGTTTGAGTTTAAACATCATTTATAGTCTTCTTTTCGCCCGTAGAATCGACAATTTTTTTGGAAAATCAATGTTGAAGATTTTCGTTTGATAGAAGAAATGGAAGAAGATGAAGGGGAAGAGCAGAGAGATTATGGAAGATTAAGAGTTTTTTAGTTTTTAATTTTAGGGTTTAATTTAAAGTTAATTAGTTCAAGGATATTGAAGTAAAATCACCTTATTTTGTCTTATTGGGTATACCCATTATTGGGTTTACCCCAATTAATCTGGGTATACCCCAATCAAGCCAGGTAAAATTTGGCCAAATTAGGATGTTTTCTTAAATATATATTTGTTTTCTTTTCGATGAGAATTCTCTGGGTTATGGTTGGCGCAAAATAAAATGCTTCGGTAAACTGGAGATATCCCATGGACGATAGGCAGATGATGCATCAAGTTGCTATCACGAAGAAAACAACAAATTAACGTGACTGAGCAAACATTTGTAGAAAGCGGCCTTTTAGCCAAAGATCAATACTTTACCGGATCTTGGGGAAGTTCTTAGGGAAATCAAAAACAAAAACAAAATATAAGTTGAGCCATGTGGATTATGACATTCTCCAAATCTGTGGAAGTTCAAATTTTGGCTGGACTTTTCAACAATCTTTTGGGAGTTTCGGAGGAATGATAATCTTATGGAATAAAGACTTTCTGGATGTTTCAGAATTCAGACTCTCTAGTGGGTGACTATACTTTATCTATTCTTTGTACAAATAAGAGTGATAATTTAGAATGGGTTCTCATCAGTGTTTATGGACCTAACAAAACACATGAGAGGAAAGACTTCTAGGTGGAGCTGGATGATATTTCTAGACTCTGGAGTCTGCCATGGTGCTTGGGTGGTGATTTCAACACTATCACAAAATGTGCTGGAAAAAAAGGTTGTTCAAAGATTACAAAGAGTATGAAAGGCTTCTCTAATTTCATCTTTGATCATGATCTGATAGACCTCCACTAAAAGGTGCTAGGTATACATGGTTTAATGGTCAAACAAATCATATTATGTCTACACTGGACAGATTCCTTATTTCTCCTTCCTTTGAAACACACTACCTTTTTGTCTCTCAATTAGCCAAAGCTAGACCTACCTCAAATCACATTCCTATCCTTCTTGACATTTCTGATCCTTCGTAGGGACCTAGTCCTTTTAGATTTGAAATTATGTGGTTCTTGGGGAATGTATTTATTAATTTGTTGGAGAAGTGGTGGTTATCTTTTTGTTTTGCAGGTAGTACAAGCACAATTCCGTGGTGCAAGATGGAGGCACTAAAGGAGAAGCTAAAGGAGTGGAACAAAGAAACTTTTGGGCATACTAATGCAAAGTTGAAGAATATTCTTGCTGAAATTCAAGCTTTTGATACTTTGGCTGAAGAAGACTTATTATTTGAAGCTCAAGTTAGTGAAACGCAGCAAAAATCTGAATTTGAGAGAGTTATACACACATGGAAGAAGTATCTTGGAAGGTAAAATCCAATACTAGGTGGTTACAAGAAGGTGATAGAAACACTCATTTTTTTTCATGAGTAAGGCTACTGCAAGAAGGAGACATAAAGGAATCAGGAAACTATATATTGATGGGAAGATTGAAGATGATAGGTTCAAATTGCAGCAGCACATTGTGGGTTACTATAAACACCTTTTTATGGAGGAGGAAATCATTAGGTCAGAGTTGGAAGATGTTTTTTTTATAGCATTAATGCAATGGAATCAGACATACTTGATGCATGCCAATTTTTTTGAGGAATAAGTATTACAAGATATTAAGGATTTGGGTCAAGACAAGGCTCCGGGGCCTGATGGATATCCACCGATGTTTTTCTCAAGGTGTTGGATATTTCTAAAAGCTTATATTATGGCCACCATCCATGAACTTTGTGAGACAGATAGCATTGATGTGAAACATAATACCCCTTTTATTGCTTTGGTGCCAAAAAAAGATCAGGTGGAGTTTATTAAAGATTGAAGGTCAATATGCTTACTTACAAGTACATACAAAATTGTGTAAAAAGTGCTGGCTACCAGATTAAAACTAGTAATGCCAAAGCTCATTTCTCCAGTGCAGTGTGCTTATATAGAAGACATGCAAAATTTTGATGGTACTCTCATTGCAAATGAACTTTTAGATTCAAGGTTAAAAGCTGGTAAGTCTGGGGTTATTTGTAAGATTTACCTGGAGAAAGCATTTGATAGAGTAAATTGTAATATCTAGAGTGTTTGATGAAGAAAATGGGTTTCAGTATCAAGTGGTGCAAATGGGTAAGATTCTACTACTCAACTGCTACTTTTTCAGTGCTAATTAATGGTTCTACTTTTGGATTATTTGGCAGCACTAAAGGAGTTAGACAAGGATGTACCATGTCCCATCTTCTCTTCAATATTTCAATGGAAGGTTTTGCTAGGTATTTGGACAGAGCTGTTAATCATATCTTTTCCAATGGTTTCTCAGTTGTGGATGGAGGCATAGTAATGAATCACCTACACTATGCTGATGACACAATCCTTTTTGTGGACAATAGAAAAGAGGAACTCACTAATATGTTCTCGATTCTACACTCTTTAGAAGAATCATTTATTAACCGCTTACAATTGATTTCCCGATCATTAATCTTAAGGTCTAACTTGCCATTTTTAGCATGGGGTCATGCAATATTACATGCTGCAGCACTGGTCCGTATAAGACCAACTAGCTATCAAAAACACTCACCTGTACAACTCGTATATGGGCATCAACCAAATATATCTCATTTTTGAACTTTTGGTTGTATTGTGTATATTCCCATTTCTCCACCACATAGAGAGAAAATGGGTCCTCGATGTGGACTCTACAAATATGTTGGCTATGACTCTCCATCTATCATTTGGTATTTATAACCTCAAATAGGAGATGTTTTTAAAGCAAGATTTGCTGATTGCCAATTTGATGAATTAAATTTCCCATCGCTAGGGGGAGATACGCCAAAACTTGAGGACGTCATGAAATTTCATGGAATACACCATCACTAGCCCACTTTGATCCTAGTACAAAAAAATGTGAACTTGAGGTTCAAAGAATCAAACATTTTCAAAATATTGCAAACCAAATGCCTGATGCATTTACTGATATAGGTAAGGTAACAAAATCACATATACCTGCTGCAAATACTCCTGCGAGAGTAAGTATCCCAGAAGGACATCATGATAATCAGTCCACGATACGCTTAAAGCGTGGAAGACCTCTTGGTGCAAAGGATTTAGTTCCGCGAAAAAAGAGATCAGTAGTTGGCATTCCAGAAAAAGACATTCTCTCTGAAACATTAATTGATCAATCAAATACTGATACACAATTTTCACCCGAAGAGGCACATGTACCTCAAAACTGTAGATGGTGGATTTTCTACAAAGGCTAAAATCGTAAACCCATAATTATACGAACTTCTGATCCAGCAATCAGATGTGAGTATTGAGACACGGGTCTCTCATCGAACTTTTGACTGAGAAACGTTGTCTGTCAGAGTACATGCATATATGTAGTCTCTCGGCTGGACAACATCATATCTCATGAATACTGAACACTTCAGTAATTATTTCTATATAGAATCACGATATTGACGGCTCCTAGACAGCTTGCTCTGCTAGTATAGAGCGATAACTTTTTCAGAATACAAATAATAGTTTTCCCTGACTATATGAAGGATATGAAGCTCCAGCAAGCTCATATCAGAATAATTAATGCTCCTAAACATATTTCTCTGCTAGTATAAAGCCATCAATTAAGTATTCTTAATTTCTTGGATTCATCCACTGAATTTCTGAAAATATTCAAATATTTTCTGAAAGTATTCAAATACTTTTGTAATATTTCGTTACTTCAATCCATGGTTCTTCCCAGCAGAATTCCATGGGTTAGTAATAAATATTCAACAACACGGGCATCTGAGATACCTCCGGGTAAGCCCCGATTCAAATGGTGCTAGTGTACTCGATGATAATGCACTAACAATCACCGTACGAACAAGTATTTCAAAATACGACGAGACGATGAACCTATGCAAAATAGGAACGAAAATAACAAATAATTAAAAATTAACCAAGGCGCTCGGAACTCCTAAAAGGTACGCAATCTTCTCTACACAAACTCCTATGAAAAACTCTAGCTAACTTGAGCATCGGAGGGTTTTTTACAGGTACTCCCCCAACACTGTTCAGGTGGTAAGAAAGGTAGCAGATCGATCTATATCAACATCATCATCAGATTCATGTTTGAGGTAAAAAATCTTTTACGGATCAAACAATCATATATCCGAGCATGCTTGACACATATTGATAGACAGGGGACATAAGTGAAAGATGTCTATTGGCACAACAAAAGATAGTGTGGATGAAATTAACCACTACGTTGTTTGGACGGTCCCAGGAGAAACAAACATTTGTTGAATTCATATAACATTACCCCGGTAACAGGATTTGTTTAACATGAAGATGTTCCATACTATATCAAATTTCCGAATTCCCTACAATTTCCTGGAATCCAAGACTTCCATAATATCACTTGCAACATAAAAATGAAGTTCAGTTATGCTACTACAGGACATAAATGAGAGCATGGGTCTTTGCAAATAAGGGTAAAAAAAAATTGGTAAAAGAGTTAAGCACAAACCACATCAGGGAACCACGTCGGATTTCATGTGTACATTCCAAAGATGATATTGTCTCCTACTGCCCTAAACTTACCTTATATATTAAAAATAAGGAAGTTTCCTTTTAAAGTATGTTTTACTATGAAAATCAACAAGAGCCAAGGTCAAACCTACAACATGTGGGCATCAATTTTCCAAAGCCACTTGTTACTTATGGATATGGTCATATGGCAGTGTCTAGAAAGGCATCAAGAGAACGTTTGAAGATTATGATAAAAAACAAAAAAATAAAAAATAAAAAATAAATAAATACTATACCTATCAATCCAATTTTGGCCACCTGAAATGTAGACACTCTTGAAAAAATCCGGTGCGTACACATCGAGTTAGAATGTTTTAAAGAAAATGTTCCGAGTTTAATAAATTATTTTCTCTTTATCTATATTTAGCTACCATATAGTAGTTAACCTTGAATTGAAACCTCCATGAATCATGACCCATTATTTAAAATTTTACAGTATCCTTGTGATCCTTTTGAAACAAACTAAACCCATCCTCTACTATTAAATATCTCTTTTCACCAGCCTGTGTATACCTCATAACCATTCTCAACTTCCGACAACAATGGAGTTTTTTTTCTTTCTATTTTCCTGGTATCGTCTGTATATATGTCAGCATGTGTTGGAGATTTTTCAGAAAACCATATCTCTGTGCTAAACTTTGGCAAGGATAAACTTTTACAAGGCATAGCTTTCTGGTATACGATTGGGACAAAATAAAAGTGTATTTTGAGTAAAATTCAATGATGTTTGCTGCTACAAACATGTCTATTGAATAGAGATTGTTTTCCCTTCTGAAAACGCGGAATTCATTTTGTACAAGAGACACATTCTGAATAGACATGTCCATTGAGTTTGAAACTGAATTTGATGTCTGTTGGAGATCAACAGACATCATAAAAGGATGTGATGTTTCATGAAGGGATGTCAGATTACTATAAATAACTTTGTCTTGTAGCCATTCAAAACATATCAAGTTTTTTCTATCTTTTCTCTTCATTGGTTTTAAGTATCATTGGTAATATAAGAGTGATTTTGGTTTGTACAAGAAATCACATCTTGTAACAAACAACTACATTATATCCTGAGAGTGTGTCTCCGATTCAACCCTTGTGATTAGTAGGGGAAAACATACTTAAAAGAAAGCGATTTTCGTGCCTTGGAGTGATTAATCTAAAACCCACTTTCTCAATTATTTAGAATGGAATTAATACAAACTTTAATATTATATATATATATATAATAAACAGAAATTAAATGGATTTTCAAAGCAAGTGGATTAAATTAAGAACACCCATGTTCTTCATGTTCTTCATGAGGAAGAAAGATAGGTGCCCTAGTAAAAATCGGGTGCCTTTAGTATTTTCCTTTTTCGGAACTTGTTTCTTTGGATTTTTGTTTGCTCATAACTTCATACAAACTCGAAAGATGATAACATTCTTTAAGCCGTTAGTTAAATTTTCTTCGTCTCTATCATGATAGCGAGAATTCCAGGTTTGGAAAGGATAATGAAATGGGTAGGGAGCTGTGCTTGTGTGGGCTTGAGAGCTTGTGGGCAGTTATTGGTAGATAGGCAGTTGGTTGAGCTTATGGGCTTGATTGGTAGAGGCTTCAATGAGCGATTGGTTGAACTTATGGAAGCGATTTGATTGCCTTGTATTCACAGAATCAAATAGTGTAGCGAGAAAGAAAAAAATAAAATTTTAGTGAACATGGTAATTGTATCTGATGATTCTCAAATCAATTATGAAATTAAAAATTCTATAAAAAATACAAAGCAAGGTTGGTTGCAAAAGATACACACAACGTCATGGTATCCATTATTTTGATACATCCATTGTTGTTGCAAGAATGTCTTCAATATGCGTATTTTTTTGTCACTTGCTTCAATTCACAATTTAGTTGTTTATCAAACAAATGTAAAAACGGCGTTTCTAATTGGTGACTTAGAAGGTGAGGTGTATATGCAACAACCTGAAGGTTTTGTTTTACTGGGACAAGAGAAGAAAGTTTGTAAACATGTCAAATATCTTTACGGATTAAAACAAGCACCTATGCAATGGCATGAAAAATTTAACAAAGCCATGTTACCTAATGGGTTCAAAGTGAATGAAGTAGATAAATGTATCTACTCTACATAAAAGAATGGGATGTCTATTCTCATTTTCTTATATGTAGATTATATGTTAATTTTTTGACCCAATATAAAATGTGTGACAACAACAAAGATGTTTCTTGAATCCAATTGATATGAAGGATTGTGGGAAGTGATCTTAGGAATAAAGATAGTGAGAAAATATGGGTCAATTTCATTCACTCTATATTATATTGAAAGTATCTTACAAAAATACAATTACTTAGATTGTAATATTTCCAACACACATGTGGATCCTAGTGTTAAATTGATGAAAAATACTGGTAGAGGATATGCCCAGTTAAAATATGCTAATGTAATTGGGAGTCTTATGTATGTATGCATTGCACAAGACCTGACATAGAATATGAAATAAGATTATTATGTCATGTCACTAGTAATCCATGTAGAGAACATTGGAATGCAGTTTCAAGGGTTCTTAGATATTTGAAGGGGGAAATGAATTATTGTTTGTTTTACCGAGGAAATTCACTATACTTGAAGGTTATAATGATGCAAATTGGAAAAATATTGAATCTAATTTTAAATCCAACACAGGTTGGATATTCACATTGGGTGGTGCTTCCATAACATGGAGTTCAAATAAACAAACTTTTATTTCTGATTCAACCATGTTGGCAGAATTTATTGTTCTTGTTGATGCATCTAAAGAGACAGAATGGTTACAAGATCTATTAATAGATATTCCAATATGGAAGAAACCTACCCATGCTATTATGATTTATTTCTACAGTAAATCAACTTTGTTTAAGGTGGCACAAAAGACTTACAATGGTAAGAAAGGCATCTTAGCTTTAGACATCAATTTCTCGGAGGACTACTCAAGAGAGGAGTAATCACAATTGATTATGAAGAATCAAAGAGAAACTTAGCAGATCCTTTGACAAAAGGATTGCCAAGAGAGATGATTGAGAAAACATGGGAACCCTACTCAAAGTGTTGAAAATATAAACTAAGTTTAGAGGGTTCTAAAAAGTTGGTGTGTGATGTTGGAGATACACTAAGTATTCTATAGATCCCATTTAAAAATCTTTAGTGTCTAATTTTTTGCATGTTTGAGGTTGGATTAAATTATTAATCCTCAATGAGTTTGTGTGTGAAGAAGTGACTCGCAGAATCACTTATTGTAGAACTCACCTTTATGAGTAAGAAAGTGAGGCCACTTTCTATGAGATTAGACTTTCTTTAAAGTATTCATGAAATTGGGATATTACGCAAGGCCATAAATGAGTATAGGAACAAAGAATTACACTCTTCATATGTGAATTGATATGTGTAATTATTCAGGTTCAGTCGTATAGGGTCCTTGGTTCAAGACATCCGTTCACCACATCTCCTTGATTGAACTTTGAGTGGTTTACACTAAGTAGAAGTTCGAAGCCATAAGTTACATTCATTTATGTATTAATTTCTACGATGATGCTTAGTCTAATAGATTATGTGTTTAATCTTTTGCATGAACTACGGTGGCCTAATCCTGAAAGGGAACGTAGGCAGTCACTCTAGTTATGCATCCTGTTTTGTTTTGAGTTTTTTTTTTTCATAGTTTTCAGAAAATGGTGGAAAATGTTGGAGATCTTTCAGAAAACCATATCTATGTGCTTAACTTTGACATGACATAACTTTGTGCTCTGGTATCCCATTGGGAAAAAATAAAAGTGTATTTTGGGTGAAATTCAATGATGTATGATTCCAAGAAACATGTCTATTGAATAGGATTGCTTTCCCATCTGAAAATGAGGAATTCAGTTTGTACTTGAGACACATTCTGAACACACATGTCCACTGAGTTTGAAACTGAATTTCATGTATGTTGTAGATCGACAGACACAGTGAAGGGATGTGATGTTTCATGAAGGGATGTCAGATTACTATAAATACCTTTGTATTGTGTCCATTCTAAATATCTCAAGTTTTTTTCTATCTTTTCTCTTCATTAGTTCTAAGCATCATCAGTAATATAGGAGTGATTCTGGTTTGTATAAGAAATCACATATTATAACAAACAACTCCATTGTATCTTGAGAGAGTGTCTTCTATTCAACCCTTGTGATTATTAGGGGAAAATATACTTAAAAGAAAGCGATTTTTCGTGCCTTCAAGTGATTAATCTAGAACCTAATTTCTCAACAGCATGTTACTGCAAAATTATCGAGCCAGACCTTGTGATACACTGGCCAATTGCAATTTCGATAGAAAATTCACTATATAAATATTGGCCAAACTGCAAGGGATACATATCTGACCAACGGGACGAGAGGTTTTGGGGTCATGAATAGGAGTACCAAGGTTATAAATCTGGGTTGAGTGAACCGGAGTATTTCGATGCCGGCCTAGCTATGTTTTTCGATCCACAAGTATGGGACTTGACGGACTTTATACTAATGGATAATAGATATAGTCCGGCGCCGAATAGGATGATAGATCTGGTTAGTTTATACTTTATTTGCATGCAACACAACTTCTTGAATAACCTACGAGTGCAACCAGGATCACGAGAGTCGGCAATTATTAGAGATAAAGTTATTATTGCCATACAATACTCATCTTGGAAATTTCACGTGGATTCATTATTACAGTCCAAATCCAAGTTATCCTCGGATTTAATAAATACTCCCTCCATCCTAAAATTTATGTCCTTTATTCTATTTTCCTCAGGCCTAAAATACTGGCCAGCTTCTATACCAATCAACTTTGAAATTAGATCAATCGTGCTACTTGACCAGCTAATTAACATCTCTTTGAAAACCAATCTTATGTGTCTGGTACATTTGTGAGATGAGGTGTTAGTTTGTTAGTTCCACGCCATCATAGTAAAAAACAAGCTATCTTAAAATTTAGAATACACTTTCAGTTTTAATCGTCGTATCCACTTCCTCCCCTGTAACAAAACCCGTCTCGAGAAAAATATAGCACAATCCAACCGATTAACGATGGGAAAATTTCTAATTAAGGATGGGAAAATTTTCAAATATTCTCTATGTACTGTAACAAAAAAAAAAGATATAGTACAAATCTATTACCATATATAAGAATGATTAATTCATATATAGTGTTATTATTAAAAAAGGGATCTTTAAATTACTCAAGAACTCAATCTTTAAATTTCTTTGTGCTTTTTAACCCAGTTTCTATCTTTGTCAAATTTTATAATCATTAGATTTCCAATTACAACTGCGAACCTATCTCAATCCAATTTTAATTACAGATAAAAATAGATATATAAACCAACGAAAAATATTAGGTTTCAAAGAGGGAAGATGATTTTCATATATAGTGTCTTATGTGATTTCGTCGATATCGAGTAAACACTCGTAAGATCAAGAAGAATTCCACTTCAACATCAATGAACTATTCATATTTAGGATTTGAAATAACCCATAGATTTTGAAGAAGAAAGTAAAGAGACTCAAATTATTTGGACTTTAATCGACAATATACACACAATGGATCGATGGAGGTCTTGATTATGCTGTCTCTTGCCTGTGGTGTAACTTAGAAAATTGGGAGTGTAGAACTAGTTATATATGACGTGATGAAAGAAAAAACATTTATATTCTCGCACTAGGCATGCCACGCAGGATAGTCAAAGAGTTGTTATTATGTTGTTTATATAGCATTTTCGATGATTTTCAAATGGTTTTGATATCCGACCATAAAATAAAAATGAGATATATCTTAAATTTCATTGCAATCATTGTTCAATTGAATATGGAGTGTGGAGTCGTAAACTACACATCACATGGCTTGTCTTTTTATATTTATCTAATGAAAGAGAAGAAAGTTATTGTTATTGTTTTTTAATTTTCTATTTATAAAAATTGGTATTAGCTGGAACCGATTATGTTTGAATTCAAAATTTCCTCCCAATAAATTTTCCGTTTTATTAAAGTGATATTACTTAGTATTTTGAGAATAAAAATGACTAACTCAGCAAGAACAATTCTGAGAGAAATTATGGAATTTTTATTGAATGGGTGTAGAAATCTTCTTATGCGAGCACCCTCCATACCATTCCATCTAATAATGGTCCTAAGAAACCCAAGAATGTGGTAAAGGAACTGTAGATCATATAAATGGAAGTTGGTGTTAGAAATATTATCTCTACAAATGTTATGTTATTCTGTTGGAGATATTATACAATTTCATATCTTGTTTCCTTATGCATGTATGTTCTCCATTATGTTGTAATATTTTGTTTCCTTGTATTTCTATGTTCATGTGTATAAGAACATTCTGTATTTTATCACTTTGATTATCAAGCAATACAATACAATTCTATTTCTAGAATATACATGCCATGACTATTTCTATCATGGAATCATAGCATATAAAGATTTGAAAACCCATCTTCTGCTACAACACAACTCTGAGATATCAAATATCATTATCGATATCCTTGCACTTTTAACCTCTAATATATCTATCATTTATCAACTTGCCTTTCGATTTCCATCTTGTCAACAACAGAAAACCTAGCTGCAAATATTCATATGTGTCTTCTTCTTCTTCTTCTTCTTCTTCTTCTTCTTCTTCTTCTTCTTCTTCTTCTTCTCCTTCAAAATGTCATGAGAAGACTATCAACCCATTACTGCAAAATTTGATGGAACTAATTATAACCATTGGTCCTTTCTTATGAGAAGTTTTCTCAAAGGGAAAGGAATGTGGAAATACATTGATGGTAAATCCAAACGTCCTAACACCACTGAAACAAGTGGAAAAGAAAAAGATAAGGAGCATGTAGGAGAAAGTATGGAACACTGTGAATTCGATAATCACAAGATACACACATGGATTAACAACACCGTGATAACATTCATAAGCATGCAACTCACCAGGTTTGAGACTGCCAAAGAATCCCGGGATTTTCTCTCAAAAAGGTATACTCAAATTAACTTTCTCAATGTTATTATCTTGAACAAGATATCAGATCCATGAAACAACAACATGATCAGAAAATCTCTGACTTTGAGATGCCATTTATATGGAATCAGTTGGCTCTTATGGAACCTAATTGGACAATAGATATTGGGTTATAGGAGAAATATATGGAAGAGTCACGGATAGTTTATCTCTTCCAGAATTGAGAGATGCATTTGAGACTGTTAGAGCATCCATCCTCCATAGATCACCTCTATTAACTGTAGAAACTACACTTTTTTAACTCATTACTGAAGAAACTAGGAAAAGAATCAAACCTGACATTCCCCTAGTACTATAAGTTCCTTTAAGAACAAACTTTAGCCACCATTTCATCTCTCAAAGATACCATCGTGATACACTCAAGTCTTATGTTATAACTGCAATAAACCATGACATATATATTTAAAAACTGCACTTTACCACCTAGCACAACAACAACATATGTGTCACAAAGTTCAACCTCACAACTTCGTTGCAATTACTACAAATAACCTGGACATACTTTAGGTAAATATACATCACCATCATCCAGGAATATGAGTGAAAAGAGAAGGATAAATGATGCCGCATCAACATATAACCCTACTTCATCCATCTTAGCAACACCATCTGTTGAGAAAAGTTATGAATCAGCAACACCCACACCAACCAATCGAGATGATATTCAAGAGATTCTAAAAAACAAGTGCTTTTAATTGGTAATAATCCTTCAGTAGCTACAGGTCTCTCAGTTCCAACAAGTATTCTTTCAACTGGCTGGTTTCTTGACTCAAGTGCTTCAAATAATATGACTTTTGATTGAACATTGTTTGAGAATAAACATTCCATTGTTACACCTAATATTCACACAAAAGAAATAGCTGCTAGTCATATTGGATCAGAAATAAATGCTAGTCATATTGGTCAAGTTAAAGTTTCAGATAAGATATTCGTACATGATGTGCTTCTTGTCCCAAATATTAGAATGAATATTATATCAATTGGACAACTGTGTAATCAAGGGATTAATATTTTCTTCTTTCCTTCTGGTTGTGTGATACAAGATTCCAGAACGGATAAGCTAGCTAAGATAGGCCATAGAGTTGGCCGTCTATATCTCCGTGAAACACTCATAATTCCTCAGCAATTCAAGAATAAAACAGTTGTTGCATATGCACATATTTTTCCTTCAATTGTATCTACATTTATATCTTGGCATTCCAAGTTAGGACATGTATCCTTTTCTTGTCTCACATATATGATTAATAAAGGATTATTAAGAGTTGTTCAAGTAGAAAAAGAACCTTATTGGGTTGCATGTAAGTTGGGAAAACAACTAACTATTTATTTTAATAATAAAATTACTTTATTCACTGCACCTTTTATTCTCATTCATTCAGATGTTTGGGGAAAATATTCCATCGCATCTAAGGGAGGGGCATTATATTATGTGATTTTCATTGATGATTACACTCATTTTACATGGATATACTTATTCAAATCAAGATCAAATTTCCTAAAACTATACACTTATTATTCTAAGATGATTAAAACTCAGTTTGGGAAATATATCAAAACCTTTCGTGATGACCAGGGAGGAGAGTACATATCAAACCCTTTTAAAGAGTTTCTCAAAACCGAAGGTACACAACTTCAATTATCATTTTCAGAGACCCAAGAACAAAATGGAATTGCAGAGAGAAAACATCATCACATCATTGATACAACAATAACTCAACTTCTCTATGCATCCGTTCCTTCTAATTTTTGGGGTGAATTAGTTCTTACCGCAGTGTACACCATTAACCGTATCCGTACTACTGTCATAGGAGGAATATCACCATATGAAATACTTTATGGTAAGCCACCAGAATACTCTCAACTTCGTGTCTTTGGCTCTACATGCTTTGTTCTTCTCGCTGAACGAGGACGCAACAAGTTAGGTAAAAAGATTGCCATCTATGTTTTCAAGGATATGGTATAAAACAAAAGGGATATAGTTGTTATGATCCAGAAAGTAGAAGATCATGTATCTCTAGACATGTCACCTTTTGGGATAAATACCATTATGGTCTCTTCCTAGTAGTAAATCATCTAGCTTAGAAACTTTCTCATATCTAGATCCTTTCGAAGATGATATATCTTCACTAAGTTGAAAATCATCAATATTCCTATCAGTACTACTCTCAGTCCTATAACTATCTCACCTTCAAAAGTATTTGAAATCACCACCAACAACTCTTCAGACGATCTTGACATTTCTTTTCCATAAAGAAATCTTGTGACTGAAGATACGACACATCCAATTTGTACTCGTCGACCACCAGCTAAGTTATCTTACTACCATTGCTATTTATTTTCTATATTATCTCTAAATGAACCCAAATCTTACAAGGAAGAAACTACCAGTCATGTTTAGAAAAATACAATGGAAGGGTTAAAAACACACAAGAATGCAAATACATGGGACATGGTAGATCTTCCTCATGGGAAGTATGTTGTTGGTATAAAATGGGTATATAAGCTAAAGACAAACTCAGAAGGAAAAATAGAAGGATATAAATTTCGTTTAGTAGCTCAAGGATACACACAAAGAGTATAGTATAGATTATGAGGTAACATTTTCCCATGTTGCTCTTATGACTAAGGTACGTACTCTTATTGTTGTTGCTTCTGCTAGGAATGGGATCTTCATCAAATGGACATTAAGAATGTCGTCTTCCATAGAAAACTTCAAGAAAAAGTTTATATGCAACCTCTACCTGGATTACCCCACTCTCCAAATCAAGTATGGAAACTTCACAAAGCACTATATGGCCTCAAACAAGGACCTCGTGCTTGTTTTCAAATGTTATTCTTCAATATGGACTTTCTCAAAGTACATATGACTCATCTATGTTTACTCGGACAACTAAAAAACGAATGGTTATTCTTCTCCTTTATGTTGATGACATGATCATTACAGGAAGTGACTTGAAGGAAATTCATTCTTTGAAGCTTCATCTAAGCTCTTGCTTTGAAATAAAAGATCTTGGTCTTTTAAGATACTTTCTTGGGATTGAAATCAACACATCCTGTGATAGATATTTTATTTCCCAAGTAAAGTATGCATCTGATATTATCCAACGTGCAGGGTTAACTGAAGCTCAACTGTTACAAAGGACATGCATTATCTAATCCAACAACATATTGACAGCTTGTTGGGAGTCTTAACTATCTCACCATTACACGACCAGATATCAGTCATGCAGTCCATATTGTGAGTCAGTTTATGACATCTCCAAGATCAACACACTTTGCTGTTGTTCTTTGAATTTTACGTTATATCAAAGGTACTTTATATCAGGGATTACCCTCCTTAAGAAATTAAATTCTTTATCTTCGTGCATACTCCAATTCTGATTGGGAAAGTGATGCTACTGATCGGTGATCAACCACTTGATATTGCCTATTTTAGGTAATTCTTTAATATCTTGGCGTAGTAAGAAACAAACTTTAGTCTCTCGGTCAAGTACTGAAGATGAATACCGAGCTCTTGTTCACACTACTTTATTAAGATATGATGGCTGCTTCAAGATATGAGATTTAAGTTATCTGAAGCTAGTCCACTCTCCTATGATAATAAGGTTGCTATTCATATTTCTCACAAGTCACAATGATGTATTTCATGAGCATACAAAACACATTGAGATAGACTGCCATTTTGTACGACATCACTTTAAACATCTGACAATCACACTTCCGCATGTTTCTTCAGAATTGCAATTAGCAGATATCTTCACCAAGACTGTACTTTTAGCTCATCTTCATTTCTTGGCTTCCGAACTCAATATGTGCTCTACACCATCTTGAGTTCGAGGGAGGGTGTTAGAAATATTATCTTTACAGATATTATCATATTATGTTGGAGATATTATATGATTTCATATCTTGTTTCCTTATGCATGTATATTAACCATTATGTTGTAATATTTTATTTCCTTGTATTTATCTGTTCATGTGTATAAGAACAGACTGTATTGTATCTCTTTGATTATCAAGCAATACAATATCTATTTCCAGAATATACATACCATGACTATTTATGTTAGTTGGCTCATAAAACTTAAAAATAGACATCTGAGATTTACTCTATTAACACATAAGTAATATAGTCCTTCTAACCATACCGACTAAAAATAGAAAAAAAACCCTGAAACAACACTCTCACACAAAAGTGGGCCCCATGGAATGGTAATTAGCAGGGGGTCAAGTTTTTTGGGCCATCACGTATGGGTCTGTGAGGAGGTTGTTTCTAAGGTGTCCAAACACGCGGTTGTTGATGGCGGTTTTTAGCTTAGGGTTAAAATCCTAAAACACTAAACCCTAGCAGACAGTGATGTCACAACATTTAAAGTAATAAGCATTTACTAGAAGCATTTACTGAAAAATTTAATTTTTCTCTAAATAATTATCGGGGTATCTTTTTCAAATTAGGGTTACAACAAGTCAAACCCTAATTCCCACGTGTGCCAATGGAAAACCATGCCAGCCACACCGACCGCACCAAAGCATGCCAACCATGATAGATGCACCTCTGTGCCAATGGAAAACCATGCCAGCCACACCGACCGCGCCAAAGCATGCATTCCAACCATGCTAGCCGCACCTCTGTGCCAATAGAAAATCATGCTAGCCACACCAACCGCGCCAAAGCATGCCAACCAAGCTCGCCGCACCTCTGTGCCAATGGCAAACCATTCCAGCCACACCGACCGCGCCAAAGCAGTCCAACCATGCTAGCCGCACCTCTGTACTAATGACAAATCATGCCAGCCACACTAACCGCGCCAAATCATGCAAACCATGCTAGCCGCACCTTTGTGCCAATGGAAAAACATGCCATCCATACCGACCGTGCCAAAGCATGCCATCCATGCTAGCCACACCTCTGTGCCAATGGAAAACCATGCCAGCCACACCGACCGCGCCAAAGAATTATAACCATGCTAGCCGCACCTCTATGCCAATGGCAAATCATACCAGCCACACCAACCGCGCCAAAGCATGCCAACCATGCTAGTTGCACCTCTGTGCCAATGGAAAATCATTCCAACCACACCTACCGCACTATGCCAAATACATCTCGCCATGGCCCCGATTCGCGCTACCATACTGGCCTTCCCTATGCGGCTACCAATGCGAAGGCGTACAACAATCAACGGTTTCCATTCAATCCCAGAGAAAATCCTGGCCGTCTAAGGTTACCAAACGACCTTTGTCCCAAAACCCTAGCTTGGTCACACACCTAGCCAAAGCTAGCCACGCCATGCGCCCATGGAAAACCCTTGGCCCCACATGCCAAGCCAAACCAAACCTATCCAAGCTAGCCGCGCCATGCCAAACGCACCTTGCCTTGGCCCTAGCCATGCTAGTCACACCATGCCAAGCCAAACGCCCTTGTCTTGGCCATAGCCACGCCATGCTCCCATGGAAAACCCTTGTCCCCATAGGCCAAGCCAAACCAAACCTAGCCAAGCTAGCCGCGCCATGCCAAACGCACTCTGCCTTGTCCTTAGCCATGCTAGTCGGACCATGCCAAGCCAAACTCCCTTGCCTTGGCCCTAGTCATGCCATGCGCCCATGGAAAACCCTTGTCCCCACATACCAAGCCTAACCACACCCTATCTGCGCCACCATGCTGGCCCTCACTACGTGGCTACCAAAACGAAGGCGTGCAAAATCAACGGTTGCCCTTCAATCCCAGGAGAAAATCCTAGCCATCCAAGGTTACCAGACGACACATGGTAACCTTTGGCCTGAAAACCTATATTTGGCCATGCCAAACCATGCCATACCAATGGCATGCCATCCTAGCCGCGCCACCACATTGGCCCTCACTACGCGGCTACCAAAACCAAGGCGTGCAATAATAAACGGTCACCCCTCCTCTCAAGATGCAAAATCTCGATCGTCAAAGGTCACCAGGCTAGCAAGTTTCCCGAGATCGACTTGTCCAGCCGAGAGACTACATATATGCACGTACTCTGAGAGAAAGTATTCTCAGTCAGAGGTTCGATGAGAGACCCGTGTCTCAATACTCACATATGATTGCTGGATTAGGAGTTCGTATAATCATGGAGGTTACGATTTTAGACTTTGTCTAAAATCCACCATATACAACAGGAAACTAGGCAAGGGTGTGCTATGTTTATTCACTTTCTTGGTTAGTTGCAGTTTCCTTTTATCTGTGTTAACATTTTTTGATGAAGATGATCCAAAGTTGTTTCGGTTATTGCTTTATGATATGAGGTGATTAATTCTTTCTTAAGTCTGGCTGAAGACGTTAAACTTATAACTTCTTGGGAGGTAACCCAATACTCATGCAATACGATAATATCTTTCCTTTACTCTTGTACTCTTATTGAGGACAATGTTAGATTTAAGTTTGGGGGTAGGGGAGAAAATTTTTGTTAGTTGCAATAAATAAACTCCAGATCCTAGAAATTTATGCTTATTAAGGATGGAACTATAATATATAAGTGGATGGAAGCATCTTGGTTGTAGGAGTTGAGGAACCAATCTGATTAGATGGAGACATCTGAAGAGTCTATTCTTAAAAGAACAGAGATTAGGTGTTAGAAATAACATGGTAGTATCACCATATCTCGTTGAGTCCTTTTCACTTCTTTTTTTTATTTTGTTTTCATTTTAAATATGTTTCTCTAAGTGATTAGGTGGGGCTCACGATTCAAGTTGTTACCACTGCAAAAAAAATAAAAAATGACCAGACCAATTAGACCAAACAGAATAATTCTCAAAAATAAAAATTAACACTTGGATAGAAATATGTGTGTATTCTTCCTGTCTTCGTCGCCTAAGCAAGCAAGGAACGCAGGATCCACGGGAACTGCCATGTAATCTGCTGACAAGAAGCATGCGCTTGGATCCACAAGATCTAATCATGTTGTTAGAAAAAAAAAAGTTAATTGTTAATGTTTAGTGAATTGTTAATGTTTAGAATAGATGTACCCAACCAAAATTTAGAATCTGTGTGAATCTATATAAACATGAAAAGGCACCTACCCAACCAAAATTTCAGAAGCTGGGACTAAATAAGAAGACAGACAACACGATTATCTTATCATAAAATGTTTTAACCTTGCTTCGTACAATACAATCATGGATATTTAAATATGTGAGTAAGGATAACATGATTTACCGGTAAACAATCATCAACATTCTGTTGCATATAGAATACCTAACGTTTCTTTCAGCATATTTAATCAAATAAAAAGTTTTCTCCAATGGCATTAATATCTGATCAAACTCATTGCATGGAAGTGAGCAATGTTGCTTTCCTCTGCTATAAAATAGTGAAACGTTGTACCGGTTGTCGATTCTAAAACTGAAACTTAATAAGGAGATGCCGATGACTTCAAATCGCAACTTGCAACGCTTCATAAAACAGAAAAGTATATCTCTTATGCAGCCGTAAGAAATCTTCAGAAACTTGGGTTTTGTCGTGGTCCAGTTGTTCACGGATGACTCTCTTTTGTTATCATTTTTTTGTTAAAGAGGGTATGGGATATTTGGGAATTCTTTGAGAGACCGGTTGATTAGGTTCATTGCTTTCTGAACTTCAAATAAAACAGTGTTTTTGAGTTGTTCATCATCGATCTCAAGATCTTCAGTTATTTATTTTTTGTTGCGGCAGATCAAATAGTTTTCTCCATTGTCGATTCCAAGGATCTGCTGAAGTGTGATGAATAACTTATCATCCCAAGTACCTGTCTCTTTCCTCGCATTATGCCAATCTTTGTCGGTGTCCACTTTACTGAGATTCTGGAACTGTAAGAAGCTTGTTTTGGTGAGGGATGGTACTGGTTAATTTGTGTATTTATAATGCTAACAAAAGATGTGATGAATTGAGATTAAAATTTAATTTTAATGGGTTGCGACTGTTGGAACAGGTACGACGTTTAGATTTAGGTCTATTTTTAATTTTGAAATGGGACTTGTCACTGATGTAGTTGCTTTTGACATATAATTACATACTCCTTTGGTACTCTCCTAGATATTAAGGTTACACAATGCATCATCTCTGGCGACTTTTTAAGTTGACGTTTCGAATATGTCTAAAAACCGTGGCGATTGATGGAGGGGCACTTCGGGGTTGCCTACTGGATATAATGTCTTATAGTAATCAAAAATCGTGACTCTTTAGGTTGCCGTGTGGATTGTGTCTAAACAGTAGCGACGGTTGGAGGGAGACTTCGCTTACTGGATAATGTCTAATAGGAATAGCCAATCAGATAGCGGTGACATGGATACTTTGTGCTGACATGGCTTCACCACAATCAAGAGTGATTGTAGCTGCGACATGTGGCGACTTGGGGTCTCTTATTATAAAGAAAGATTATCATTATCATGATTCTTAGTTTTAAACAATTAATGTATGAATTAGGGTGCTACCGAATTTTATGCTTAAGTTATAAATATTAGCACCTGATGACTTTACCAATGATATATCAGTTGTCTCATTTCTTTCAAATCTTTACGTTGATATTTGTTTTGATTGATTCTGAATTTTTTTTCTTCTTTCGTCCAGTATGATTGTGTTTACAAGTATACACAAAAACTGGGACAAAAATCGGTGCAGGAACAAATTCAAACATATCATTAGCACTCTACGATTCATATGGTTATCATATTGTAATCCTAAATCTGGAGAAATGGGGTGGGTTGATGGGACCAAAACATGACTATTTCGAAAACGGTAACCTTGATATTTTTGGTAATTTGATTGGATGTTTGAAAGGGCCTGTTTGTGCAATAACACTTGCTTCAGATGGAACCGGGTCACAAAGCAGTTGGTATGTTGAAGATTTACAAGTTACAACTACAGGTCCCCGTATACCTTGCGCTCAGAAGCTTTTTACTATTGAACAATGGCTTGATCTTGATACTTCACCTTATAAACTTTCTGTTACCAAGAATTTATGTGCAAATGCAACGTCTTTGGCATCTATGTAATCCTTGATCAATGTATGGAGTCTGATGAATAAGATTGGTGTCAAATAATGAGACTCATGAGTGAAGTAATATAATAAATGATTGTGATTTTAGA
The DNA here is from genome assembly GCA_023529315.1 of Papaver bracteatum. Lineage (NCBI taxonomy): Eukaryota > Viridiplantae > Streptophyta > Magnoliopsida > Ranunculales > Papaveraceae > Papaver > Papaver bracteatum. Next base: position 185,322 of record JAJJWX010002912.1, read on the forward strand.
GCTTGTACCGGTTTAAAATTGATGGGTACTTATTAGATTTGAATTTGCAGGTAAAGAAGAAGCTACCAATTGAAGCACAAACACCAACAGTTTTCACCTCTTCATCTCCAGGAAAATGCTTGAAAGGTGTTCCACATAACTCGCAAACCAGTGCTCTTTGCTCACCCAACTCCATCTGTTTGCAATGCCTACTAATTCATACCTACAAGCCACCAGAATTCTCAAATCAGAATATGGACTTTTAAATGGTGAAAATTTGATCAAGTGTCAATTAAGTTGGTTTAGTTACTTGATCCACATCATTCTAGTTTTCATTTCCAATGAAAGTAATCATCCACAAGCAAGATATTTGAATAGTGTTGAAGGGGATGGTGGTGTTGGTACCGTTCTTGAATTTGATTTGATTTGTATGTTTGTATTGGAACTTCTTTGGGTGACGTATGCGTAAGCTGTGGTAAATTGGAAAGTGCACATAAGTGCTTGTTCGAATGCCTGAAAGAAGAAGAGGTAGAGAAGTGAGTTAGGTCGAGTTGACTCATTCATTATCATTTGATTTGGCGGGGTTTTACGTCTTTTTACAGGATAGAATGATTGTCACCTAGGCACTAAACTCTGTTAAACGTTTTTTTGAAAAAACGGGATGGAAAAGGTCAGAAGTATGGGCATTAAATATATAATGAAAAAAACGTGGGCATTTTCTTAAATGCATTTCACCACATGGGCATTTTATTAAAAACCCCTATATAGTTTTAGCATTAGGTTCTCCTTCCAGACCGTCTTCTTCGCCCTGCGTTAGAGTAACAAGTCTAATATGATGCTTCAGTTCCAAAAGATCAATACTTTCAGCCGGATCAAATTCTCTGCTGAAATGGAATCCAACCACCATCTTAAACAGCAGTAATAGTGGACATTTTTTGTGTGCTAATCCTAAATAATCTTGGAAATTTCTCCCTGAACGAGAACTTTCCACTCCGCCAGTCATGCCAGAAACGAATTGTTGAGCCCTCTTTAACCTGCACACTCACAGTATCAGCAAAAACCTTATTTTCTCTTAAAATTTCAAACCACATGCTTCTCAGAACCGTGTCTTTAACTTGCATCGGAAGCATACAGTCCTCTTGAGCGCTAGATTTTTCACACACGATCCGCCTCCATAAAGCTCTTTTTTCCTTACAGTATCTAATATGCCATTTAGCTAGTAAAGATTAGTTCGCCAACCTCAGACTACGAATACCTAAACCCCCTTTCTTTTTTGGTTTGCAGATTTGTTTAAAAGAAACCCAACTCATCTTCTTCTTCTCATCGTCTTCCCCCCAAAGGAGCTTCCTCATGATCCTGTTCATACGCTTTTCCACTGAGACAGGCATGTGATGCAGAGACATGAAATACACAGCCAATCTCTCAATAGAGCTTCTAATCAGAACAACCCTACCGGATTTATTTAAGAACCTTCTTTTCCAGGGTACCAGTTTTTTTTGCATCCTCTGAATAATGACTTCCCAAATCAGCTCACTTCTTCTATTGGATCCTATGGGCATACCCAAATAAGTAACCGGAATTGACTCAATTTTGCACCCCAACTCCAAAGCCAAAGTGTCTACCAGAAGATCTGCCCCTATGCTCACCATGGTACTCTTCTGTTTCAATTGATTCCACTATTTGTCCTTTCCTCATGTAAGTACCACAGTTCACTGAAACCGAGGTTTCAAAATAATTCATTTCTTGTCTAAAGCCACTTACACTATGACAGAATAACTTAAAATGATGTATGAGTGTGTTTAAATGGACTAATGTAGATATGGATCAGAATGGGATACATGAATTGATTTGGTAACATATCTGTAGTCCATTTATAACGTATTATTAGTCGTTGCCTTTTTCTTTTTCTGATCGGTATTGTTAGTCATTGATTGTTGCATATAGTCATATGCTATGATTTTAGTGTAGTACAAAGCTTTAGGAGTGGATGTAGTACGAAGTTGATCAATAATAATGCAGTCTCATAAGTCATAACCCACGCCATGTAATATAACTAGAGAATGGATCTAAGCCTGAGCTCGACCATCTGCAATATGCGGATGACACTTTGGTTTTCTTGGATGACTCTCCAGAACAGATGGACTACCTTAGATATTATTTACTTGGTTTTGAAATGGTATCGGGTCTTCGTATAAACTTTGGTAAATGCAGTCTCTTTGGGGTATCTAACCCTTTAAACCTAGAAGCTATGGCAGCTATGTTAGGATGTAAAACAGAAAGTCTGCCATCGAGTTATTTGGGATTGCCATTGGGAGATTCTTCGGCATCGTCTCTCAAATGGGAAGAGATTATTGAAAGGTGTAAATCTAGACTATGCTCCTGGAAAAGATCTAGTTTAAATAAAGCTGGAAAAATTAACGCTAGTAAAGAGTGTTTTAGCGAGTATACCAATATATATTCTTTCACTCTTCATTGCTCCGCCTAAAGTAATAAAAGCGATTGAAAAGGTTATCCGTGACTTCTTATGGGATCCTTCAGAGAAGAAGAAAGGTCATCATTATGTGGCATGGGAAACGTGTCAAACACCTCTAAAAAAGGGGGTCTCGGCATCAAATCTTTGACGAGTATGAACAAGGCATTACTCTCCAAATGGTGGTGGCGCTTCAACAAGGAAAAGAATACACATTGGAGGAAAGCCATTGCAGCAAAATATGGTTCGTGCAACTTTGACAGGGAAACCAAGAAGCTCTCATCTCGTAATGTTTGTGGTGTATGGAAAGGTATCTTCTCTCAACTTAAATCTTTTAAACTATGTTCCACTCTTACTGTTGGCGACGGAAATTCAATTAGATTCTGGGAAGATAAATGGGTGGGAGAACAACCTTTCGCGACAAAATACCCATGCATCTATGAAAGTTCAGTAACAAAAAATTGGACAGTGAAACAATGTGCAGAGCTGATAGCAGGTGGAGGGAGTTGGAATCTGGGCTTAACTAGAAGACTTTATGAAAATCAGATTGAATAGGTTTGCTCGTTACTTTCGCTCATAGAAAACAAGTTGGTAGGCACTGGTGAGGATGTGTTAACTTGGTCGATTGATAAGAAGGGTCTTTTTTCAGTCAAGTCGGCTTACTCTTGGTTCGAAAAAGATTTTGAGGTTACGACTCCTAATCTCAGTATATGGTCAAGATCGTGGCCTCACAAAATAGGATTCTTTTTATGGCAAGTCTTTCACAAGCAAATGGCAACGATGGACACCCTTCACAAAAAAGGAACTTTGGTGGTAAATGGATGTTTGCTGTGTTGCAAAACTGGGGAATCTGCCACACATTTATTATTTCACTGTCCAACAGTTACAAAAATATGGAATTACTTTAGAGCTTTCTCAGGTTTATTGGATTGGGTAATGCCAAATTGCATAGACTTGATTATCAAAGGTTGGAGAGCCAAAGGGTTATCTTCTACAGGTCAAGCTTTGTGGAAAGTTCTGCCCGCGGCTATCACCTGGACAATATGGAATTGCAGAAACGATTTAGTTTTCAACAATGTTAACTTTGAAGTTCCTCAAGTCATCGAGAAAGTGAAGGTGCAGGCGTATTACTGGTGCAAGAACTCTGAACCTCTTAGAGGCATTTCTTTGGAGTATGTAAAATCAAATTGGGCACATTTCTTTGTTTCTTAAGCTCTTTGGGTTGCGGTTTTTTTTTGGTGGCTCTTTGCCGGCAGTTTTCTTTTACTTTGCCTTTGGGAGAATAGTCTGTTTTGTTGTCAGCCTGTTTTTTTTTGGAGGTTTTCTTTGCTTACTTCTTGTAACTCAGTGAACCGATTTTAATAAAATTTATCTTTGCCGAGGAAAAAAAAAATTTCTCTACCACGGCTTAGCAATTAGCATAAGAAAATTTATTAAAGAGTTATTGTGTTGTAATAGGAAATAATATCATGGTCCCTGGTCACCCAACAATATTTGAACCACAAGCACCGAAAATTCATGATTCAAATACTTCACTCAAAAGTGTTCCTTAATGCTACATTTTTACAAAATTAGGTACGTCTCAAAATAGCAAAGGGCTAACTTTTCAGACAAGCTTACTAATTAAAAGTAAGGCCAACAGAAAAACAAACGGAAAATGGGTCATATGACCATAGGCCATAAAGGTGTGGGAGCAATGGACTTGTAAAATATAGGTTTGGGTGAAAAAGACATAGGAAATATTAGCCATATATACCCTTTGTTTTAAATTTTATTCTTTTTCTTATCCCTTTCTCTCTCTTATTTATTTCCTCTCTCTACAATTAAAATTAATCGCGAGAAAATTCATAATTTCCGGAATATAAGTCGGATTTTAATAAAATTTATATTTTTGGAAAGGGCTCGAAAATCTCTACAAAACAAGATCCATTGTTGATATGAAATTCGATTTTTTTTTTATTTCGAACCGGACCGAGGATACATTATGCATCCAGGTGCAACCAGGCCAAAATTAATTTCCTATAAAAATATGCATTATGCACCCAGGTGCAACTTTATTAAAATTTCTTCTGAAAAAATCTTGGCCAAAATTTATTTTCTATAGGAATATACATTATGCACCTAAGTACAACCTGACCAAAATTTATTTCATGTAAGAATGTGCATTATGCACCCAGGTGCACCTGGTCAAAACCTATTTTCTATAACAATATGCATTATGCACCCAGGTGCAACCTGGCCAAAATTTATTTTCTAATAGAATATGCATTATGCACCCATGTGCAACCTAGCCAAAACATTTTTCCTATAAAAAACAAAAACAATACATTATGCACTCAGGTGCAACTAGCCAAAACCTATTTCCTCTCAGAATTATATATTATGCACTTAGGTGCATCTTGTGTACTTTACGGATAAATCTATGTTTATCCTAGTAATCACATACAATATATTATCCATAAACAAAATTATTCGTTCATAATCTCGAGCAATAAATCCACCACCATTACCATCACATTTACTATCAAAACATCAACCAAAAATAAGTATTAAAGAAGAAAAATAAGAAGAATAACAAAAAAATTGGAAAAATATACATTATGCATTCGGGTACATCTAAGCCAAAACTTATTTTTATGTCAGAATATACATTATGCATTCGGATGCATATTGTGTATTTCGTGGTTAATGACAAAAGAAAATTTTCATTTTCCACATTTTTCCGATCATCTAGACTTGTCAATTTGGATTGTCACAAATGTGTGTTGATCATCTAATTATCTCACTACACGTAGGTACCTAACCCTATTTGCATTTTCAACACGTGGCCAATTTGGATTTTGGACCTAAAACAATTCTCATCTCCCTCATGCGGAACAGTGGAGGTTTGTCTCTCTCGTCTTCTCTCAAACCTTTGTTATTCCTGCAGTAAAATGAAGACAAAATTGAGAGGAAAATCCCACAAATTATTTTTTCCTCCCATTTCAACAGTAACCCAACATTCAATATATCTCCTATCTTTGGTGGGTATTCAACTATTAGTGATTGCAACAATGAGACCGACTACAATCGAAATGAAGAAGTTTTAGTTCTTTTGTACCGGAGTTTGAAGATTTATTATCAGAGAAGATTTTGGGAAAATTCGTTAAAAGTATGATCTTTGATTGTTAAAGATTGGAATGGTTTGGTTTGGTTTGGTTTTTTTTTGATGAAAATTGGTGGTGTTGGTTGTGGTGGTGGCTATGTTGGTGACGTTTGGGGTGTTGATGTGACGGTGGAGTTGTTGCTGCTAGTGTTGGTCATGGAGTCGGCGGTGGAATCGAAGAGTAAGGAAGAGAATATAAAAGATTTATTTTTCTGATAGAAGTAGGGGTATACACGTAACTTAAGGACACATAATATAACGTATGTTTGGGTTGAATGTCCACGAAGGATCATGAATTTTGAATTTATGGCTATTTCAAAGGTTGTCATATTTTACATGTCTTTTTGACCTAGGAATTCAACTCCAAGGCCTAATTAACCAGAAAACTGTAAAAACAGTAGCTAGAGTAAACATGCTAAGAATTGAAGTATTAATTTGGCGTATCTTACCCAGTTTGCCGAAGTGTAGAAAATCTAATATTAGATAAATTAACTTGTGAATACATGTAAAAATGTAATATTATCTTGGGAAATGAAACTAATTTCTTATGCCTGTCAAGATTGCAGCCTTGTAGTATATATCTTGTTTGCTAGTTTGAATCCAGTAGTCTAAATTTCTCTGATACTCTTCCAGGAGCAGTCTTATCTCTAGTAGTTGGATGTTGTTCTTATTAGATGGAAAGCAGAGGCATTCCCTTTCCCTGGAGCTAATTGTGTATCTCAATGAGATCCACGACTTGATTTGACCCATAGTTGTCTAAAATATAGTCCATTAGTTGTTGCATCGGTTGATAGTTGTTGCACTTGTACAATAACAATATAATTAGAAAGAACACCAATTAAGTTGAAGAAATCATAACATCAATCAATTATAAAAGTAGGTATTACTTACTAGAGATAGAGATGGATAGGGAGGAGAGACAAATGAGGAAAAATACAATGCAGATTGAAGCCTCCATCTAGTGGATAGTGATTCTAATGGATTTAGTGATTGTGCTGCTAGTGATTTAGTGAAGTATCAAAATGAGCATGGGGTTTTATAGAAGAGAAGATGGTCTAGACTAGAGAGAGCAGAGGGAAAAAGCAAAGAATGTGGGGATGGTAGATTGGATTTAAAGCCATGCTTCACCCACTCCCCCTTCCAAAACTTCATATTGGCACCGGGACAATCATATTCCCAGTTAGTCCAGTTTCAGTCTATATCAGCAGTTAAGCTTTTACTCTGCACACATGGATGAATTGTTTTTTTTTTTTTTGATCGGTAATGAATTTGGTGCTGGCGAATTTCGAACTCAAGTCACTGGTATCATCACCCAATGACTTTACCACTGTACTACAGTGACACCGGCAACGGATGAATTGTTTTAGTTTAAATTTTATCCGGAAACTTCAACAAAAAAAAAAAAAAAATCCCAAAGCAAACTGCATACCAGTTATTCCCCAAGTATTGGCTGAGCTGCCCCTTGAGCTTTGTTATATGTTCGCTCTTGCCAGAGACCATGAATGGTGAACCTACGAGCTACATTACAAGGACACCTGTTCTTGCCACCACAAGCGGGCACAGGCCAATGAAGGACCAATTGGTACTGCGGACGTTGCTGTTGCTATTGGGGCCTCCTAGCTGCTGATCTGTGCAGTAACAACATAATTAATTAATTACTGGGTTAGAGACGCGATCAATTGTGAAGCATTAACAGAACACAAGGGTTTAGTCATGGGTTACAATCCAATCTTATAAAGACATTATCAGACAAGATCAATTTCAAAAGAGTTAATCCAATCTTGCCTATTAGATAATCTTGCCAACTATTCCAATCTTTATTAAGACCACCTAATTAAACAGTGCATAATTTATGATTAGGAAGATATACAGATGCCCTCAATTTATGAACCGTTTTTGTATCATGACCGTTTTTCTCTTATATTTATAAAACTGTCTAACCGTTAAAGGTCTGTTAAAGTGCCCGTCAATAGGCCCACCAAATCAGTCAATGACTCGTAACTCGGAAACAAGTAACAAAACTCTATTTTTCCTCTGGTTTCCTCCTTCCACCAACTCATCTGGTGCTGTTCTCCCCCTTCCATTAATTTACATTTACATCTTAAGAACCAGTTGTTCAAATCGTGCAAATTAGCACACCACAATTTCTTATTCGACTTTCCATTTTCATCCACGATAGTAGTCTCCATTCCTTTCTCTTTCTGTTTCTACTTCCTTTTTTTTTTAGCTAATGATTTGCCTGGCTTGATTGGGGTATACCAAGATTAATTGGGATATACCCAATAAGATAAAATAGGGTGATTTTACTTTAATATCCTTTAACTAATTAACTTAAAATTAAACATAAAATTAAAAACTAAAAAACTCTTAATGTTTCCTAATCTCTCTTCTCTAATCTCCGTGCTCTTCCCCCTTCATCTTCTTTCATTTCTTCCATCAAACGAAAATCTTCAACATTGATTTTCCAAAAAAACTGTCAATTCTACGGGCAAAAAGAAGACTATAAATGATGTTTAAATTCAAACCCATTATTGTGTTGTGTGATTTGACTGTTATACTAGGTTAGAAATTGAAAATTGTGATTTCTGTGTTTTTAGCCAGCAAGGTCGTAACATGCATATCTTGCCGAGTTTTCTTAACAGCCATGGCCACTGTAAAAAAATTTCAACAGCCGGCAGGGTATTTTTTGAAAACCTTGCCGAATTTTCATGATAGCCATGGCGACTGTAAATTTCTAAACAGCTGGCATGGTATTTTATGAAAACCTTGCCGTCAAATAACAGCCGGAAGGGTTTTTTTTAAAACCTTGCCGGCTAATTCATTTTTCTGAACAACCGGCAGGGTATTTTTTTAAGACCTTGCCGGCTAATAAATTTTTTCTGTCGTCTCGTGTGTGTCAAAAAAATAAAGTCGGAAAGGTCGACGAATGAAGATCATGTCGGCCAAACTTTAGATTATCCCTATTTATACTCCCTTAATATAACTAATCTCACTTCACTCCCTAAAAAAACTCTCCTACATTATTCTCTCAAAAAAATTCAAATATCACACGTAAATGAAAAAAACTCCAGTTATCACCCCTCAAATAACTCCAATTATCAGCGAATGAAAATTGAGATAATTACGGTTTTCATAGAAAAATTCAAATATTATGAAAAAACTCCAATTATCACCCCTCAAATAACTCCAATTATCATCGAATGAAAATTGAGATAATTATGGTTTTCATAAAATAGTAATAAAAATAACTCTATTTATTTACCAATGAGAAAATTCAAGTTTTCACATAAGATACTGGGGATAATCTAAATTCAAAATAATAAAATAAAATAAAAAATGATGACGATTTTGGTCTCAACTTCCATTCACTAGGGAAAATGACGACTATCACCGGTACAATCAAGAAAATCCTAGAAGAAAGTTTTTAACAAAAATAAGAATTAAAATACAGTTGATCAAAATAACATCATCAATCAATTGAATACCGACGACAAAGAGTGCTTCAAATTTACTAATAAATAATGTAGATATGCAAGGATGATAAACCAAAAACTAAGTATACCATGACTAAAATCTGACCCACATTAAAAATGGGAGGAAGCACAATAGCACATGGATTCATGGTAAGACACCTGTATGATTCCTACTTGCGTATTTCCAATCTTGTTTTACATGTATAGATAGACAACGATCATTAATGGTGACATGATATATATTTTTGTGTTCACAGTGAGGAGAAAAAGAAGAGAGGGGATTGACCGGGATGGACATGAACAAATGGTAACAAATTGAACTAATGGGTAACAAACCCACAAAAAATGGGAATTTTTTTGATCTAGCAGTGCTAGAGCATTTTTTTGAACTAGCAGCGTTTGCGGCCGTTGGATGGAAGAAATGTGATGACAGCAGAAGACAAAAAACATGCAATGACGTCACATTCACATGATCTAATGGTTAGAATCGCTTCTAGAGCAAACTCGTTCCCCAAAAAATGCAAGACCAATCAACAGAATATTTATGGATTTTTTTTAAATTATTTTTTGTTAGATAAAAGTTAAATTAATCATCTTAAAATGTAAAAATATGAATTAAATTTTAAACTACAAATCTCAACCGTTGATATAATCCTTTTGGGCTACATATATACATTCTTAATGATGAGTTTTCAGAAGAGAGAACTCAAATTCGGGTTTCTCAGAAATTTCCACATTTCAGAAAGCCATATTTCTTTTTTGCTCTTTCGAACAAACTTTGTGGAAGAAGAGAATTCGGCAGAAGAGGACGAATGGTGAAACAACTCGTGAATTTTTCCCGAAATCTATTTCACACGTGACAGTTTTTCTCTTTATCTACTATTGACTTTTTTATTTTTTTATTTTTTATTTTTTGACTGTTAGCAACAGCACCAAAAAACGGGATGGAAAACATTTTTCTGCAACAGTTTTGCAATTAAACCGAAAAAACGGTCACATTTGTTAAGTTCATGGATTCCTTCGTGTTATTCTTAAGGTGTTTGTGAGCAAGTAGCCAAAAATATAAATCTGGAAAGAAAATTAACACTTGAGAAAAGTAACCAACTACTAATTTCAATGAGTTTTTCAATGGGGTTCCCTTCAGTGATTTTCTTTCCAGTTTGAAGGGTCTATAAAGCAACGTCAGGAGTAAAAGGTAAATGAAGAATTTCTGGCGGTGTGAAAATAGCAGTTTTGACATCCAAAAATCCTATTGAAGAACAATCTGCACGAGTTTATATGAGGAACGTGTTTGCAGCTTTTGAACATAATTTTGTAGAAAGTTCTTGCTGCAGTGCACGAAAGATCGTAGAGGAGGAGCCTAGATGCAAGTATTTGGTAGCCGCACCTCTGTACCAATGACAAATCATGCCAGCCACACCAACTGCGCCAAATCATGCAAACCATGCTAGCCGCACCTCTGTGCCAATGGAAAAACATGCCATCCATACCGACCGTGCCAAAGCATGCCATCCATGCTAGCCACACCTCTGTGCCAATGGAAAACCATGCCATCCACACCGACCGCGCCAAAGAATTATAACCATGCTAGCCGCACCTCTATGCCAATGGCAAATCATACCAGCCACACCAACCGCGCCAAAGCATGCCAACCATGCTAGTTGCACCTCTGTGCCAATGGCAAATCATTCCAACCACACCTACCTCACCATGCCAAATACATCTCGCCATGGCCCCAAGTCGCGCTACCATACTGGCCTTCCCTATGCGGCTACCAATGCGAAGGCGTACAACAATCAACGGTTTCCCTTCAATCCCAGAGAAAATCCTGGCCGTCTAAGGTTACCAAACGACCTTTGTCCCAAAACCCTAGCTTGGTCACACACCTAGCCAAATCTAGCCACGCCAGGCGCCCATGGAAAACCCTTGGCCCCACATGCCAAGCCAAACCAAACCTATCCAAGCTAGCCGCGCCATGCCAAACGCACCTTGCTTTGGCCCTAGCCATGCTAGTCACACCATGCCAAGACAAACTCCCTTGTCTTGGCCATAGCCACGCCATGCTCCCATGGAAAACCCTTGTCCCCATAGGCCAAGCCAAACCAAACCTAGCCAAGCTAGCCGCGCCATGCCAAACGCACTCTGCCTTGTCCTTAGCCATGCTAGTCGGACCATGCCAAGCCAAACGCCCTTGCCTTGGCCCTAGTCATGCCATGCGCCCATGGAAAACCCTTGTCCCCACATACCAAGCCTAACCACACCCTATCTGCGCCACCATGCTGGCCCTCACTACGTGGCTACCAAAACGAAGGCATGCAAAATCAACGGTTGCCATTCAATCCTAGGAGAAAATCCTAGCCATCCAAGGTTACCAGACGACACATGGTAACCTTTGGCCTGAAAACCTATATTTGGCCACGCCAAACCATGCCATACCAACGGCATGCCATCCTAGTCGCGCCACCACATTGGCCCTCACTACGCGGCTACCAAAACCAAGGCGTGCAATAATAAACGGTCACCCCTCCTCTCAAGATGCAAAATCTCGATCGTCAAAGGTCACCAGGCTAGCAAGTTTCCCGAGATCTACTTGTCCAGCCGAGAGACTACATATATGCACGTACTCTGAGAGAAAGTATTCTCAGTCAGAGGTTTGATGAGAGACCCGTGTCTCAATACTCACATATGATTGCTGGATTAGGAGTTCGTATAATCATGGGGTTTACGATTTTAGACTTTGTCTAAAATCCACCATATACAACAGGAAACTAGGCAAGGGTGTGCTATGTTTATTCACTTTCTTGGTTAGTTGCAGTTTCCTTTTATCTGTGTTAACATTTTTTGATGAAGATGATCCAAAGTTGTTTCGGTTATTTCTTTATGATATGAGGTGATTAATTCTTTCTTAATTCTGGCTGAAGACGTTAAACTTATAACTTCTTGGGAGGTAACCCAATACTCATGCAATACGATAATATCTTTCCTTTACTCTTGTACTCTTATTGAGGACAATGTTAGATTTAAGTTTGGGGGTAGGGGAGAAACTTTTTGTTAGTTGCAATAAATAAACTCCAGATCCTAGAAATTTATGCTTATTAAGGATGGCACTATAATATATAAGTGGATGGAAGCATCTTGGTTGTAGGAGTTGAGGAACCAATCTGATTAGATGGATACATCTGAAGAGTCTATTCTTAAAAGAACAGAGATTAGGTGTTAGAAATAACATGGTAGTATCACCATATCTCGTTGAGTCCTTTGCACTTCTTTTTTTTATTTTGTTTTCATTTTAAATATGTTTCTCTAAGTGATTAGGTGGGGCTCACGATTCAAGTTGTTACCACTGCAAAAAAAAATAAAAATGACCAGACCAATTAGACCAAACAGAATAATTCTCAAAAATAAAAATTAACACTTGGATAGCAATATGTGTGTGTTCTTCCTGTCTTCGTCGCCTAAACAAGCAAGGAACGCAGGATCCACGGGAACTGCCATGTAATCTGCTGACAAGAAGCATGCGCTTGGATCCACAAGATCTAATCATGTTGTTAGAAAAAAAAAAGTTAATTGTTAATGTTTAGTGAATAAATTGACCGCTGGTTCCCTTGTATATGCCAGACGAGTTGATCTAGAATTAGGAATTGTCGACCATTGGTTCCCTTGTATAATCCAATTGTGTTGATATTAGTCAGACCAGTATCTCAGTCCATTAGGATAGGTTCATTTTGGCGGTGGCCTTCAGACAGATATGAGATACACCATTCACTTAGTCAACATTAAAACCATCTATGTTTTTATATATCCATCTCTTAATCTATCCATGTGATTTGTTGACTCCGGATATTGATGTTCAAAGTGTGACTATCTGAGTAGAGCTCTGTCACTTATATATGAATTTTAGTATGCTTGAGTTCAAACTCGTGAACAACAATTGGAATTTCTCATCAGGGTACTTCCTCTTGTAGTCAATAAGTATGCCAACCAAGGAGATTCTTTAGTGCCTTCCAAAGTTCTTCGTAGATAGCTAGGGTATGGAGTATAAAGGTTTTGTGGGTATATCTCTTTTAAGACCTCCCGAGAATATAACTCGGACACTAGGGCCACCTATGGGTTTAAAGGCTTATTTCATACTCTAAATGCAATCGACGATGCCTACGACAGTGAGTTAGGATTTTTATTTTGTAGATTTGATTTGCTCGGGACTAGCAAATAATAAGTTTGGGGGTATTTGATAGACACATTTTTGTGTCTGATTTGTCCCGATTATATTTATTGGTAGTGCTCAATTGTTGTACTTATTATGGTTTTTATGTTTTTGTAGGTATTTTCAGAGAAAGTTGCTCGAAAAGTGTTATTTGGGATCGCGGGAGGAATTTTACTATTTCCACCCCAGAATTTACTATTTCTACCCCAGTTGCTAAAGGGAATCTGCTGGCAGATAAGGGGCAACCATCATCATCTTCATTTGAACAATCAAATTGGCGGTAAAACTGGTTCTTCTCTTGGCAGAATTAGGGTTGGGATATTGATCGAGTTATAGGAAGACTAAAGGGCTGAAATTGGTTTGGCTTACTTCTGAGGCCTAAACAGGCTTGATATGGTCGTTTAGTTGGACCCAAATTGGCTAGAACTCCGACTAACGTGAAACAGAGAAGGATAACTCTTATTGGGTTTGTTTGGATTTTTGACATGTCTCTGTGAAGATTCAATCACTAAATTTCATTGGGCTAGACTCAGTAGAGCATAAAAATTCTGGTAAGAGTAACTGGATTGATCAAATTGGGTTGTATAAAGAAAACAGAGGTGATAAAAGTTACGGGTTTTAGATGAAGTTTGATTTTGAAAGATTTGACGAGAGTTAAGGAAAGAATGTATTTGTATATATTTGTTTCTATCATATGAAGGTTCTGGAATGATCTGTGTAAATCAGATACGCGCAAGAAAAGAAAACTTGGAGAGAAAATACTGTGACTTGGAGAGGAGAAAAGAAAGAGATTTAATCGGGATTTTAGGGTTATTTTGGGGTATAAAAAGAGTTGTTAGATTCCTAGTGGGGTTATGAAAATGTAGGGTAGGTTTGGAAGAGAACAAAGTGCTGAATTAACGAGTTGAAGAATTGTTCCTGCTGCTGCAATACCAAAATCACGAAGAACAAAACACCACCAGAGACAGTTGTTATTTCCGTTACATATTCTTTCAAATTCAATATCTTTTGTAACAATTATAAACGAGTTTGCAAGAGTTCTGTTGGGGTTATCTGTAACAGTGAGTTTTGTAACTATTATAACTGTTACAAACTCAACTGCTTTATACTTTTTCTTCTTTGTGAACACCTTTGGATCAATGGAATCAACTTTTGAGCATATTTCCAACATGAGGAGCTAAACCCCTTAGCTGAGGCAACAGAGGAAATGATAAAAGAGGTGGCTAATGGGTCCCTGAAGTTAAATTGAGCGATAAAAATTGCAATTTTTTCGAGTGACTAAAAGCTAATATTTTCCACGTTGAATACATTTTGTGTCATTTTATAAAGGTTATCGCCATGGTTTGTGGTATCTTCTGTGTCCAAAAGGTGAACAATAGCTACATTGAAAACACGTTTTGTGTCATTTTATAAAGGTTATCGCCATGGTTTGTGGTATCTTCTGTGTCCAAAAGGTGAACAATAGCTACATTGAAAACACTTGATGTGTCCAAAAGGTGAACAATAGCTACATTTAAACACTTGATGTGTCTTTGGAAAAAAAATTAGCCACGGTGCTACAAATTTTTAGTAGCCATAACTTATTAATTGGCCATGTAAAAAGTTTATCTCGTGTCCAAAAATATGGATGGCCATGGTATTATAAATTAAACGTGACTACAAATCATGTACTGGCAACATTAAATTATTTTACGTGTGTCCAAATGATACAGATGGCCATGGTTGAGAAAACTTAGTGTGGCTGCAACTCATGAATTGGCCATGACAAAATGAATTTTGCGTGTCCAATTGATGACAAAGGCCACAGCTATAATAAAATTCACGTGACTTCAAGGTAAACTTTAGCCACATATAATCTAATTGTGTGTCTATAAGGATCCTATGGCCATGGTGATAGTGAAAATGTTTAACTACAAGAAAAAATAATGAGTACCATATAGACATGGTTATAGAAGTATGGCCACGGTAAATCATATTTTATAGCCACTCAAAGTTTATGTAGCCATACAGGTACCTCTTTGTCACGGGACCTGATGCCACATTTTTGGAGTAAAAAAAATTCGTGACCAAAAGCCTATGGACACGGTGATTAAGTGTGGCCAATGTGAAGATTTGTACTAGTAACTGCAAACATCTGAGCAGTTTACAAATAACACAAATATGTTCAATGTTGATCAAATTGAATACAAAAACATTTGAAGAAGACAAACATGATGATATTATACTAAATCACTTCACATGCAACAATAATTACATCAACAATCAAATCAAATCGATTGAATTGAAAAATAAGATTATCACTGAACCCTAATAGGTCAAATCGATCAAGGTTTGAAGCATAAAAGAAAGATTATTAGTAAAACTATGAATAGTAATCGCAAACAAAACCCAAAAATTAACAAAAATACATCATCAAAATTGCTAATTAAACTTCAAAACATGATGAATCAAAACACAGAAACGAGTAACAACTTTATGTTTCTTCCTATTACAATTAAACCAAAACCAAAATCAATATGGGATCTAAGAATCATAATCAGTTACAATACGTATGAAATTGAAACTTAAACTCACCCGTTTAAACGTATGAGAAGATTTTGATAGGAGAATATCTTAAATTGGGACTGTGTTCATCACCATCACACATCTGTAGAAGAAAAAAATTGAAGAAGAAGAAAATACGAAGCTGTTTAAACGTATGAGAAGAAATTTCTTTTGTAGAAAGAAAGAAAAATTATGTTTTTAAGAAATAGAGGCAACAATATATTGTTAAGAATCATAAAGTTTTAATATTCTTACATAGCAAGCAAGCGAGCAACAAGCTGCGCCGCAAGCCCTTTTTGAATTGCAAATCCTATTCTTTTGAAAATAAAATCTCTTGAACCGGGGGTCATGACATTTTGTGCATGACTTTCGAACTCTTTTGAGAGTCAACACTCGAGGCCAAGAAACCAAAAGTATCAAAAGCAAAGGGAATAAAAGGTTTAGGGTTATTTTAGGTAGAATATATATTTATTTTTGAGATATTTTGTAAAAGGGTCTTAAGTTTATAGCGTAATTAGGGTCTGGGTCGTAGAACATGCGTTTGAAGCATTAGGGTCGGAAACTAACGTTGACCGTCTGATTTTTTACTAATATATCCTTATGATACAATTAAAATGACAACATATCCCAACTATTTCTAAAACCTTAACCAGGTACACAGACACATTTCATCGAACATGTTATGCGCATATCCAGTTAACACTCATAATGATCCAAAAAATTAACAAACACCACGAAAGGAAATGCTTAAAACAGCCACCAATTATTATCTATCAAACATAAAAAGAAACTGGGAGCATAAACTGAAATACCAAATCATTATAAGCTTTCCAATCTTCCATTAGTAATCATGCTATCATAACGGGTTGATTTTTCTCTGGATGATTACCCGAAAATTCATCATAGCTGAACTCCTTTCCATTTACTCTCTCCGATTTTTAGACCCATTATTAAGAATGGTTATTTGAAAACCTTCGGACCTGATAAGCAGCAGAAATTCAATGGAAGCTAGACAAATAAGAGTTCGATTCTACCCATTTTTCACCTAGCTCTATGCTGCAATTACTTTGTTCGTATTGTGGATCAATGATAAGTATTTATATTAATGGCCCAATAGGGAATACATTCACTATTATGAAATGATTACCACTGATGATTAAAAAAATTAAAAATATGATCACTAGATTCACTACAAGGAAGAGATTTCAAGATGGAGATCCCCATTATAAAGAGTTCGCTCGAAGAAGAATAGAGATTCGACAAAGGCAGCAAAGGTTTTAACAGAAACTAATGGAAAATGAAAACAATATATGTAAAAATGAAAAAGAAATGGAAGATGACGGAAAAGGATGAGAGAAAGATATGTTTTTGACGATGCTTAGCTGGTCTACGTTAGTCTCCGGCCCTATTGCATCATACGCATGTTCTACAACCCAGACCCTAATTAGGCTATAAACTTAAGACTATTTTACAAAATATCTCTTTATTTTTTTCCTGGGTGAAATATTCAAACAGGATAATTGAACAGTATCTTTTTGATTCATGTCTATATAAACAGTATCAAAACTTACCGATCTGTTTCACCCAGAAACTGTTGGTCTTGATCTTTTTAACCAAGTTTGTGTTTTGATTCACGCTTCTAGCTGATGCGCTAGCATGTGTTATTGAATTTGGGACCGGAGGCACATAGAAAATAACACTTTAAAAATTTTTTTGTCATGATCATTAGTATCTAAAGATTCCAAAATCAAAACAAAAAAGCAACCTAACTCTATTGGTTTCTTTGTGAATACTAGAGTAAAGATGAATACGATATATATTGCAATAAGGTTGTAATAAGGTTCCATCACTCTGAAACTTTTGCCATTCAAAATGGCATCATATAATTCAACTTCCTCTATAATTTAACTTTTGTCGTATTTACCACCAAGGAGAAAGTTCATCTTCCACTACCAAAGAAAAAGCTGACACTGCCGGATCCCTGTGTAATCAGAAGCTTATGTTTGCGTATCATTTGACTTTTTCTCATCAGCCAAATCGAATACCACAACTTTTCCTCCTTCGAATTTCTCAGAAATGAAGATTCCATGACACACCATGTGTTTGCATATCATTTGTGCAAAATCTAAACCGAACTTCCCTACATGTCTCCACCCATTGCCACTTCCTCGTTTGAAGGTAAACATTGCCAAATGAAGAGCTTTAACTCTCTATAGGAACTTTGGAAGATGTCAGAGTTCGTGCCAACTCAAACAATCTTTTTTTTTTCTTTTTCTTGAAACAGGAAGGATAAGCTTTATTAAAAATGGAAAAAGAAACAAGTACAAGACCAACTTGAACTCTAAGAAAACCAATTTGCTGGTTTGGTTATCTTCTTTTATTCATGAGTAGCTGGGTTCCAAATAAGGAATAATTAAGTGCAAAGGCAGTTAAAAAACACAAGGCCATTACTAGAACCTAATAAATTAACTGTATGACCTAACGACTTAAAAAAGGTAAGACATTTTTGATAAACTAAATTCATTCTTCTTCCACATAACTTATAGAATAGATTGCCTCCATGAGGTCATAACAATTTATGTGAAGTAAAATGATGATGCATTCTAGCAAAACTCGGACCAGAAATTAAAGATAACCAACTTTTGCAAACACATTTGCATACAGATTCACTGGTACTCTTAACAAGATTTGGAGGTAAAGATATCTTCCGGAATGCTTGACATCGGATGATGCGATGAGTAAGACAGAGGAAATATGATACGAGAGTTAGAATGTAAAGATATCTTCCGGAATGTTTGGATGTAAAGACTCTGGTGCTAACTTGGGCTGCCGGTTTTGGCAATAGAGTTCATTTGAACTTCGCCTACGCTGTGCGCAATTGGAGTTCAGTTTTGTTTGTAATTTTTCGCGTTTTTTCTACCTCTGGTAGTAGTTGTACATTCTCCCTCTTTTAATAAAGCTTTCTTTTCTGATCAAAAAAAAGAAAAAAGACAGAGGAAATATGATACGGGAGTTAGGATTTGAGGGTTTGATATTTATAAGTTAAAACATAAAGAAGACTGATTCTTATAACGATGGAAGAGGGTGTTCCGGATACATGAATCAGAAAATGGGTCATATGACCACAACCCATAAAGTGCGGGAGTAATGGACTTGTAAAATATAGGTCTGGATGAAAAAGACACAAGCAAATTTAGTCATATATACCATTTATTTTAAACTTTATTCTTTATTATATATCATTTTCTCTCTCCTATTTATTTTCTTTCTCCAATTTAAAATTAATCGTGCGAAAAGGTCTTAACTTCCGAAATATAAGTTGGATTTTAATAAAATTTATATTTTAGAAAGTACTCGAAAATCTCTACAAAACAAGATCCATCGTTGAAATGAAATTCGAAAAAAAAAAAATCAACCCTACGTGACCAGGAATACATTATAATCTAAGTCAAGCGACAAAAAATAAAAAATAATTTTCTATAAAAATATGCATTATTCACCCAGGTATAACTTGGCAAAATTTTATCTCATATAAAATATGTAGTATGCACCCAGGTGCAACTTGGCCAAAATTTATTTTTTATAAGAATACTAGTTATTTTAACCCCCCCGAGGTCATAGTAACGGCCGCAGCATGAGTTAACTTTTGTGCTTTTTATTTTTAAAATATGAATTAGTTTTTGGTAATGCCTATGGTTAAAAACAGAAGTTTATTATTGGGGCTTTAGAGTCCATGGGTTTTGGGGCTTAATTGAGTTCTAGTGTCCTAGTATGGATAGGGAAAAACTTAATTAATAGTAAAAGTCAAATATACCCTTTCCTATAAATATATTATAATTTAATAATTATTAAAAAAAAAGATTAATCTTCCCTCCTTCTTCATTTCATCATAATGAAAATGATAATCACAAATTCATCAGGATGAAATCATGATTATTAGAAAACTTAAATCTATAGTTCTTCTTTCTATATTATTTTTCTCCTCTATCACATTGTGATTCTTCATCGCATCGTGATGAAGATGATGATCATAAAAAAAAAACCAAAATTGATTATTTTTCTTCCTCTCTTCTTCTTCATCTTCTCCATCCAGTAGAGATGACAGAGAAAAAAAACCAAAACCAAGAAAATCCACCATTTATTTTTACTTTTGATAGACTTAAAAATTTAATTCGATTAATTTGAGAGAAAAAAAATAAGTTTAGAGGATGATTTTGAGTTCACTTTCCCAACCGTGAATCGATATAAGGTTGGGAGATACATATTTCCCAACCGTGAAGCTGAATCTGTACGATTTGGGAAAGTAAGACCTCCCGACCGGAAAAGAGTTTGTACTCTGGCTAGTTTTTATTGTTAAGCTATATTGATAATCACATAAAAAAGAAATACAAACAGAGGTCTAATTTCTAAGTTTCACAAAAAAATAGAAGAAAAATAAAATCGGTTTGGGAGTTCAATGACCCAAATTTCGTGAAAGTAATTTACATCTAGGATATCTTCAATTCTGACAAATTATTATTATTCACTACTGTCGACAATATTTCTCAACCGTAACTACAAAAAAACCCAGATTTTTTCTGTTTTTTATCGGTATTGAATCGGGAATCAAGTGTAAGGTTCTCCCGAGTGTTTTAAAAAAATTTATTTTTTTTGAATATTTTTCTTTTAAAATCATCGTCTTGGATCAAAAAATAAATGAGAAAAAAAATTGATGAAAAAAATTAATCGTATGATTAATCTTAATCTATACATTAATCATTATTAATTTGGTTAATTACCATAATTAACACCAATCAAATTGAGGGTACTTTAGACATTATTGAAAATAGTTGGATAAGGGGTTATAGAATTACTACTAATGACCAAAAAAAGCTCCCAAAAGACCCTTGATTTCAAAGCCCCGATAATAGGCTTCTAAAAGCAAATGGAACACCTGGTCTAAATATGGAACACCTGGCCTAAATTTCCCATGGATCCACACAAAGTATCCCTTCAGCGTCCAGAAAGAGTCAATGGATACTTCGTAAAAAAAGTCAATGGAAGTCACACATCTACTGTATAAAGATGCAAACGTCTGCCATGTACTACCCCAAAGTATCTTTGAAGTTGGTGGGAAACACACGCTTGGTGCACATGTTGTTAATTTGTTTATCAGGTCTCTTCGGAAAAGAAAGAGAAAAAACTGGTTCTTGTGCTAAACAATTTGGAGCATGTGTTGAGTGTAAAACCTTTGCTTTAAAGAACACATTTGTGTAATGGTTCGACCAAGTGATTAAATTTTTCTGTTTCATGTTCTTTTTCTTTCTTTGATCAAGTTTTAACATTTTTAACCGTACACTTGCTTCAAATTTGAAGCTGATTAACTTGGTTGCCTCACATATATAAATTATTTTTAAATCAAGAAAGCCATACAAATGAAAACATCCATGTAAATCTTTGACAGTCGACATTCATGAATTTCTACTAAAACCATAATGTATTAATTCTTATATCTGCAATCAAGGCTAATTCGTGATAGTAAATGTAGGATTGAATTGCAGTTCTAAGAATATTTGCGGACACATAGTGCAAGTGCAAAAAAATCAATTGTTAGGTCTCAACTACCATCATCAATCACTTTTATGCATCAACAACCATCTCCAACTGAGGAGTTCATAATATTGGCAGCATCCCTAAGCATACATGTGGTGCAGTCCACTAAATGTCGTTTCGTACACTTAGTCACATGCTAGCCAACCAAGAAAACTTTTTTTTTCTTAGTTACATGGAAACATGACCCCTGATACTTATACATTCATCTAGGATTCATGCTATTACAGGGTTCCATCCCCAGCCCAACCTCCCCTATGCGAGGAAGGATTGAGAACCACCAACCCACCTCCAAAAGTAAACTTGACAACAAAATTCCAAGACGGAACTGAAACAAACTATTTGACATGAAATAAAATTAAATACTTAGTCACATGCTAGCCGGCCAAGTTACCAACCTCACAAACAAAATTCTAACATCGAAATGCAATGAAAAATTTGGCTTGAAATAAACTTAAATACTTGGAATCTTTTAGTCAATCCAGTGATAATAAAAACTGCCAAACATTAAGTGCAACCGATTGGTAGCCTTATTTTACCAATACATTCCTTGATGTGTGGATAAACTGATCAAGAGATAACATATTCAAAGGTTCTCCATTATGTCTTTAATCAGTAGAGTCACATCGTCTTCAATTTAAATAAATCAGAATTTTGAGAATGCGATAAAGGAGAATCCAGACGAAATTGAGTGAGGAAAACAAAATAAAATGGAAAAATAAATTTGGGGAAAATGTTGACAAGAGAATTATACTAATATCACCAGGCTAATTCAATTGGTAACTGGAATTTTGATCGAGTAAATAAGCTACGAAAATGTTATTGCACCTACACCCATACACCGAACACAAAATCTCATTTAACTTACGTATATAACTTAAATCATATGCTATATAAGTTAAATCCGCGAGAGAGTGTATGTTTCGCCGAGTTAACACATACTATATAGATATTGGAAAAAATTATAAAGTAAAATCCTTAAAAAAGGAAGTGCAATGTCGTTAACATTTCGTGACTAAACAAACAATGAAGCTTACCTTTTCTTCAAGTATCTGATTTTGCAATCTGCAAGGTTGTTGGAAGTTTTTCACACCTATGCTGAAATGCCAAGACCTCTCCAAGAAATAGAGAAAGTTCAGAGATGAAAATTAGTCCTAGTAGTCCTTTAACATACAAATATTAAAACTAATAAATTTCTTCAGTTTGATTGTCATACTTTAAAATAGGTAGTTCACAAATTCCTCAATGTTATTCAGAGATTAAAAGGGTAACAAAACCTTGGTTCATTAAATTCTCCATCTGTGTTGTTTGTCGATAGAGAAACTATTAGTATACCTATTTGGCTTCTCGAATGAAAAGGGACTGTTCAGCATACCGAAACGCTCCCCTGCAATCCTTGTAAAATATTGGCCTTAAAACAAATTTAGATTTAGATATTAATTACCTTATTATGCCTCTGATGCAGCGTCTTCCAGTTCATCCTCACAATGGTATAGTAAAGACAAAATGGGTTGACACAATCTTTGAAAATAAATAGAAAGTTGAATTTCTGAGAAACTATTTAAAATTTTGCCAAAAAGGAAGCGAAAATTTTGAGCTCATTTCAGAATAAGGTTGTGTTGAGAAGTTTTCATCACAAACATAGGGTGAGTTCAAAAAGCAGGAGTCAAAACTTCAAACTGAATTCTTTAATTCATTGACTAATTTTGTTCCCCAAATAAAGTTTTAACTTTAGAATCCTAAGCCAAAAGATAAACAACAATCACATACGAAGGTTTTCCATTCACCTAATTTTGATTGCTCTAGGATCCGTATCAAGAAAATAAACCCAAAAACAAACAAACATAAAATTACATGAATTACTGCCTCCTGCTACTTCAAAAAAAAAAATATCTCAACAAAAGAACCTTCACAGGAGAGCATGAATCAGCGCAATAGAAATCCAACCATTATCATAAGATTCACATCGAATCTGGATGTCCATTTCACGAAGGACAATGTGCAAAATTCTAATTAGTACTTAATTTATATACGACGTAAATATAAAAGCACGTAGTCAAAAATAAACTACGAATTTGAGTATTTGTATGTTTAAAAAATAATACCATAAAACCATAGGTAGAAGAAAAACTTGAATTGTGAGCGGTATCTTGAATTACGAGAAATTAAAGATGGCAAGAGACTAAGGTAATTGCTTCACAATTGGATTCGATTTAAGTAGCACTCCTGAAATAATTGCATAAAAATAAAATAAAACCTTTTAGCCACTAACATGCATGAAAAAAATGAATGGTTTATACATTCAAAGAGAAGGTGTTTCTATAATCCATAAGGCATAAGGTGATCTCTCAAGTCGCGGAAATGAAAGAAAAAAGGGAGTGGTGCGAAAGAGGCGTTTTTCTGTTTTTGATCAACGAAGCAAACAGAGTGGAGGATCTAAAAGATTTCTCATTCCCAAATTTGTTTCTAAATTTCCGTTTCGTTTGTCAAAAACAGGGAAGTGCGGAAAAAAAATCTGGACCATCATCATCTGATTTTACTATTAATGACTGGATGTATGAAGATTACTTAAACACTAATATATAAAAGAAACCGATAATTTTTTTTTTCCTTTGCAGGATGAATCAGGTGCTTCAATAAGGTGGAGCATCGACTATGATTTCAAGGTAAATTTCCAATCGTTTCATGTAGCCTAAGGTATTCCCCCGAAGGATTAACGATGCAAACAATGAATCTGCCATTCCCAGATTAAATACCATGGAACATATGGGTTCAATGAATCAGTCTTTCATCTATCCAACCGTAATAGAAAAACTAATCGAATAAAAATGATACAAACATAAACCATCAGAGCTTCAACGCAAATACCCTGTATAATAAATACATAGACAAATGACTGAAATATGTGTGTGGGAGGCACCATGAATCCAGTGAGGCTGAACAATAAATTAAATTGGAAATTAGTGAATCATACCTGATTTCCCTCACATGAATCCAGTGAGGCTGAACAATAAATCACATCGGAAATTAGTGAATCATGCCTGATTTCTGTCACCAAAGAAGAGAAATGCTTTTTCTTTGGTTTATACATCCCACAACCGAGATTTATTTTACATGGATGTTTCATTTCATTTCTTCTTCTTTTTTGTTGAGAAGATGTTTCATTTCATACGTGAGGATAAGTGAAACGACTTTCTGTAATGGATGGAAATTAAGGAAATTTTGGTTTTGGGATAGGGAGAGAGAACGATTAGGCGCCCACGGTTGTTCATTCATCCCCATAAAAGTTAAAGGCACACGTGGGAGATGTTAGGGTGGTCAGAGGAACCACATCCATAGATTTATGTTTGTATGGACAAATCCTGACCACCACTAAGATAGGCCAACTTGTCCAAACTATGTTTTATACTAATGATGCATTACGCACCCAAGTGCAATCTGGCCAAAATATTTTTCCTATAAAAAAAATGCATTATCCACTTGGGTGCACCTGGCAAAAACCTATTTCTTCTAAAAATATGCATTATGCACACAAGTGCATTTTGTGTATTTCGTGGATAAATATAGGTTTATCCTCGAAATTACTTGCAATATACCATCATCCTTCCCTACTACATTTACAAAGATTGGGTATCTTTACGGTTTATGGCTCATTCTCTTCGCGATTTACTTGTAATTGATATCTTCATTTGTATTAGGGTTCTTATTATCTTGGATTTTGATGTTTTTGATATTCTTGTAAGCGATCATGTAATCACATTTTGATTTGAATAAATTGAAATTGTTGATTGAAAAAAAAAAAAAATTTACTTGCAATATATCATACAAAACCAAAATCACTATTTCATAATCTCGAGCAATAAGTCAAGTATCATTATCATCACATTCACCATTAAAACTTTAACCAAAACAAAGAACAAATTTATTTTTTTAAAAACATAAAATATTATGCACTCGGATGCAACCCGGCCAAAATGTATCTTTCTTGTTAAAATATGCATTATGCACTCCGGTGCATTTTGTATATTTCTTAGATAAATCTAGGTTTATCCTAATACATTTTGTATATGTCTTTGTGTAGTTCAAAGCATTAATTTAGATAATATATAAGCCTAACGAAAACATCCCACTGATGAGAGAAGATTAGGATGTTTAACCACTCCCAAGAAATTCACTTCTGCAATCTACTCTTTTATGCCATGGTAAATGACAAAAGAAAAGCTTTGATAGTGGAGTTCTTTTTATATCCACTGCTACTACTGGAAGCTACAAAACCTGTGTCTTCCCAAAAGAGCCTCCCAAGTATATAATGCCGTCACGATGAAAATCAAGAATTAAGAAAAAAAATCAATAAAACATGATGAAATCGATGAAAGGGGAATTAAATCAAATACTTGCTTACACTTTGTTCCAATTGTGCTGTTTAACAGTAACATCCAATTTCTTATCACCTAAATACTCGCCAAAGATCACCATTATCATTTGTGTTTTCATCTAACCACACCTCGTAAACAGAACCAAAACCATCTTCACGGTCATCAAACTTCTACTAAACCACCTACACAATCATTATACGCCTCTTTCTACCTTGATCTGTTCAATTGTTGGATTGATTTGTAATCACTTTATATTCTTTCTTCTTCTAATTTTCTTTGGAATTCGTTGATTCTCTTTGGAATAATGACAATGAAAGAAGAAAAATTGTAGAAACATGGAACGGTTGGAGTACGGTGGATAATTGTTTGGTGGTGTGTGAGATCTGACGACATTAGAAAGGGATATTTTCTAGCATTTCGTAGAAAATAAATAAAAGCGATTGAGGGTACTTTAGACAGCTATAGGTAAAGTTTTGGGTCTTATAACCAATTTAGGATATTTAAAGATAATTAATAGGGGGAAAGACACTTTTACTAGAGGGAAAGCTGACTTTAGTCTCGGCTATTTGACCTCGGGTTAACATTGGGTGGATTTAAAATCGTATATCACCATTTCTACACATCCCATTTAACCCTAATTGTTTTATTCGTATCAACAAACCCTAGCTAATAGATTATTAATTTGATCCCCAGTATGAAGTACTAATGAAGTGAACCATATACCATTTCCAACCGTTTGAGGTGGAAGGAGAAAAGAAACATAATGCAAAAATATTGGAAGAAAATCAAAGGTAGTACACAATCTGCTATTTTTTCTTTCTCCATGAACTGGATTAGTTTACTGACGACTTCATGAAGTAAAACTATAGTCTACAATATTGATTAATTAAGCGTTACATCTTCACATGTTGGAATATTTTTAAGGAAAATGCTTATAGTTGATGAATTGTACATGACTATTGTTTTGCAATTATTTATTCAGATTGTTGCAACTCTTCTTTTAGTTTATCAGAAACATATCCGATCCCTAGAATAGTTTAATGGGAATAGAACCATATATTTGTTAGTTTAGTTCTAGAACATCAGTCAAAAAATGATTAGTCGACAGTGGTTAAGTTTTATCAAATTTGATTTGATAACATACTAGCACAGCAATAGAGAGATGGTAACATGGGAAGTTCAACTCAAGAGAAAAAATATAGAGAAATGATCGTGGAAAACTTATTATCAATCCGCCCAATATTGATCCAAGGTCAATTATCCTAGACTAAGTCAGCTTTCCCTCTAGTAAAAGTAGCTTTCCCCTTATTAATTATCTATTTAAATAGTATCTTTTAGGTTTTAGGATATTAGAACAGTGGTCAAACTTTACTTGTCTTATATACCTGAAAATTCAAATTGAGGGCCTATTTGACCAAAAAAGGGGTATAGTGGCGTACGTAGACTTTAGGAGTGGGTGGAGATGCTCTAGAGCTATATCGCGAGTTTTATGTTGTTAATCGAGAATGGAGTTAATGTGAGACTTTGGACTCATTTACGTCAGTAGCAATGTACGTAACAACAAATATAAATATGAATGCTAATGCTAATGATGACCGAAACCCAAAATGAGAACAATTTGATTTGGGCAGAGCTACCTGTTTTACAAATTGCTCTTAACATAATAATGCTCGAGTACACCTCAACATAGTTAACATACGGCAATTGTTTCAGCGCCTTCTCGTCTTCACAGCATCTTCACAGTTCTGCAACACTATCTCGTTGCAACATATTACTGCTGAGATTAAATGTTTTGTTCGCAAGACCGGTAAGTGGGTAAACTGTGTACGTTTTGGTGTGAGGAAACTGGTGTTATTTTTTTCCTTGCACCCAAATGGGAGCTAATTTCCATTTAACTGTTTTTGCAGAATGTTATTTTAATTGCGCACTACGCTCTCACAGAAAATTCGTTATGTACAACCAACCAGGACAGCTACCGATTTAGATATCAACTGTGTATCACCAACAAAAAAAAAAAAAAAAAAACGCCAAAATACTTTAGATATCACTCAAGACTGTGTGATGTTAAATCTAAGCATGAACACTAGTACTATATCCGAAATTCAAATTACAAATAAGTAGTCAAGGCTATGCATTGCATATATTTACTTGAAATCTCTGCGACTGAAGAGTGTCCTTTTTTTATACTTTCGGAAAAGGAGGTACATCTGGAAATAGCAAAGAACTAACTTTCAAACAGGCTAAAATTGAGCAGACCAACAGAAAATCAATATCCAGAGTAAATCAAATACATCCGTTCTTGCAAAAATAAATAATAAAAAAGGATCCGAAGCTTAAAATGTCATCACTTCCTTGATGTAGATTTCTTTAAAGTTACATATTCTCCACATAGGCTTAATTATGCGGAAATTAACTTGACAGATCCTAGTGGTCCATGCTCTTGACACGATGGAATCGACACATGACTAACTTCGCGCCTCTCTGATTAACTAAATGAAACCGATGATAACATGCCCAATAATAATATTGCAACCTAAGTTTCTCACCAAACTTTCATCAATGATCAAATCCTACTCCTAAATTTTCCCTATAATAACCCAACAAGATATCAGTTCAAGAATCATCACATCGCAGTACTCTTTAATTCCACTGATCGTAAGAAATGGCATTTGCAGCAAAGAGTCTCTCGTTGGTTTTCTTTGGATCTCTACTTTTTTCGTTTGTTGTTCTAACTCAACAATCTTCCATTCAGCAGAATGTCACTCTATAATCTTCTGTAAGGCCATTCCCAACGGAAATCCATATTATTGTTACAAGCACCTAACCCGGTGCATACGCACCGGATGATTCGAGACTGTTTAAATTTTAGGAAGATCTATTTGTCCCTTCAAAAAAAAGGAAAATCTATTTGGGTGGTAGACATATTATTATCTCGGTGCGTCATGGAAAACGCATATGAAACTTCGAAGGTTGCAGATACTATCCACAAAAAGCATTGTTATGATCATGAGCAGAAAAAATAACTTTTTTTATTTCTCCATGGTAGGAGCTAATTAATTCATGGTCTACATTCATTAAGTACTCCGTATCTATTTCTCAATGGTAGGAGCTAACTAATTCATGGTCTACATTCATTAAGTACTCCGTATCTCCATATCCGTCAAAGCATTCATTAGGTTCTATTGTCAAGAATTCATTAGGTTCTAGAGGTGTAAAACGTGCCGGCCCGGCACAGCCCGGCACACGAAGTCGCGTGCTTCACGTGCCATGTGCCGTTCTGTGCTGTGCCAACATTTTAAACGTGTTGTGCCGTGTTGTGCTTTACTAGTCAAAAGCTAGGCCGACACATTGCACAACACAACCACGAATAAGCGTGATGTCGATCTTTGGCACTTCGATGTTATAAATAATTTGAAATCACTTAATAGTATACAATAAGTCCGGACATTATTACGAGAATCTAAATAGACAACATATCATTTGAATTTTTTCAAGTAAAATCAACAAGTTT
The DNA here is from genome assembly GCA_023529315.1 of Papaver bracteatum. Classification (NCBI taxonomy): domain Eukaryota; kingdom Viridiplantae; phylum Streptophyta; class Magnoliopsida; order Ranunculales; family Papaveraceae; genus Papaver; species Papaver bracteatum. The sequence goes on from JAJJWX010002912.1 coordinate 214,613, forward strand.
ATTCAATAAAAAGAAATAACCCATCAAATATAAAATTTGGATCATTGTAATGTAAATTAATGTTATAGTCAAATATAGGTGAGCGACATTATAACAACGATATTGGAATATATTTTCCAAATATTTAGGTATTATATGTGTTGTTATAAAAATAAGTTAGCATAAAATGTCAAAAACTAGCTAGAATAGTAACTCTTTTTTTGTGAAATATACACAAAATGTGATGTATTATGCCTTGTTATATGATGTACTTGTGCATGCTATAGCGTGCTTTCTTAGCTGTCTTTGTGCGTACACGTGCTAATCCGTGCAGCGTGCTGTCTTTGGAGCTACTCCAATTAGTCAAACCCAACCGCGTCTCATTTAACTAACGTGATGTCTCGCGTGCTGAAGCTAAGTCGTCTTTGATTCATTAGCTGTGCTCAACTTTTTTAGCGTCTTTAAAAATTTGGGTTGTGCTCGTCTTTGCATCGATTTACACCTCTATTAGGTTCTATCATGTGGTACTTTTAGTGGAAGTACTGTATCAACATTTCCCATCCTTGCTCACTCTTCCCTTGCATTTGAACTACATTGTTATGCATCGGTGTGTCTTACAATATGAAATACTGGGAAAATAAAAACCATATGTATATTGCTATGACAACAATAGCATTCTTATATATTGCTATGACAACAATAGCACTCTCGTATATATTTTTATTCAAATAACAAATAAACATGTCGTCCAAATGAATTCCTAATAATTATCTGAATTCCTTGTTGTCGTTAAAACGCAGATTTCAGCAAGCCAAAGTCGGGAATTTTTCCCTTTTCCTCGGTGTAGCTGAACCATATGATTTTCAAACTTGGCAAAGGTAAAGTCAACTTGAACTTGAAATATAATTGTACTACCTTTGTTTTTGAAAAAGATATACTATCTTTTTTTTTTTAGCCTAAAATAAGCCAAATTACGGATAAACTATTCCGGAATCCTTTAATTATGTGTATTACTACTGTATACAACCATGTATCCTGATTTTTCACCATCAATGCTAATGTTTCATTGTTTTCCTTCAAAATCGTATTATTCAGCATTAATGCCACTGTCACCATCTTAGAATTGGTTTCTTCATGAATCATATCAATGTAAAACCCAGTGTTGTATGACAGTCGGCTTTTATAAATGATCTAAAAGGCTTTTCGATTCCCAAGGCTAGGGTGCGCCAGGTTATTGTTTCTTCCTTATTCATTGTACTCTTTTTCTGGAAACAGAAATAAGGAAACAAAATACCTATCCAGTAAATCATAATTGGAAAAAAATCTAAGCAAAAAATAAGAAACCTGCAAATGAATGTTATAAAAGATGATCAAGTGCTACCCCTAACTGGCCTTTTCTGTTCATAAAAGTCCTTTCGTAGTTTAAAATTCTAATGCGTGAAGATATACTCTGATCGATTGGGCGACATCCTCCTATATAAATCGTTCTCCCCTTCCAAGTTAAACTCAAATAGTATCTAAATCCTGTGCAAACCAAAACCTAGCTATCGCCTATCGGTAACAAACAACACAATAATGCACTCAATAGTAATATATCTCATCATAACTTTTGGATGCACCTTAATTAATGTCCGAGAATTATACTTGCGTTAATCTCTAGATTTCATCTGATTTTTGTGTGAACATCACTTTTCCCGTGAATGATTTATGTTTAAAGTTCCTCAATGAAAACTTAAAAGGGCTGCGAAGTTCGAACTGTCTTTCTCACATTTCCCCAATCAATGCGGTAGTCTTCTCTCACCACCATTGTGCGGACACCCAAAGCTTTTGAGTACCCCAAATTGTTCAGGTGAAGCCTGAAAGGATGCTATCCAATATGAATATGAAACAATCATTAAAATAAATTAGTTAAGCATTACTTGTGTCACCTACCCAACCAAAATTTAGAATAGATTAGTTAAACAATATGAAACATATTTAGAATAGATGTACCCAACCAAAATTTAGAATCTGTGTGAATCTATATAAACATGAAAAGGCACCTACCCAACCAAAATTTCAGAAGCTGGGACTAAATAAGAAGACAGACAACACGATTATCTTATCATAAAATGTTTTAACCTTGCTTCGTACAATACAATCATGGATATTTAAATATGTGAGTAAGGATAACATGATTTACCGGTAAACAATCATCAACATTCTGTTGCATATAGAATACCTAACGTTTCTTTCAGCATATTTAATCAAATAAAAAGTTTTCTCCAATGGCATTAATATCTGATCAAACTCATTGCATGGAAGTGAGCAATGTTGCTTTCCTCTGCTATAAAATAGTGAAACGTTGTACCGGTTGTCGATTCTAAAACTGAAACTTAATAAGGAGATGCGATGACTTCAAATCGCAACTTGCAACGCTTCATAAAACAGAAAAGTATATCTCTTATGCAGCCGTAAGAAATCTTCAGAAACTTGGGTTTTGTCGTGGTCCAGTTGTTCACGGATGACTCTCTTTTGTTATCATTTTTTTGTTAAAGAGGGTATGGGATATTTGGGAATTCTTTGAGAGACCGGTTGATTAGGTTCATTGCTTTATGAACTTCAAATAAAACAGTGTTTTTGAGTTGTTCATCATCGATCTCAAGATCTTCAGTTATTTATTTTTTGTTGCGGCAGATCAAATAGTTTTCTCCATTGTCGATTCCAAGGATCTGCTGAAGTGTGATGAATAACTTATCATCCCAAGTACCTGTCTCTTTCCTCGCATTATGCCAATCTTTGTCGGTGTCCACTTTACTGAGATTCTGGAACTGTAAGAAGCTTGTTTTGGTGAGGGATGGTACTGGTTAATTTGTGTATTTATAATGCTAACAAAAGATGTGATGAATTGAGATTAAAATTTAATTTTAATGGGTTGCGACTGTTGGAACAGGTACGACGTTTAGATTTAGGTCTATTTTTAATTTTGAAATGGGACTTGTCACTGATGTAGTTGCTTTTGACATATAATTACATACTCCTTTGGTACTCTCCTAGATATTAAGGTTACACAATGCATCATCTCTGGCGACTTTTTAAGTTGACGTTTCGAATATGTCTAAAAACCGTGGCGATTGATGGAGGGGCACTTCGGGGTTGCCTACTGGATATAATGTCTTATAGTAAACAAAAATCGTGACTCTTTAGGTTGCCGTGTGGATTGTGTCTAAACAGTAGCGACGGTTGGAGGGAGACTTCGCTTACTGGATAATGTCTAATAGGAATAGCCAATCAGGTAGCGGTGACATGGATACTTTGTGCTGACATGCTTCCACCACAATCAAGAGTGATTGTAGCTGCGACATGTGGCGACTTGGGGTCTCTTATTATAAAGAAAGATTATCATTATCATGATTCTTAGTTTTAAACAATTAATGTATGAATTAGGTGCTCCGGATTTTATGCTTAAGTTATAAATATTAGCACTTTGATGACTTTACAATGATATACTCGAGTTGTCTCATTTCTTTCAAATCTTTCGTTGATATTTGTTTTGATTGATTCTGAGTTTTTTTCTTCTTTCGTCAGTATGATTGTGTTTACAAGTATACACAAAAACTGGGACAAAAATCGGTGCAGGAACAAATTCAAACATATCATTAGCACTCTACGATTCATATGGTTATCATATTGTAATCCTAAATCTGGAGAAATGGGGTGGGTTGATGGGACCAAAACATGACTATTTCGAAAACGGTAACCTTGATATTTTTGGTAATTTGATTGGATGTTTGAAAGGGCCTGTTTGTGCAATAACACTTGCCTCAGATGGAACCGGGTCACAAAGCAGTTGGTATGTTGAAGATTTACAAGTTACAACTACAGGTCCCCGTATTCCTTGCGCTCAGAAGCTTTTTACTATTGAACAATGGCTTGATCTTGATACTTCACCTTATAAACTTTCTGTTACCAAGAATTTATGTGCAAATACCAATCAAAAAAAAAAGAATTTATGTGCAAATGCAACGTCTTTGGCATCTATGTAATCCTTGATCAATGTATGGAGTCTGATGAATAAGATTGGTGTCAAATAATGAGACTCATGAGTGAAGTAATATAATAAATGTTTGGGTTTCTTCTTGTTTTGTTATTTTTATTCTTATATACCCCCACTGGCTTCACTGCAACATTCTTTCCGAGTATATTAAACTTGGAGCTGCGCAGTGCGGTAGTATGGTACTTGTTCACGTGCGATATATTTATATTGTGTTATGCTGCAAGGTGTTTTGGTTATGGGATTGGATGCACCAACATTGTTGGAATTCCACTTCCTTCATGCCTGTTCCCGCGAGAATTTGAAGTTTCGTTCATGATTTAACTTGGAAATAATGCGTGAAACCAGGAGTGAAGAAATAAAGGGGTAAGTGAAAATGTGGATTTGAACAATTAATGTGTATTTTAGCATGGTATAATTTGGATTGTGCTAGTAGTAGTTAGGATCAACTCTGAATTGGAATTTGCGTAATATTAGAAAAATCAAACATGAAACAACACAGAAGACGGGTCGTTTACCAGTGGAGGAACCGATTCAAACTTCAAGGTGCAAATCAAGCTAGTAGTATTCAAGATTTACAATGCTGGTCATTATATTTTAGAATTTCACAAAAATATAACAGAATATGAATGCAAAAATAGTTTAACCAGAACTATACCGAAATACCAATTGCTTAAGAGAGGACATAAAACGCAATTTTCATAACCATCACATGCTATATACCATATGCCAATAGGTTCTAAAACTAGACAGAACACAGGAAATGCATGTAATGCGTGGATAATTATGTTATACTGTAAGAACTAACCACTAGGTATGATTACATTCTCATGTTTTTCTTCCTAGGCTTCTTCTGTTTCAATTTTTTTTTTGAAGTGTGAAGGATATATTGAAAAAGAAGAAAAAAAAAAAAAATATTTACAAGGTCAAAAGACCGTCACAGAAAAAGAAGCCGAAGTCACTACAAGGTCACTATATCCTCCCACTGGTTCATAATTTGATTAGCAGAGTAATGTTTAAAGATATCCGTAGTTGAGCTCCAAAGGTAAATCCATTACTTTATAGCAAATTCCATCTCATGTCCAGTTTTATCTCTGCCTCCATGCACCCTCCTGTTACGCTCGTTCCAAACTTCCCAGCATATAGAAAACGGTAGAAGATGCCATACCGTTTTGGCCCTGATAGAAACTCTTCCCAATCTCCAGCTGATCACCATCTGTTTGAATTGAAACGGCATTACCCACTTCAAATTCAACGCAGCCAGAAAATAATTCCATAACCGGCCAATCTCTCTACAATGGATGAATAAGTGATCCATCGTTTCTTCTTCCCCATTGCAAAAAAGACATATGTTCGATTGAACTACGACGCCCCTACTTTGTAGCATATGTCTAGTCGGGATAGAATTCCGTAGAGAAGCCCAAAACAAAAACAACACCTTAGGAGGTGCGATTATATTTGACAAAATATAATGCCCATCCCAATCCGGATCCCTGTCAGTTAACTTGGCATATATAGTTGGGAATTTTAAAAAAAAATGCCCATGTGGGGAAAGGCATTTAAGAAAATGCCCACGTTTTTTTCATTATATATTTAATGCCCATACCGTTAGAAATTCCGTTATGTTTAACTTACTTGGTACTTTTTCATTGACTTGGTCAATTTTTAATGTTGCAATTACATTATTAGCCCTTCCCCAGATTCATAAGAATATCTCTTTCCTTCTTCTTTCCCTAATTCTTTCCGCCTATTTCTTTATATGTCTAATTTCTCCTCCGTCTAATAATCAGGAGAAGCTGGTGTCACATTTAATCAGATAGTTGGAACGCAAGACAACTATTACATCTCTAAGTACAGTGATAGTGCCGCGTGTAGAAATGTTGACATCAACTAAAACCATTATTGTAGTTGGAGGTTTTCATCAAGCTAGCTCTATGTTGGGACCGACATGATAAATCACAATAAGCTTCTTTAGTTCCTTCGTTTTTTTGTCTATGTTGGAATTAATTTAATACTTGTCACTTATAATTCTTATAAAAATTTAATTTCTTATTAAATTTAATTCTTGTCTAAATTACAAGTGTTGATACTTTTGTCATCTAACTACTACTATAAATTTCTTAATCGCCATGTTGTGGATGACAAGACTCGTTTTCGTGTTCTTCCATGGTACTAACATCAATTTCTTAGTTTGGGTCGTGTGATTTTTTGGTATTTCAAGCCATGAGTGATGAGTTCTTCATGACCTTTGTTAGTTAATTCGACTGAATTGAGATAATTGATTGTGATTTTAGAGCTTGTACCGGTTTTAAAATTGATAGGTACTTATTAGATTTGAATTTGCGGGTAAAGAAGAAGCTACCAATTCAAGCGCAAACACCAACAGTTTTCACCTCTTCATCTCCGGAAAAATGCTTGAAAGGTGTTCGACATAACTCGAAAACCCGGTGCTCTTTGCTCACCCAACTCCATCATTTTGCAATGCCTACTAATTCATACCTACAAGCCACCGGAATTCTCAAATCGAATATGGACTTTTAAATGGTGAAAATTTGATCAAGTGTCAATTAAGTTGGTTTAGTTACTTGATCCACATCATTCTAGTTTTCATTTCCAATGAAAGTAATCATCCACAAGCAAGATATTTGAATAGTGTTGAAGGGGATGGTGGTGTTGGTCACCGTTCTTGAATTTGATTTGATTTGTATGTTTGTATTGGAACTTCTTTGGGTGACGTATGTGTAAGCATGGTAAATTGGAAAGTGCACATAAGTGCTTGTTCGAATGCCTGAAAGAAGAGGTAGAGAAGTGAGTTAGGTGAGATTGACTCGTTCATTATCATTTGATTTGGAGGGTTTTACGTCTTTTTACAGGATAGAATGATTGTCACCTAGGCACTAAACTCTGTTAAACGTTTTTTTGAAAAAACGGGATGGAAAAGGTCAGAAGTATGGGCATTAAATATATAATGAAAAAAACGTGGGCATTTTCTTAAATGCATTTCACCACATGGGCATTTTATTAAAAACCCCTATATAGTTTTAGCATTAGGTTCTCCTTCCAGACCATCTTCTTCGCCCTGCGTTAGAGTAACAAGTCTAATATGATGCTTCAGTTCCAAAAGATCAATACTTTCAGCCGGATCTAATTCTCTGCTGAAATGGAATCCAACCACCATCTTAAACAAATAGTAATAGTGGACATTTTTTGTGTGCTAATCCTAAATAATCTTGGAAATTTCTCCCTGAATTGAGAACTTTCCACTCCGCCCGATCATGCCGAGAAACGAATTGTTACGCCCTCTTTAACACTGCACTCCTGTGTCGGCAAAAACCTTATTTTCTCTTATAATTTCAAACCACATGCTTCTCGAACCGTGTCTTTAACTTGCATCGGCAGCCGAGTCCTCTTGAGCACTAGATTTTTCACACGATCCAGCCTCCATAAAGGCATTTTTTGTTGGAATATTTTCAGCGCTCTGAAGGGGGTCCGGAAGCGTAGCCCCGTGTGGGAATCTGGGGGCAACGCCCCCAGAAAATTTTGGATATCAATTGTTTGGACAGTTGGAAAACGTTTCCAGAAAATTCTAAATTCAACAATGAGTGTCTGTTGATGAAGGAACAGCATCTCTTTAGAAGAGAAACTTTGTTGGTGAAAAGACATGTCTTTTCCCAATGAGATCTAAAAAAACCCCTATAAGTAGCATCTCCCAAACCCATTTCGATATCATATCTTGAAAACCCTTTTCTGTTTTCTCTCTTCTTCTAAAGCATCATCAGAACTTTCTTTTCATGTGTTCTTGATTGGGTCAAGGGTGCAAACCTTGAATCAATTTTCGGTTGTAGGGCTTTCCTTGTATCTGAAGGCTGATATTTCATACACTGTTGCAATTGCCAACTCGTTGGAAGGGTAGAAATATTTGTCTAAAAGAAATCACCAGAGCCTTGAAAGCTTTTTGAGTACAACCCGCAGATCTGTTTTTGTGTTTCATCTCCATTGCACCCGGTAAGTTTTCCATGCGTTTTAGACAAATAATTTACGGCAATGGAGGGTGAATCTTCAACTTCGAATGCTCTCGCACAATCCTGCAAGTGATGAACCAAACCTTAACTAAATGCTGGGCGTTTTGATGGTGAAAATTTTACTCGTTGGCAAGAGGCGCGAAGTTTTCGATCACCATCAAGTTGTGGTATATACTTGAAGATGGTTTTGGAGGCGATTCTATGACATCAGACAAGGATACTCTTGAATTGATCAACAAGCGTAAAAGCGTCAGGAAGATGATTTCATGTATGCGTGGTCATATTTTGAATGCCCTGGAAACTTCATTTACAATGCACATCGGAGTATTGCGACTGCAAAGGAATTATGGACTGTGCTTGACAACAAATACAAGATTTACGAGGCAAGCAACAGAAAAATTCTGACTTGCAACTTCATGGATTTTAAGATGGTTGTGATCAAGTCGAGTCATTGCCCAGGTCGGTGAATTTTTACTCATTGTTAATCATCTAAGGATCTTTGGAATTGAACTTCCTCCTGCGTTTATTGTTGGTGTTATTATCTCTCGTCTTCCCCCTTCTGGAATGGTTATAAGAAGAAACTTAAGCATCTTTGAGGCCGACTATGATTTAGAGGCCTTAGCGTCATCTTCGCATAGAAGAGGACTCGTAAGCGAGAACTTAAGGATAGTTCACGGTCCCGAAAACCATTCTAAGGTAAATAGCGTAGAGACACCAAATTCCTTGAAACCTAAGAATGATACCCAGTTTAGAAGAAGAATCATCCCAACAAGAAGAGTAAGAAGAAGGGCAATTGCTATACGTGACAAACCAGCCATTTGCTCGTGGTTGTCGTCTCAAAATGAAACAGCAGTGAGAACCAGAAAAAGAGGCAAATATGGTCGATGACAATCTTGTGATTGTAGTGCAAGCCGCCAATCTTGTTCTGAAGCTGAGGAGTGGATGGTGGTGCGACAATGGTGCAACCAAATCCATATCCCTTAAGGATAGAAATCTTTACAAGACTTATGAACGGTTTGTGGAGAAGGAAGCGAAGTTGTCTCTGCAAGCAGTCAACGACAAAGTCATTGGGAAAGGCACTGTTGAACTCTCGTTTACTTGGGAAAAACTGTCACTCTTACTAATGTATTACATGTCCCGACATTGTAAAGAACCTTGTTTAAAGCGACCTTGTAATGAAGGCTGGATTCAAGATTATTATGAGTCTAATAAGTTTGTATTGTCCAAAAGCGGTGTGTTTGTTGGACAAGGATATGCTGTAATGGGATGATTAAGCTTAATATAATAAATAATGGTTACTGCTTATATTGTTGACTATGTTAATCTATGGCATGGTAGATTTGGTCATGTAAATTATGGTTCCCTTAGAAACATGAATCGATTAGGTTTGATTTCGATTGCAATTTTGATCATGCTTCTAAATGTGAAATATGTGTGCAAGCAAAGATAACTAGAATTTCCCATAAGTGCGAAAGTACGGAAATTCTTCCTTACTTGAATTAGTACATAGTGATGTGGGTGATTTGCATGGTTACGCCACTCGTGGTGGAAATAAGTATTATGTCACTTTTATAGAGGATAGTACTAGATATGCTTACACATATTTGATGAAATCTAAGGATGATGTTTTTGACATGTTCAAAATATATAAAGCGAAGTAGAGACACAATTAGGACTGAAAATTAAGACTTTACGTTCTGATCGTGGTGGTGAGTATTTTCCTAATGAATTTAAATTCTTTTGTCAAGAGCATGGTTTAATTCATCAATTATGCACCTTATACACCTCAACAAAATGGCATGGCTGAAAGGAAAAATAGAACTTTGATTGATATGGTTAATTGCATGCTTATAAGTTCTAGTTTGCCTAATTCTTTGTGGGGTGAAGCTATGTTGTCTGCATGTTATATTTTGAATAGGGTTCCTTTGAAAAAGAAGAATGTTTCTCCTTATGAGTTGTGGTTTAAAGGGAAACCAAACTTGAAGAGACTTAAAGTCAAGGGTTGTTTGGCATATGTTGAAAGCACTGATCCTAAAAAGACCAAAATTGGGAAGCAGGGCTTATAAATGTGCTTTTGTGGGATACTCTCTTAATAGTATCACCTCTGATTTTAATCCTTGATACTTTGAGATTATAGAATCGTAGATGTGGAATTTTGAGAACCTAAATAGGAGCAGGTTCTCAAATGCAACCCTGGAGAATTCATTGTTACCTAGTCTAGAATCTGAAGAGACTAATGAGAATGATGGTCATTCTATTCCTACTCAAGACATAGAGGATATTTACGAACCCATAGAAGATATCGAACCTAGAAGGAGTAAAGAGAGCAAGAAAAGAGACAAGCTTTGGTCAGGACTTTATAACATATCTTGTAGAAGGTGATAAGAATACAATTCTTAATATTACCAAATATGTTCGCATGTTGATGATGACCCTAAAACTTATCTGAGGCTATTAGTTCCAAATATGCTAGTTTTTTGGAAAGAGGCTATCAATGATGAAAAAGATTCCCATCTTACTAATGGTACTTGGATATATTGCGATTTACCTCCGGCGTAAAGCCTATTGGAAGTAAATGGGTATTCAAAAAAAAGTAAATGCCGATGGTACAAAAGGTAAGTTTAAAGCAAGATTGGTTGCTAAGGGTTATAGGCAAAGACATGGAATTGATTACTTTGATACATATGCTCTGTTGCTCGCATCTCATCTATTAGTTGTTTAATTGCACTTGCTTCTATTCACAAGTTAATTATTCATCAAATGGATGTCAAAAGCGCCTTCCTAAATGGAGATTTGGAAGAAGAGATATATATGGAACAACTTTGAAGGTTTCATATTGCCAGGCCAAGAAAAGAAGGTTTGCAAGTTGGTTAAATCTCTTTATGGCTTGAAGCAAGCTCCCATGCAATGGCATGAGAAGATTTGTGAAGTGATTTTGTCATTTGGTTTTGTGGTGAATGATGAGATAAATGTATCTATAGTAAGCATGATAGTTACGGATGTGTGATTCTCTGTTTATATGTTGATGATATGCTTATTTTTTGGATCTGACATATCTATGGTGGAAGAAACAAAAAGTTTCTTGGCTCTAACTTTGATATGAAGGATTTAGGAGAGGCTGATGTAATCTTGGGAATTAAGATCCTAAGAAAGGGGAATGAGTTGGCTTTAACCAATCTCATTATATTGAGAAATTTCTCAAAAGGTATGATCACTTTGATGACGATCCATCACCTACTCCTTTAGACCATACTATCAAGTTAAAGAAGAACACGGTTAGTACTCATACACAACAGGTATTCGGTGTCATTAGGAGTCTTATGTATGCTATGCATTGCACAAGACCGGACATAGCCCATGCGGTGGGGTGTTATGTCGTTTTCAAGTAATCACAGTTCGAACAACTGAAGCGGTTTCGAGTTATGGCTTACTTGAAAGGAACAATTGATTTTGGTTTGCATTACCAAGGCTATCATTGTATTGGAAGGTTCTGATGCTAAACTGGAACAATGTAGAATCCAAGTCCAAGTCGACATCTGGATGGATTTTTACTTTAGGGGTCTTTCTTTGTGTCTTGGAGTTCAAAAGCAGACTTGTATATCGATTCAACAATGTTGTAAGAATTGATAGCTTTAACGAATGCATGCAAAGAGGCGGAGAATGGCTTAGGGACCTTCTTATGGAAATTCCACTTTGGAAGAAGCCATCTCGAGGAGTTTTGATTAATTGTGATAATCAAGCTACAATCTATAATGTCTCTAATAAGACTTATAATGGAAAGTGTAGACATGCGAGTCTAGGACACCAATTGGTTAGGCAACTACTCAAGAGGAGTGGTTACGGTTAACTTTATTGAATCAAAAGGAATTTGGCAGACCCATTCACAAAAGAGTCTACCATATTAGGTTTGCTTCAATAAAATGTAATGAAATGGGACTAAGATGCAGTGAAGGAAGGTTGATCTCCCATAGCGAAACCCAACCTATGTTTTGAAAAAGATAAACAAGGTTCAATGTGGTACCAACAAGTTATGTTTGTAGATTATGGAGCACTAGCATAAAACTTCCCATTTCAAGTTAGTGCTGGTTTTTACGCAGAAAATAGGATGGATGTAAATCCTTAATGAGTCGTGATTAGTAAAGGTGTCTCGTGAGAAACACCTTGAGACTTACCTATATGAGTATGGAAATGTGGGCCGTTTCCTAAGAGAAGAAGACCGTTCTCTAAAGAAGACTCATGAATAAGGATATAAGCACAAGGCCTTTATAATTCTTGTCTACAGAACACATGTCTTATGGAATCAATATGTGTGGAGACTAGGCTTTGTCATAAGGGATTCTTGGTTCAAGACTAGTTTCACCATAGAATATCGATAAAGCTTTGACTTTCTTACACTAAGTGAAGGTTCAAACCAGAAGGTACCTATCATTTATGTATTGATTTCAACGATGATGCTTAGTCTCAATTGTGCTAGAACTACGTTGGCTTGATCCCACTTTCAGATGCGTGGCGATCACTTGGTGATGCGGTACCGCTCAGGTTTTAAAAGTTTTTAACTTTGTTTTATGGTTTTGAAAATAAGGAGAATGTTGGAATATTTTCAACGCGCTACGAAGGGGTCTGAGGGCGTAATCATTTGGTAGAGGTCGAGAGGCAATTTGATGATTGGAAAAATTTTGGATATGCAATTGTTTGGACGAGTTGGAAAACGTTTCCGGAAAATTCTAAATTCATGACAGTGTCTGTTGATGAAAAAACATCTCTTTAGAGAAACCTGTTGGTGAAAAGACATGTCTTTTCCCAATGAGATCAAAAACCCCTATAAGTAGCATCTCCCAAACCCATTTCGATATCATATCTTTGAAAACCCTTTCTCTGTTTTCTCTCTTCTTCTAAAGCATCATCAGAACTTTCTTTTCATGTGTTCTTGATTGGGTCAAGGGTGCAAACCTTGAATCAATTTTCGGTTGTAGGGCTTTCTTTGTATCCTGAAGGCAATATTTCACATACATTGCAATTGCCAACTCGTTGGAAGGGTAGAAATATTTGTCTAAAAGAAATCACAGAGCCTTGAAAGCTTTTGAGTTGTGTCTGATTCATTTTTGTGTTTCATCTCCATTGCGGCCAGGTAAGTTTTTTCCAAC